>CALNVZ010003435.1:7812749-7832568 GCA_940671915.1 Paracentrotus lividus | reverse complement strand
TGGACGGACGGACACACACACACACACACATACGTACGGAGCCCGTTTCATAGTCCCCTGCTCGAACTCGTTCGGCGGGGACAAAAAAAGAAAAGAAAAGAAAAGAAAAAAGGAAGCAATATGCCTTGTCAAGATTACTGCTATCATAACATTTCTGTTACTATGAAATATACATCATATCTTTCTTTTCATTGATCACCTGCCCTCTGATCATGTGACCATTATCCAGACAGTCACATGATCAGAACAGTCACATGACCAGGGCAACGGAATATAAAGCTTGTCAGTCATTTTGTAATCTGCTCTGGATGATATATTCTTATAATCAACACAATTAAAATGCAACAAAAATATTCCAGCTAATCCAAAATTCATGCTCTCCTAAACTAATTCATGATTTAATAAATATAGGCCCAATGTAAATAAAAAGGCCAACAAATCAATAATTTCTTGGGCCCTTTATTTCACAGAGCTTTAATATATATTTATTATCATGTTTGTGTCTCTTTTTTTTTTTAAAGTAATGCTCTGATGTATATATTTTGTCAATCATGGAATGTTATATTTTGGCTACACTAAAAAAAAATATGAAAATTTGATCCCGGATTTGTTTTCTTGGAATGATATAACTATTTTTTTATAAAACCCCTTTGTATCCGAATACAACACGACTAAACACATTTCATGTTTTTCACATTCCCGCTAATATAGAATTATGTGACATTGAACATAGTCCCTCGTGTAAATAAACAGACAAATACAGCAAGTGATTAGGGAACCATTTAGTATCTAATATTACACAACATTGTTTTCTACATTATAAGCACCTACATTGTTTAGGCTTTAAACATCACAGATTGTAACACCATCAGGTATTGGAAACAATGTCATGCTGTAACTCTTTCTACATAAGAACTTTGCCGAAAAGGAAAGAATTCAGCCTTTCCAATCTGATACGTCACAGTACATTAGGAGGAGATGATCCATATTTAGAGTAGGAAGACAGATTTATTGTATCAAAAAGTTATTTCACAGTTCAAACACCCTTTTACAGTACATCATCTGATGAAGCTATTCACAGCTGTCTTAACACAATATTCACCTTCTGAACAGTGTACCTGTAAAAAGCTTGGCTATGAAGTTGGAATGGAAGCTGGAATCAATATCACACTAAAAATCTTCTTTTGTTTTGTTTTCGCATAGCTATCCCTAAAACAAAAACTAATTCTTTAATGTATGAAGTATCAAAAAGTCAGGAAACTGTGGCCAATCAGGAAACATTATGTAATACAAAATGAGCAACAGGGTACACTACCATTACCTTCAGGGGAAAATTTAGTCTGTTTAATGCACTGACCCTGTAGATATCAAGACTTGTGTCCATTTGTCAAAAAAAAAAAAGAAAAAGAAAGAAGGACATAGATGCCATTAACCAGTCTGTGCAGTCAAACACCCCCTTTAACATATTCTTGACTAGCAAGCATGCAAGTAATTATATTTTAGAGATATAATCAATAAAAGTGCTTTCATGTGGAACAATCACTGGCAAGTTATAAATGCATGACATGTATTTATACATGTTGCTCTGATGTGCTTTTCCCAAATTAAATTAATTGTCCACATCTGCAATCTATGTGCTGGAATATGATATGGGCGAATGATGGCCTTCAAACTATTGTAATTTCATTAAAAAAATCTTTGTAGAATATGGTGTAAGCTCCATGTACGTGTATAAACACTTCATGGCTACTTGTTCTTGAACTAGCACCCTCTAGCCCAAACCTATCTGTACATTAATGCCATAGTGTTTGTCAAAGTTTAATGATGATTTTTGCCCTTTTTTTTCCAATTATTACAGAGATTACTGATAAATCACTATCTTTCAGAATTTTTTTTTTTTTCTACATTTTATTAAATGTATCTCAAAGCATGACAAGAGACTTTAAAAAATAAATGAAATAAAGCAGGTAGGAAAAAGCATGTCTCGGTTCTTCATATGAATAATTTGAACAGAAGTTTTATTTAGTTATGTTTCAGCCCATTTCTACAAACTAAATGTAAGAAATTCATCCCATTGCATATATGAGTACCTGTGCATCATTTGGTCAAGACAGAGTGGCTGTTTGATTAAAAGAAATAAAACCCAAAACGATAAAAATCCTTGAATCATGTATATCACATAATGTTTAATCTAATGATTATCCCCACTCTATATTTATCAACTTTAAAAGCTCAGAGATGTAAACATAATGCCTATCATTGAATTATCTTTACTTACTTAAAAAATCTATTTGACTTTTAGAAATGCACATGGACTAAACCGATTTTAAAGACTTTAAGACATAAACCAAGTCAAACCAAAACTTGTGTGATCTAAACTATGGGCAAGCAAGTTATTATCCAAGAAATACAATCACATACATTGATGATCAACTTTTGGTCAATATTCCTTTGAACATAATCTCTAAATAATTCATACATCATCTTATCTTGATTCCCAGGCATAAAATATCTCAAATATATATTCATATAATAATAATAATAATAATAACAAAATAAAAATAATATATATTATATAATTCTAACTGATGATACAGCAATTGGTACCATGATCTTCAGGGCCTATCACTTCCGAGACCCCGCCCGAGAATCTCTTGATCTCGCCCCCCTCAGCGGGGGTGACATTTGGGTTGTCGTCGAGGGCCACCTCCCCGTTGGCGTTCTGTCCCTGGTTACCAGTTGAGTTGAACTCATACAAGCGAGTTGGAGGACGAAAGGGACGTAGTTTGATGTGAAGTCCTTTGGTCTTGCGTTTCTCATTGGGTGACTGATCGGATGTGGGCTGCTTGGTATCATCTGATGATATGGAAAAAGTGACAAATAAATCAATTAAAAGATTATAATCAAATGATTTTATATGAAATGTTTATGAGAGAATTTTAGCCTAATAGTAGAACTTTCAAAATTAGTAACCAGGAAGTTTCTTTCAGTATATCAGTTGTGGATCGAAGATTTGAAAATGGGGGGGGGGGGCTGCCAAGATTCTTCTGATTTTATCATTTACAGTCAATGAGTGGATTTCAGAATATAAGTGGGGCGCATTTTCTGTCTGGTTCCGCCACTGCGTATATATTATCCAAACTCGGGATAAATACTGACTGGGATTATTGAATGCAATTTATTTTCATTCCTTCATGAATTTAAATTTATTGGTGCCAATTAAAACATGACACCGTCATTGTATCATTGAGAAGATACATAATTGATGGTATTTAAAAGTTATTCGATAAAAAAAAGGTACATCCTCATTGGTTTTAGGTACAAATGCTAAATAACAAAACATTAAGGAAACTACATATTCATACAATTATTTTACATTATTATATTATGCACATGTTAAGTAATAGATTCAATCAACACTGATTGGTATGTGTATGTTGAATGAAAAATAATGACATGCCATGGTGCTTGGGACAAGAAGATGCACAAAGGTTTACATATTGAACATGATAATGACATGCAGAAATTAAAGGCTAATGCATGGGCTAAACAAAATGCAGAGCAATCATGGGGAAAATATATGTGGATGGTTGTGCAAAAATCATAATCACTAGTTTGATAGAAATGCACACTTTTAAACTAAACAAAGAATTAACCCCAATTATGATATCTCTGGCACCATCTTGGGTAGCGGAGGAACAAACATGGAATAATGTAAATAACATTCAATGAAATGCAGGATGCAGGGAATGCATGTACTGTAAAAGCCTGTAAATGAAAACAAAAGGGTAAAGCATATATATGTTTATTATTAAAATGTGAAAGTAAACAAGCAATTAATTTCCCACAAAGTACACACAATGCAGTATTCATATAATAGGGATTGGATAATCTATTGTACATGTCGGATAGGGAATTAAAAAATGTAAAAACAGCAACAGGTATTGATATATGCATGATAACAGGTACAGTGTAGGGTAGGGTACAAAGATATAGAATATACACTGGTATATCAATACAAATAATATTGAAAATAAAATATAGTATACCACAAAATGATGTATACTTGCATATACCGCAGCATGCAAATGTGGTATGTGCATGGTTTGTGAACACAATAAATAGGACAGTACATGTCTGTATTGGATATTAGTTATGAGAACAGTTAGTCTGGTAAAACAATGTACTATAAAATTAAAATTTCGTGTGTTGACCCATCGTGTAAGCGGGAGGTGACTGAGTGAAAGTGCAATTTTAATTCTGAACATCTTCAAAATAAAAAAATCAACAGGAGCGTTCCTCTTACACAGACGAACAGCTGCATGTACATATACAGTTTAGGCGAAAAGTTTACATACACCTAGTAAGAAAACATACAACTAAGATTAATAAGAATATCGGGCATCATTTATTTTGATGGAGTTTGTTAGTTATGTTATCTAGTTTGTTTTAAGAGAGTATGGTTTCATAAAAGATATTTAGAAACATATATATGGTTGATCGTATCTAAATCCGAAAAAAAAATTCAATAGGTCAAAAGTTTACATACACTAACAAAGATGACTGGTTAATAACGTTATGCTGCCTGTAATTTGCATTATTTTTCATCTTTTCACATGTTGTTGTCAATGAGCTTTGTGCGTACTTCTCCTGAGTTTATTGTCCATTCCTAAACCAAGATTGCAGCAATTCAGTCCCATCAGCATGTTTAATCGGGCAAATACCATTTTTTAGGTCTGCCCATATGGTTTCTATAGGGATCTGATCTAGACATGTGACAACCCCTCCATAATTTCCCATTTTGTATGCTTTACCCAATTTAAAACAAACTTCAATGAATGTTTGTGTTACTGTGGTGATTAATGACTCGATATTAATATGGTTCCAAGTTTAAGACATATTTGTATGATAATACAAGCTCAAACATCACAGTTTACCATCAATACGGTTTATCAATTGGGTTTATACATTCTTTTTGTAGTGTGATGTTGGAGCATATAGCATCATATCAATATGCAAGCCTTAAAGTTTGAACCATATTAAAATTGAGTCTTTAATCACCACAATAGCCTAAACAATCATTTAAATTAATGTTAGAGTGGGTAAAAGAGAGAAAAGGGAAGATTATGGAGGGGTTGTCATATGTCTAGACCAGATCCCTGTAGAAACCATATGAACAGACCTAAAATGATATTCACCCAAGGAAAGCTGCTAATTAGACTGAATTGTTGCAATCTTGCTGGAGGAATGTAAAATAATCTCAGGAGAAGTATGCAGAAAGCCTGTTGACAGCTTCAATGGGTGAAAAAATGCAAAATAAACCAAAAAACATGCAGCACCATCAGTAATTTCTTTTAGTGTATGCAAACTTTTGACCCATTGATTTTTATCCGAATTTAGGTATGATCAACCATATACAGTGGTGGCCAAAATTATCAGAACACCAAGTAAATTTAGTTGTTTTCATTCAGTTGACCATTTAAATATCTTTAAAATGCCTAGAATGTCTACAAAAGTCATTATTAAACTTTAAAAACTAAATAACATAGTCATGCGTTTGGAACTCGCCCCCAAATCGCATTTTTTTTGTGTTACGCTACCAATTATAAAATCTAAAAAATTTTGCCCATATCAGGATCAAAGTGTCATAATGTTAAAAATATCAAGTCTCTCCCTACAAAAGTATACATTTCTGAAAGGAAATTTCATAAGAATGTCAAAAATGTCATTCACAATACGATAGGGTGAAGTAGTAACATGTTCTCTAGGAATTTTTTAAATTATTTGAGAGGGCCCCAAAATTTTTAATTTAGAGCCCCCATTTAAGTCCCCTTTTCCCCTGACCCTTAATATTTCAACATATTTGAATTGCTCATGAAATGTCCTTACATACACATACAAGGAGTGTTTTCATTTAATGAAAAAAATAGTCTTAACCTTCAATGGGCACGGTTATTTTGTTCATCTCACCACCAGGGGAAGGGGCGAATCCACCCCTCCCCATTGACCAAATCTTCTGAAACTTGGCAGGTATTTGAGGTATATTAGAATGAATAAGCCTGCTAAGTTTCATACTTCTACTTCAAATACTTTTTGAGCAATCGGCATATGTAATTGGCATTTTACTTTTTTGCATTTGGACTACATGTTTAATACACAAGTCGATGGGGAAACCAAAAGCGCATAGCTCAACCATTTTTAATGCTGCGCATTACCAGATGGTCGAAACTATATAAATTTGGTATCAAAATATACGTAAGACCCTATGCTAAAAAGTCATGACAGCTCATGGCACACAAACGATATCTTTAACATTATTTCGGCAAATGAACTTAGGCATTGATAATCCCATGGACTTTGTGTAGGTTCAGGTGTTCTAATAATTTTGGCCACCACTGTATATGTTTCTAAATATCTTTTATAAAAACATACTCCATAAACCAAAGTGGATACCATACCTAACCATCTTCATCAAAATAAATGATGCCCCATGTTCTTGTGATGGTAAAAATCTTAGCATGAGTTTTACAGAAGCCTAGAACAACAAGATCTGAAATCAAGGCCAAAGCCTTAAAGAAAAAGAAAAATAAAAAAAAAACCCTTGCATAGATGCATAGATTTATATATGCACACTCTCCAATAAAACAAGCATTGCACATGCATGACAACTCAAATAATGACAATTAAAGATGGAAAAAAAAAAACATAAAAGATGTGAAAATAAGATGAGGGTCAGGGTAAAGTGTGGATAGATAAAAGGATAAAATGAATTTGGAATATATCAGAATGAAGGTGACCAATGAAATGTTGGGTCAGGAAGGATTCAATCTAACACAATGGGTCTATGAATAACTGGAATCTATCATTATATTATCTACTTGTAAATAGTTTGTTTTATTAAATATATATGTGAAATACTGGTGTGGTGTGATATGAAATGGGGAGGAGGAGGTGGGGGGGGGGTATTGAATTGATTTCAACATGGACCATCATTCATCCAATATTCCGAGTGAGTAAAAAAAAACTTTACACCTAGAAAAATGTCAATAAAAAGAAAACCAATTTATAAACCCCAAATTCTTATACATATTCTAAAAGAGTAACTCCTCCCTTATCTTCTGGTACCATTTTTGTGTGGTATGTCATGACGCTTGGATGAACACGATGCATTGTTTGCGAACATGCAAATTGTGCAAGGGTGGGGATGAAATTGAAACAACAAAAGCTGACAAAAAAATCAACTCCATCACGAATAAAATCACATAACTTTTTAACGAAAATGTTTTGAGCGAAATAACTCGGCGAGGGTGTTGGTACAGTTATCGACTAGATTCTGTGTAAAAAATTAGTTGATTCATCAAGTACTCCATGAATGAGTACACATCAAAAAGTAAACTGTCACTGACAGACCTAAAAAGGCCTCTTAATACTTTTGTAAAGTGATAATTTTGTCTTTGACGTGTGCTCACTCATGCTTGACTCTACATATCTATCTCATTTTCACACAAAATGTAGTCGATATGTGTAACAACGCCAATGCCAAGTTATTTGGCGCAAGACATTTTTGTTATGCTATATTAATTAGGATAGAGTTGCTTTTTTGATAGCTTTTGTTGTTTTGATTTTACTCCCACTTTTGCACAATTCGAAATTTATATGTTCGTAAGCAAAGCGCCTTGTTCATCCAAGCGTAAAGATATAACACACAAATTGGTACCAAAAGATGCAGGAGGAGTTACTCTTTCAGAATATGAATAAGAATTTGGGTTTTATAAATTGGTTTTCTTTTTATTAACATTTTTCTAGGTGTAAAGTTTTTTCTGACTCACTCGGTATAGCAGCCATAAAATTATGATTGCAAAATTATCTTAACTTTTTTTACCTTTGAATTTGTGTATTTTCCCTATTGTATGGTTAACTTCTTTTGTATTAATCATTCTCTTTGTTTCATGTATAAACCATTGCTTCCTTTTGAAAGTTCTTACAGTGTATTTATCATCTAATAACATAATTATTCTTGTGAAACAAACACACCAATAAGCAATGGTGAAAACAAACAGTGCTCATGCAGCTTGAAATCTACTGCCCTGAATTTACTGGCAGTTTATAATGGCCTTGTAGCAATAAGGTAGCTTCAAATAAACAAAATCTTGAGAAAACTAAACTAGTGGAGGGAGATGGAAAATAATGGTACCATAAATGTGTTACTTGGATTAAGTGTGCATAAACCAAATACATGTATGAAACAAAGTCCCAACAAAGTCCCAAATCACACACAAAAAGTTTTAAAGCTAGGAAGACAAAATGAAACAATTGGAAAGGGAGTTCCCCTTTGGCCAGCTCAAGAAACAAGCTGAAGCAGAAGCTGAAGTAGGCCCTAGACCTTGAAACAAGGTTGAAATCATAATTTCTCAATTTATGGAAAATGTATACAGTCTCTGCTATTCAAAATCAATGGTATATGAGGTGTTATGTGAACAAATAATGATCCATATAATATATATTCAATTAGGGTTTTCTGCACAAATCCCATCTGGTATACAGTGAACATAGGACTGGCATGTGTGTGGAAACGAGTATTAAAAACCATTCAGGTATTTACATTGCATGAGGTAATCACACATAACGCCGGTCAGCAGATTCGACATCGAACCCACTTTCTCTCTCTTGTCGTGGAGTCTGAATCTGTCAAACAAAACATTGCATTTAAAATACACATCAGAAAAGGTGTAGGCCTGCAGAGTTTATCTATCACTAGCTACATTATCTATTATTACATGTACCTGCTTAGACATAATATTACTTCAAATCATATTAGCTGCTTTATACATTTAAAAAGCAACTATTATTTATATTTATTTATGATAATAATTACTTGTAAAGACAATTCTGAGCTCTGATACTGAAATTTAAAATAGCTATAATTTATTGTAATTTTCTCTTTGGCAGTATATTTGTTTTCTTAATATGACCATGCACAAAAACTTATTTGAAGCCAGGTTTAATGATGACCACATCTCTCACAATTATAAAGACTTGGTTATAAAAATAAATGTTAGACGTCTTTGATTTTGCTCATTACTCAGCTTTCATACATCTTCAAGATCATCCAACATTTACTGTGCAATCATCAACACTCAGTGTCATTTTCCTTTGATTATGTGACTTAAATCCTTCATATACATGTATGCATTCAGAGCTCAGTATGGCTTTATAACATACAGCGATATATAAATATATACGCAGCTGCAATAAGATAGAGGTTAAATATGTACTTACATTTGAATAAAATTATTACGTACACATTTCACTCTAATTGTAAGGAGAAGCAGCCTCTACCATTTCAAGATTTTGCTATGACTGTGTTTTGGGGAAGGGGAGGGTGATGGGGAGGGGAGGGAGGGAGAGGGAAAGGAGGAGGGGGGGGGGGTGGAGGGGACTCCATTTTCTTGAGGAACATCAACATAATTCAAAGACACACTCATGCTGGGTCTGAAAATCACTAATTTTGCTTCCACAGGATAAAGGGAATGTAGTGACAGATTTTCTCCATGTCTCGATCTCAACATACTCTGTATGTTTTTTATTCAAACAAAACAAAAAAGATCTTTTTAACATGTTCTGTAACCAATTGACAAATACTTGATTCACTTCCAGCCTAAATCCAAATATGACCTTTCCTTAACAATAGCAAAATTGAAATTGTCTCGTAGGATGCCATTTTATGTGGGAGGCAATATCCTTACAAATACACAAAGAGTGATGATAAACCTGCCATTAGTTAGGTTATAATAACATTTTTCCCTGACTTTTATAAATGTTCAAATGCAAAGCACAAGCACATTGTAAACCTTAATACTCCTCCTATCTTCTCAAAAAGCAATAAAATTGAGAGAGTTTTCTGAAAGATGGCATGACTTTTACTCTCTTTCCTTATTGGGTTATAGTGTAAGGAGATCAAAGGAGAGAGAACCAAAACACGAAGTTCCTCTGCTGTAAATTCCATACACTAATTGAATTACTTTCTTCAAACCTACATGTAACCCAACCCTACATCTTACATGAAATAAAGCCTGTATCAATTGTCCCTGGAGCAAATATCGTGACTGCATATTTGGAGAGGCAGAAAGGGTTTAGATTAGTGTTATTTTTTGTAAATGTTTTAATGCCCTTGTGACCCGAAGGAATGAAATCCTGTCTATATTTTACATTGTATTCATAATTCTAGCAAATATATTATAACACAAGCAGAATTATTTATTGATTATTGAACAAATTCAAGCACAATGTTAGATAATTACTCAGTAGATGTGATATCAAAAAGACAATTATTATCTAATTATTATTAGAGAGTTATAAACAGGCTTTCAATAAACATGGTAACATACAAACTTTGCTCTAGAGGCATATATGGTGACTAAAAACTATGTTCTAAAGGCATTTGGTGACTATGGTCAATTCTTTGTAGCTAAATTGCTAATTACTAAATTCATGACTACATAATTGCATTTACAAATTAATGCAAATATTTCATTATTCTCAAAAGATTTCGAATTAGTTAAGTCAATCAATTTATAGTAATATCTAGATATTTGTGATTTAGATTTAGAACTTGGTCATACATTCACTATTCCCAAGAAATGTATAAGCGGGTAATACAAATGGGCCTCTGGATAAAAGGGCTCTACATTCATTCAACTACTAAAAGTGCTGGTCAGACACTACTTGGAGGGGGAGGGGTGGGGGGTCCCAAATTTCCCTGATACATGTATGTGTTTCAGCTATCTACACTACACAAGTGAGTGCAGATCACAAACTGCATTTTTCACCAATGATGTAATGTTAGGTTTTAAAAGTCCTTGATATAATGGTAATAATGTGCTTTGTACATGTATGTAGGGCACGGAATGCAATCTTTCATCACATGTACCGGTATATCAATGAGTGGCAAGTATGTAGGTGTGTGGGCAAGAATATTGATCTGTAATATAATGAGGTGTGTCTCTAGGGATATTGCCTGGGTAACCATATGAAATATGCATGAGTGATTCTTGCACATCTTAATTAGGGAGGGGGTACATTACACAGTCTTTAATCACATGAATATGTATGAGTTATAAGTGGGTGTGTCTGGAAGATTATTGCCTTGGTAACCATATGTAGAGTGATTGTTACATGTCTTAATTGGGGAGGGGGTACATTATGCAGTCTTTAATCACATGAATATGTATGAGTGATAAGTGGGTGTGTCTGCAAGATTATTGCCTTGGCAACCATATGTAGAGTGATTGTTACATGTCTTAATTGGCTGGGGGTACAATATGCAATTTTTCATCACATGAATATGTACAAAGAGTATCTTGTGTGATTCAAAGCAACAGTACATACATGTAGGGTTTGAAATACAATAGGGAAGGAAGGGGGATTTAAATTTCAATACTAAAAAAATAACAAACTAAAACTTATGCATCTAGGCTAGAGAAAGGTGCATATCAAAACTTCAGGCCAAGGCCTCAATGTGCAAAGAGTTATGATCACTGACACATTCATGCAAGGTGAATCAAATATGTTGTGTGGGTCTACTTGTGGTTTTATAAAAGTACTGTACAAACATGTTCGGTGGGTGGGGGGGGGGGGGGGGGGGGGTCACCAAATCCTTCGTAAAGTTATGAATGACTTTACGGACAACTGAAACAGGTTCTTGGATTTTAGACTCAATTGTAAATCTGTTTGTAGCTTATAAACAATGTACATGTAGGTGAAACACCACCCCCCCCCCCACATGTCCTCCACAAAATGAGGCTTATAAATGAAGATAAATTAAGTACTGTTACTTTAAATCAAAATGAAATGGCTTTTAAAAGATAACGAAAGAGAGTGAATTGGTCAGGATCATAACTCTTCACAAAAAAAAGGCTGAGTTCAACACAAGAAGTCGCATGCAAAGTAGACAAACTAATTACTACTGTGCTCAAACCGTATCACAATACTACATTCAATGGCTATTCTTGTTCACATCGAGAACCAAAACGAAAATCCTTCATTATCTAAAACACAATTTTTGTATGAAATTATGAAGGAGTTAATCTTCATATTTATTTGCTGCTTACATGCATGAAGCAATGCTAAAGAAGAGGCCTGATTGGGAATGATAAATGTACCGAAGATGCATTTTGATGCTGGAGGATTCCTTCTTGCAAACTAAATTTGCCTGGAGTTTCTACTTATTTATGTGCCCCCATTTTGCTGAACATCTATAGTAAATTACAGTAAATTGAGGAGAGACATGTTCACTTGCACATAATGAAAATGCTGCATGATGCTGAGTCGTTTTAACAATGTGAACACACCTTCAGCCTGATTGGAATTAGCATTACACTGGAGATTAAATCATGTAGTCATCCCTTTGTTTTCTTTGGCCCATATTCAAAAAGGTGTCCTAAAGTCTGTGGTTTAACAATGGTTAGGAAAATGTGACACAATCTGGAAAAGCAGATATTCGATTTATCAGAATTTTGGGTACTGAAACTCTTACAAAAAGTACCTGGGAATGACAAGTACAAAAGTTTTCCTAACCATCAAAGTATGATTCCAAAACCCAGTAAACGTCTAAGGAACATAACAACGTTTAAAGATAGTATCACAATTTGCTACTCACAGTTAAACCACAAATTTAAGCAAGGCTATTTTTAGGACACCTTTGTGAATACGAGCTTCTATGTCTTTTAACGCTATGAATGAATGCAATATTGGGCGGTTGAAAGACAAGATGGGAAGGAATAGGATAGGATATATTACCTGCATTGCCATCTCCTCCAGCAGATGGTGTGTTATGTTGACTGGATCTCTTGTTCTTTAGATCAGTTAGTGTCTCTCCTTTGCTTGAGTACTGATCATCCATCTCCAGACCTTCTCCTCTAGGACTCTCAGGTTGATCGTTCTCCTTTCTCCTCTTTGACTCCTCCCTCTTCTTTGCTTCCTCTTCCTTCTTCTTCTGAGCCTTCTCCTCCTTCATCTTCTGCCTCTCCAGCCTCTCCTTCTCCTTCTGCTCTCGCTTCATCTTATCCTTCTCCTCCTTCTGTTCCTTTTTGCTCTTCTGGCTCCTGATGCCCTCGTCTTCCGGCCGCTTCTTCAGGATGGACACTAACCGCTTCTGATGCGACGCACCTCCGTCGTCGTTGAACTCGCCGCTTTCAGTCCTGCCGTTCTCCTGATTCGCGTCCCCAACCACATCCCCGTTCTTTTTGTTCCTAGGACTCTCAGGATCTGAGAGTTCTTCTGTAATGACTGGCATGGGTGTTACCCGGCCGTCTTCTTCCCCTTCAACCCCTTCACCCCTCTCTTCCACATTCTGTTCTATGTGTCCATTTGTTTCCTCCGTGACAGCTACATCGTCAATATTTGTAACTGGGCTATTATCGGAAGAGTTTTCTAATTCCTGTCGAGGAAGAAAAAGAAAAGCAGAATATATATCAATATTTGTAACTAGGCTATTATCAGAAGAATCTTCTAATTCCTGTCAAGGAAGAAAGGGAATATCAGAATATGTATCAATATGGTTGTCAGAACTGAAGTGGCTACCCTGAGTAAATAAAACGATATTATTATTATTATATATTATTATTTGTAACTGAGCTTTTATCGGAAGAGTTTTCTAATTCTTATCAAAGAGAATATCAGATTACTTTGCAGGAAGAGGGAGACATTGGTTACAATCAAATAGTTCATCTTGATTTTTGGAGTATGCAAATCACCATTAGATTGCCAATGGACAAAATATTATGTGAACCTGAATGAATGTGTCGTCCCTATAAACATACAAAATATGAAGTTTTTTCTGCATGTTATAATACCAGCAAACACAGTTAACGTAGAGCACTTCAAATTACCCCTAATTCCAAATTGAACCATTTAGAAATATGCTTACATAAATTTAAATTTTGCAATGAAACTTTCATCAATGTGCTTTTTTAGAATTTAATTTAAATGAAACTCCATATAAGTATACATTAATGTGCCTATCTCCCATCAGCTGAAATAATAATGCAGATCTAAACATCACTGATAAATGACCTTTCTCAAAGTACATCCAGGTTTCTCTAGACCTAATCCCAAAGAATACCTCAGCAACACGATTACATAACCCAATTATCGAAACATCCTTCCTTGATTTCATATCAAACAGCTGTATTAATGTGAAATGAGTATCAATTATCTAAATCATGTACAATGTATGGTTGAGCAAGAAAGCTATGTTCTATTTTCATCCCATGCATTGCTTTGCACACCAATTCTTCTTTTTCTGATTTGGCATTTTAAAACTGAGCTATTATTTTAATATTGTTTCTTAAAGTCATTTTTTTCCTTCTCAGTAAGAAATATGGTTACTGATTGCCTCTGCTCACTTTTCTCATTCTATTATATAAATAGTGTACAATCTATCGCGCAACATACTGGATTATAAGTATGACTAATTGGAGTTCATATAGTCCAGTACTGTCGCAAGATGGAGCGTTCACTATTTATTATAGTAAATAGACCCCTATATCTTTGACCTTGCCTAATCTGGTTTTTTGTTTGCCAATTTTTTGGTGCTAATTAAGCTACTGTGACGTATATTGTTGCTCCGCGTACCCATTATTATTAACTTTTGTGCGCACCATTTTACTGTTATTACGCGCTAGCGCAACAAGGCAATAGATAGAATCGATAATCTCCCCATTCATTTAACACGGGCTTTACCCTCCAAAAACCGAAAGTTATATTGTACATATGTACAATATAACCAATTGAAGGTAGGTCATGTGGTACTGACCTAGCCAATCGCAACGCGTATTTTTCTACCACTATTTACTATACACAAATAGATGTATGTCAGTGAAGCAGGAACTACTGAAAATTAATGAATGAACTTCAATGATCATCCAGGAGTTAACCCCATCCCAACAAACTCGTACACTGATTCATTCTTAATCAGCATCCTGCACCTTTATTTCAATCTTTTTCTATACCCATATATTTGGCAATGTAGATCCATGTTTTGCCTCTACACTCCAGTTTCAAAACTAGCAGAATGTACATCCTGCACTCAGTCTAGTAGAAAATAATCAGTTTTAATATATGATAACAGATGAAAAGGAAAGGTTTAAATTGCTTGAAAAGAGATATAGTTGAAAATATAATGATTGTATCTGAAAAAAAACCCCCATAAATAGCATGAAACAATGTATGTTTAGTTTAATAGCTACATAATTGGCAATGTTGATATTTATCCTTTGGGAGGGGGTGTCATTCACATATAGCCATCTAATAATGAAAGTAGTTCTTTTTACTCTCATGAGGTTTACGATTCATCATTTGGTTATGTCTGGAAAGGACTGTGGAGAGAGTAAAAGAGGAAATAAAAAGTTGAGGAGAGAAGAAATAGAGAGACAAGATAGAGAGTAGAAACTAGAGTAAAGGAATTATTTTTTTTTTTTTTTTTTTTTATATTTAGTCCTGAAAAGGACTGAGAGTAACTCTCTTTCCTCTTCAACTCTCTAAGTGGTGAACCATAAACCTCATCACTGAATCCAAATCCTCTATCCAAGCATCTACCTTTGAAGTTCTTTCTATGTCTGAACATCATAATTATGATACATTGAATCTCAGTGCACTTGTACATTTGTACTTTGGCTGACCAGGGGGTAGTTTTGCATAACTTTTAAAATCAATGTCATTTCGCCACATATCTATCCTCCAAAACTGTCTGTAGAAATAATGCTAAGCCTCACTGCCTAAAACTCTTACTAGGATTACCCATTTACAAAAAACATTAATATTACCCATCCATAATTTGACACTGCACTTCCTTAAAAGGCATTAGTTTATCCATTGACTATGGGAACTGGGTGCTTCATGTTTTAAAAAGAATCTAGTTAAGTGGGAATTGTGAACAGAATTATTGTGAGCTTTCAAATTTCTTTTGTGGTATATAGGTAGAATATTATAGAAGAAAGGTCAAATGCAAAGGATTGCTCTTCAAATGCCCTCATAGTCATAATATGACCCCGCCCCCCCCCAAAAAAAAAAATAAAACAGTTGAAATATTCTGACCGAACATTTGTGTGTAGTCCCATACATACATTTTTGTGTACAGTGCATGTTACTCTCAGCAGAATTGCTTGATTTCAATACTTCAGAGCACGTACCAATTCTTAGGTGAATTGTTATCTACCTTTCCCAATCACTTTCAGACAGTTTATTCTACAATGCAATCTCAAGATCGCAACAATAATTTGGCTTTAAACCTATAAGAATAAGATAATTCAGTGATTAAAGGGTTAAATGGCATCCATACCTCTGTCTTTGCATGCATATAGGCAGCTTCTCCTTTGGCATCTAGTTTCCTCATCTCACCCTTCTCTCTTTTACTGCTTCTTCTTATTGATGACCTAGCCAATAAAACAAACAAAACAGTAAATATTTCAATTCAATCATTCAAAATAACAATTAAAAATAAAGTATTCTTACATTGTCTAATGTCAATTAATTGTTTAATTGACATTGGGTGGGGGATCTAGAATTCATGTGATATCAAGATAAATTAAAGATAAATTAAATACGGTTCCAGTCTATTATACATAGATATACAATAATTATTAGACCAATTTCCTGCTAAGTCCTATACGGTTTGGTCTAATAATTATTTCCAAAGCTGTATGCTACATATGAATTGTTTGGAGGCCCCCATCTATCTACTGAAATTGGGTATTTGTTTGACATACAAAAAAAATATAAATTTTGACTCAATACAAAAAAATTATGAAGAATATTCTTCAATGAACTCCTTATTAACACCTACTAAAATAATTATTCTTTCTTTTTTTTATTTTTTTAAAGGAAATGTCCTGGTAAGACTCTAATTGCTCGGTGATAAAAACACTGAAAAGACTTTTTTTTTAAAGCTGAACACGGCATGAAATGTTGGCAAAATAGCTCAATTTGGGCTATAAAAAAAAAAGCATTCATTTGAGGGGAAAAAACACTGAAATCATACATTTGAGGAAGAAAAAAACACTGAAATCAGCTGAAAAGCTGAAAATTTTCATGCCTGTATTTGGGTGTACTGAATCTGAAGACTGATTTTTAACTAAACCTGTTGCACTCTTAACATATAATCTACTCATCTATTCAAACTTTTCTCAACCAGAGTCACAAGACATTAAGTTTCACTTTCATGACAGATATACGCTATAAAATATCATATATTCAAGTGTCACTCAAGGACCTCATTACTCAAGATTTTAGCGTTGATGTCCAGCTCATATATCTGCCTATTATACAGACTGTATCAAAAAGAATGGTACAGTCACAGAAAAACTCATTTATGAATGAGATATTCTCAAACAATGTGTGTATAAGGTACCAAATTCAAGCCAAAAGATTTTTCTTACTGATTCACTTTGTTTTGTATAATTTGCTTTTGTATCACAAAAATTAAGGTAAATTTTGTGTGACGAGGAGCTAATCAAAATTAAACACATCTATTGTTCCGGAGCACCCAATTCATGGCTATTATGTGCGAAACGTATATACAAAGCCATAGAAAAGCGTGTGCAAAATAGATTTTTCTTGATTGTAGAAAACTGATCATATCTCAAGATATACAGCACCAAATGAGATGGGAAAAAAAAAATCGCAGAAGAAAGTCTAAAAGTAGATAGTGATTAATTTTAAAAGAATTTTTTCCACTTGTACCATTTTATTTGATACAGATTGTAGTTTAAAATGGACATGATTTATAAACATACTGTATATGTTGCCTTTCATCTTCTAATTAATGTATGTCACGTTTTGGCTCAGTGTTAATTAAATACGGAGGTTGGAATTAATTTTGTAAGAAGGCTGCCAAGATGTGGGTGATGTAATACGCTTCACATGGCATTAATTATATTGTTAAGAATGCTAATTTCCACTTCCAACCTTGGGGCCAAATATAGTTAAAAGCATTTATGTTAGGTCTTAATTTAGACAAACTTATAGTTTATGTTTACTTAACTCTACATTACCTTTCTCTATCATTTAATCTATTACATAATTATACTTTTAATTTTGCAATTATTATGTTTATATTCAAACTCCCTATTCAATATTACTTTTTCTTTGGTAACAAAGTATTCTTTGGTTACAAAAATGAAATAATATAATCAGCTTTATAAATGTTCAAATGCTAAATTTAAGGTATTGAAGCCTTGATGCCAAGGATCAAGTTCTTTTATTAAATGCTTGCTTGGACTGCTCAGAACCTTAAAGTACAGATCCATTATTTAATATTTATGTCTCAGAACTTAGTCTTCTATTAAATACGCCGAGTTACTTTCTTGGCCTACATATAAATGCATGTACTTAGTATAGAAATCAAAACACCCTTAACAACACAGGTACCAGTTTGAAAGGGAATTAGTATAAAAACAAAAACCTAGTTTCACATATCACTGGTTCTAGTCTTTCTTAGTGTAGATACCATGTCCATAAAGTCTTATTCTTAAACTCAATCCTGGACTAAACCTGCCTGCCTGAAGTGGCATCAACAAATGCCGGTTCTTACCCCCTCTCATTCCTGCTAGAACTTCTAGGCCTTCAATTGGTCTGATGCGGTTGGATTGGATATCTTTTTTACAACTTTACTACTACTAACTCAAGTCCTAGATTAACCCTCCTGCCTGCCTGACATGGTATCAATGAATGAAACTCTCCCCTCTTATTCGCTAGAACTTCTCCTAACGAGGCCTTTAATTGGTCTGATGCGGTTGGATTGGATAACTTTTTTACAACTTTACTACTACTAACTCAAGTCCTAGATTACCTCCTGCCTGCCTGACATGGTATCAATGAAACTTACCCCTCTTATTCCTGCTAGAACTTCTCCTAACGAGGCCTTTAATTGGTCTGATGTGGTTGGATTGGATATCTTTTTTACAACTTTACTACTACTAACTCAAGTCCTAGATTAACCCTCCTGCCTGCCTGACATGGTATCAATGAAACTTACCCCCTCTTATTCCTGCTAGAACTTCTCCTAACGAGGCCTTCAATTGGTCTGATGTGGTTGGATTGGATAACATCTTTTTTTAATACTTGACTTCTACTAACTCAAATCATAGACTAAACCTCCTGCCTGCCTGACATGGCATACATGAAACCTACCCCCCATTATTCCTGCTAGAACTTCTCGTAACGAGGCCTTCAATTGGTCTGATGCGGTTGGATTGGATATTCTTTTTTTTTTTACTAATTTACGTCTACTACCTCAAGTCCTAGACTAACTCCTGCCTGCCTGACATGGCATCAATGAATCTTACCCCCTCTTATTCCTGCTAGAACTTCTCCTAACGAGGCCTCCGGGCTGTCTGATGCGGTTGGACTGGATGTCTTTCTTCAGCTGTTGGATTAGACTCCTAATTTCATCATCTTCGCAAATACTACAGAGCAACAACATATCATTTTAGTAATAATAATATAATAATAACATGGAATTTCTATGGCACCATTTTCCAATTAGATAAAAGATTAATTTCTGAATGTAGATAATAATACTTGGGCTGATGTAGACGGGCCTTGTAGATTGTGTCTTCCACATTTCAATCTTATGACCAGAACAATAATTTCACTCTAAGATCAGTTTACTGAACTAACAGGGTTAGAACTCACTTAATGGTGTTTCATCATTGCTAGTTCTTGCATCTAGATCTGCTCCCTGCTCTACCAACATTGTGATGATATCGGTCTGTGGATATGACAGAAATAATGACAAGAAGTTCAATTACATTCACTGCCA
>CALNVZ010003435.1:7796492-7812724 GCA_940671915.1 Paracentrotus lividus | reverse complement strand
GTCCTAGATTAACCCTCCTGCCTGCCTGACATGGTATCAATGAAACTTACCCCCTCTTATTCCTGCTAGAACTTCTCCTAACGAGGCCTTCAATTGGTCTGATGTGGTTGGATTGGATAACATCTTTTTTTAATACTTGACTTCTACTAACTCAAATCATAGACTAAACCTCCTGCCTGCCTGACATGGTATCAACTGAAACTTACCCCTCTTATTCCTGCTAGAACTTCTCCTAACGAGGCCTTCAATTGGTCTGATGTGGTTGGATTGGATAACATCTTTTTTTAATACTTGACTTCTACTAACTCAAATCATAGACTAAACCTCCTGCCTGCCTGAACTGGCATACATGAAACTACCCCCCATTATTCCTGCTAGAACTTCTCGTAACGAGGCCTTCAATTGGTCTGATGCGGTTGATTGGATATTTTTTTTTTTACTAATTTACGTCTACTACCTCAAGTCCTAGACTAAACCTCCTGCCTGCCTGACATGGCATCAATGAATCTTACCCCCTCTTATTCCGCTAGAACTTCTCCTAACGAGGCCTCCGGGCTGTCTGATGCGTTGGACTGGATGTCTTTCTTCAGCTGTTGGATTAGACTCCTAATTTCATCATCTTCGCAAATATACAGAGCAACAACATATCATTTTAGTAATATAATAAATAATAATCATGGATTTCTATGGCACCATTTTCCAATTAGATAAAAGATTAATTTCTGAATGTAGATAATAATACTTGGGCTGATGTAGACGGGCCTTGTAGATAGTGTCTCCACATTTCAATCTTATGACCAGAACAATAATTTCACTCTAAGATCAGTTTAACTGAACTAACAGGGTTAGAACTCACTTAATGGTGTTTCATCATTGCTAGTTCTTGCATCTAGATCTGCTCCCTGCTCTACCAACATTGTGATGATATCGGTCTGTGGAATATGACAGAAATAATGACAAGAAGTTCAATTACATTCACTCCACTAACAAAGGGTGAGAAAGAATGGACAGGATAGACAGAAGAGAGGAGAGGGAGTGAGAGAGAGAGATAGAAAGAAAGCCATGATAAAAAGGAAACAGAGACTCAAGAATGAGATAGAGGTGAAATACAAGAAAAGAAAAAAAAGGGGAGGAGAGGGCCAGAAAGAGACAAAGGTAGAGAGACTTTAGACACAGCCTGAGAGTGAAAATAAGAACATAAAGAATAACAGATTGGAGGAAAAACAAGGAAACGAGAGAGAGAGAGAGAGAGAGGAGAGAGAGAGAGAGAGAAGAGGGGGGGGGGGGTCCAGGAGAGACAGAACAGCAGAAAGTCAGAGAGTGGCAGGCAGAAACACAGACAGATAGATAAATAAAAGAGAGAAAAAGAGGTAAAGAAGAAATCAATTATTCAATAAAGGGGAAAAAAATCCACCTACAAAGAGCCTGAAGAGCAACACATATCCGGCTTTTAACAAACAATTCCAGAAAAGATCAAGATAAAGTAGGAGATAAAAGAGTGACAGAGAGAGAGAGATGACAAGAATATATAAAGATGAACTACAATAAACAATCAAATATTGTATTGTAAAGTGGGAAAGAGAGTTTGAGTAATGCATGCTATATACAACACCTAGAAATAGATTTAATCAATTTAATGATACAAGGAGAGCCAAAAATGCAATGTCTAAGCAAGATAAAAGACCAGAAAAATTACAGAGAAAATATTACAGGTAAATCACACAAAACATTAGCTATTAGAAAAATGAATTGAAGTATTGAGTGGAATCAAAACAGATACAATCCTTGGAAAATGAAGATGTAGGATGGTTAAGGTGAGAGAGTAATTTAAAGAAGCTAGAAATGAGATATAAGAGAAAGATTTAAAATACTCTAATTAAAGGGGAAGTTCACCCTGGAATTTTATTAGTTTTAAAAATTATAGAAAAATAAAATATAAATATTAGTGAAAGTTTGAAGAAAATTGACCAAAAAATAGGGAAGTTATGAATATTTAAAGTTTTGATTCTGTGACGTCACGTGCGAGCAGCTCTTCCATGTGTTGTGTATGCAAATTCCATAAATTTGTCTTTTTTCATAGTTCTTGATAAAGGAATGGGTCAATTTGATAGGGGCATGTATATGAACTCATGTTTGATGATATATCGACCGCACATGTGAAATAATTAATTATCTTCTGAAAAAATTACACTTTGTGGAATTTACATTACATAACACATAGGAGGCCTGCTCGCATGTGACGTCACATAATCAAAACTTTAAATATTTATAACTTCATTACTTTTTGGTCGATTTCCTCCAAACCTTCACCCATATTTTTATTTTATTTTTCTGCATTTTTCAACGCCAATGAAATTCCAGGGTGAACTTCCCCTTTAATACACAAGGATTTTGTGATCATGGTCAAATGTACATTTATAGAAGTGGTGTACTTGAAAGCATTAAGGTGACACAAAGTCAAATAAAACACCCTAATCATATGACACAGGCTGTCTCTTTTAGGATTAAAACTTCATGCAAAACATCTATCAATCAATAGAAAAAAAGAGAAAACAAATACATTTCACTGTGTCCAATAGTCTGCATGCTGCTATTAAAGTCTCTTTGGAATAATCTATTTTTAAGGGACAGTCCATCCTGCCGTGGCCATTCATGAATAAAACATTACTTTGGAGAGGTGTTTGTCAAGCTCTACATTGCTACACAAATCTAAGGTAACACGCTTCCTTAGTGCATTATTTTACATCTCTTACAGGTCCTTCACGGTTTAAATGTTGGACTTATTCATTAGTCCTGAGGAGTGTGTGCGTAAACATCTGTTAGAGAACTCCGGGATAGGTTGAGTTGCTTAGAATAAGATTACGACTTGCATCATGAGATCAGCTTTCATTGAAATGAGATTTAAAAAGAGGGGACTATATCATTCATTACACTAATCCTGCCTCTTTATTTAAAACAAAAAAGGGATGTTGGGGGAAACTTATTTGATTTGGTAAAGACTGACGATTAAAGTGCATTTCGTTGATGAGCCTGGGGTGGTTATGACCAATTTGTTTTGTTTTTTGCATGATGGATCTATGAAAAAGAGGAGAACACATCCATTTTTTTTGGAAGGGGGGGGGTGGGCAGCTGAATGTTAATGCAGGCCCTATGTTCAATGAGTGGTTAAAAAAAAAATAGGAAGCACAAACCTGTTTGCCCCCCCCCCCTCCTTCCCAGATCCGTTGAAATAACACTAATCCATACATTTTGTTCTATTATCATAAATATATCATGCCCCCCCCCCCTTCTTCCCACCCCACTCTGTGTTCTTTACAGCAGCAATGAAATCCCATCTTTTGCACAGATGAAATGTAAGGCTTAGACAAAGTGTACGATGAAGATGACTGAAAAGATTACAATGTGAACACAGAAAAACACTGCAAACTTTAATAAATTGACAAATTTTCATACAAATATGTGCATGTAGTCTGTAGATAAATATATCTACATGGAGATAAACAATGTAAATAAAAAGAACATGTTATCGTTAAAACAGCTCGATAAATAAACATGGATCAATATGGAAAAGTCTAGGATACAAACAGAAGAAATAAAAAACATTATACGATCCATGTCCAAAATTTATCTATTATTTCAATGTGAAAGTGACACCAGAATTTCCTGTTTTTGCAGGAACTGAATAGGAAGTCACATTTAACAAAAGACAAGAATGTATTTCATGCAGGCTGCAGCCAACAATAATGTTCAGGCCATACAACTGTCAGTACAAACGTATAAAATTACACTGCAGAAAAAGTAATAACTAAAAAAATGTATCAATAATTATATTAGTCATTGAATTCACACATCTTTCTAATTGTTATAGTCCCTGTGATAAACTTGCAAAAGTAAACACTAAGGTCCATATTCTGCTACGAAGACTGAGTTTGTATGCGTCACAAGTTCGTAAAATCTATTGTGCGATGAACTGCGATCCTTTTGTCTGATGCGGGTCACACAATAGAGTTGTACAAGATTGCGACGCATACAAACTTAGTCTTCATAGCAGAATATGGGCCAGTCTCTTTATAAAGGGAACCACACACAACTACTATAAAATAAACCCTAAAAAACAAAATGAAAAGGATTTGACGTTCATATCATACATATTGAAGATAATTCAGTTGTTATACATATTTTCCCAAAGGGTAATCCTGCATTGCATATAAACATCAGGCTTAGTATTTAAATGCTATACTTTTCCCCCTCATAGTAGACATTAAAGGCTTTTACAGGGTGAATGCAAATTTTAGCAGCCATTATGCAAGTGAAGACAACAATATTTTGTGACATGAAATGCAAAAGCAGAAAAAAAAAATAACATCACAAAACTTTTCATGGAAATTGAGAGAAAGAACAAACAATTCAATGTTCCTGCAATTACATGTATAATCAGCTCACATTTAGAGTAGAACTTAAGTTTACAATTGGCAATAAGAAAGGCGTCTCAGTACACACTATTCACCAGTGAAAGCATTCAGCAACACGAGGCAGCCTTCATTGAAATAATTCTGATTATACAATTTTATATCATTCTCGATTTATTTAGCCCAAAGTATGTCACATTCTAAACACTTGAAAGATATTCTATCAGCATCCAAAGGATTTCCACAATATTAACTGTCAAAAAGGGAAATAATTTAATAAACAAAAAGTTCTCAATACTAAATACTAAATACTAAATGAATTATAGATTTAAGTAAAACCAATAAACACTATTTTGAGATTCATTTTAGATGTTTGGTTTTCATTTGTTTGTTCATGATTTCCGGCATTAAAGACAAGTATTAATTTATTTGTATTTTTTTAAAAATAATAATAAAACAGACAAAGAATTATATGTAATTACATTTGGAAGACAGATGGATGGTTCTGAATTTATTTGGTCCATACCTGTGCTTCTAAGATTTCCTAAGATTTCATTCTGATAATAAAAAAAAAACTATTTTAATATAAGGCATTATCTAAACAAGAAGGCTTGGAAATCTATGGTGCAAAGCAGAACGTTTTGATTTTGTTGAATAGCAACTTGCCTGAATGTCTACACTATGTTGTGATGCATCCTGAAATGATATGGAGGGAAATAAAAGGCTGGATATTTGAAAAAGGAAAGATGCAAGGGAATGGTATAAAATCACAGCATTTTTTTTTTTTTTTTTTTTTTTTTTGGGGGGGGGGGGCATCATGTTTGCTTTACACTGCTGTTGTATTTAGTTTGCTTTAATATTACAATTCCTTAATTCCGCTCTTTTTATACATGTTGATCATATCTGGATAGCAAAAATTCGTGCAAAGGAATATACAATATATTGTGATATAATGAATGATACAAGTTAGTTGCTAGTATAAGCCTTTTATTCTAAATATTTTAGTTTCTTTATACAAAATATCATTCTTGGCATTCCAAATTACATTTTGATGATGATGAACAACATTTATATAGCGCAATTTATCTGCAAAAACATTCAAATGCGCCTGGCTCCCTCAATATGTATGTTATTCACAAAAATTGCCATAAAAGATAGGTTTTGAGTTCAGATATGAAGTGGTTGTTCAAATAGGTAGAAAGTTTCAAAGACATGGAGCAACTGCAGAAAAAGCTCAGTCCCCCAATTTTTAGACTGGTACTCATTACTTAAAGCATAAACCAGCAACGCATTGTCCTGGATGCAGATAACACTAATGATCGAGTGGATATGTAGCTCGGAGACAGGTTACGTAGAGCCTCTAAATGTATGTTGTTATCAAGCAAAGGGTATTACAAATAGCTTGTTTGGTTTTAGCCAGAGGGACGTTACATGTAGCTCTGAGGAAAATTCATGTGGTGATATTCTTGAAAACTCTGAATGACATGCAATCTTGAAATCAAGAATGTAATATAATACATGTATATATGTCCAAGACAATATTGATACAATAAAATTTATACATTATATAAATTCAAAGGAGAGTCATTTTCATTGTATGCTAATCAGTTGAGCTCACAATTTTATATCATATCGGTATTATGTTTCCTCTCTCATTTAGCACACGGCTAACGCCATTCTATAATGTACTTCTCAACATATGAAGGAGTGTACTATATATGATTCTGGTTTTGATAGGGAGAATATGTGCACATTGATGTCTTAAATACTTATGGTGTGGTTATGTATGATTGTATTTTGGATAGAAAGTATGAATAAGCTTGAAAACTGAACGTATTTGGCTTTTGATTATTACATGTGTAGCATGCACATTGTAGTTGTAAAAACACAAGCAGATCTATTACTTTACATGTACACTGCCCTCCAAAAGTTTGGGTACACCTGATGTCAGCTCAGTATTGGATCATTTTGAGGCATTGTATGTCCAGTATTTCAGTCCAAATGATGTTTAAGTACAAAGAATACATTATGCAACTAATATACTTCACGATAACCATGCCAAGTCTCCTTGGAATTTAGAAATTACTCAAAAATATGCAAAAAGTGCAAAAACGTGATTTTGCACTAATTTATTCAAATATTGAAAAAAGAAGATATCTCGGCTTATAATGGTCCGATCAATGTAAAATTTTGTATGGATGTTGAGGCATGTGTAAAAAACAACCATGTACTGTTTGTTTCTATTTTCAGTCTATTTTTAGAAATGTATCAATATTTTGTTTTAAAAATTGCTAAGAAGCCCAAATTTTTGTTAAAAGTTGCTGAGTATAATACTTAATAAAATTATGATAAAAAATTTTTACTTTCTCATGACTTCCTTTATTTTCTTTTGTTTAATCACTTTCTATTGTCTTCGATTATTTTTATTTTTATGTATTTCTTTATGTTTTGGGGTCTTTCCTGTTTCTGAAATGAAAGCAAAATATTATCTTACTTGCTATTTAGGTCTGACATGCATTAATGCAATGTTGTATCACCTAACAATACAATGGGCAGTGTTCTTAGAACAATAGTTGCACTACGCTTTAAAGGAAAAAGTCACCCAAAGGCATATTTGGGGTTGGCAGCGGTTGCGCAGCAGTCATGGATGTTTTAAAGTTGGATAAATTGGCCGAGACCCCTCCCTCAGTCAGAAGAGTCATAATTAAGTCTGTATATGAAAAGTTGTTAAGTAGAAACAATTGTTTTGAAGTGTAATTAGGAAAGTTTTAAAATATCGAAAAAATCAATTATTGCCCATTTGTGTACTGAATGCACCATTCACCTGAATTGCCCTACAACACTCTTAATTGCATCTAAAAGGCTTTAAGCATCATTTTGTATCTTGAAATCAATCAAGGTACATTTCAGAAACATAAAAGAGCCAAAAACATTGCAAAATACATAAAAAATAAAAACAATCGAAAACAATCGAAAGTAATAAAACAAAAGAATACAAAGGAATTCATGAGAAAGTCCAACTTTTTAATTGTAATTTTATTGAGTATTATACTCAGCAACTTTTAACAAAAATTTGGGCTTCATAGCATTTTTAAAAACAAAATATTGATAAATTTCTAAAAATAGACCTTTAATTTGCATAAATTTGCATAATTTATAAAGTTTTGTCTGAAAATAGAAACAAACAGTACAGGGTTATATTTTACATATGCCTCAACACCCATACAAAATTTTACATTGATCGGACCGTTATTAGCCGAGATATCTTCTTTTTTCAATATTTGAATAAATTAGTGCAAAATCACGTTTTTGCACTTTTTGCATATTTTTGAGTAATTTCTAAATTCCAAGGAGACTTGGCGTGGTAATCGTGAAGTATATTGGTTGCATAATGTATTCTTTGTACTTAAACATCATTTGGACTGAAATACTGGACATAAAATGCCTCAAAATGATCCAAAACAGAGCTGATATCAGGTGTACCCAAACTTTTGGAGGGCAGTGTATGTACAGCCAATATTTCCACAATCTTGGACTAGTCAGGGAAATTCATAATTGGGGATAATTTTGTAAATTTTATATTGTAGCCTTATATTTAACTGGAAATTTTTGCAAAGGAAGGACTCGTAAAATAAAAGAAAAAAAATATAATGACAAGTTTGACACTATGTTGTTATCAAGCAAAGGGCATACAGTCTGTGTCAAATAAAATGGTACAGTTGGAAAACTTTTTTTTAAATTATGAAAATTAATCATATTCTTAAAGTGTTTGGTATTTCCAAAGTAGGAAAATCAGGCTTTCTTCTGCAATTTTTTTCATCTTATTTGGTGCTGTAGATCTTGAGATATTACCAGTTTTCTATAATCAAGAAAAAAATGTACTTAGCGCATGCTTCTCTATGTGTTTCGCACATAATAGCCATGAATTCAGCGCACCGAGACAATAGATGTGTGTAATTTCGATTAGCTTATCGCCGCACAAAATTTAGCATAACTTTTGTTTTACGAAAGCAAATCATACAAAACAAAGTGCATCAGCGAGAAGAATCTGTTGGCTTTAAGTTGGTACCAAATTCAAACATCATTTGAGAAGATTTCATACCTAAATAATTTTTTCCCGACTGTACCATTTTTTTTTACACAGACTGTATAGCACATTTGGTTGCCCAGAGGGACGTTCTCTGAGGTAAATTCTATTTGAGTTAATGCATTGTAAATTGAGAGCCAGAAAAGCATCAGCTCAAATAGAATTTTCATTAGAGCTACACAACGTTCCTCAAACATGCTATACGTAATAACCTTTGTTTTTAACAACATTGCGCAAATGCCATCAAACAGGAAACGCACCATAGTGTCAAACTTGTCATTATATTTTTTCTTCTATTTTTCTTGCTCAAAGGAAGGAAATCTCTCATGGGTTAGGCGGGTTTAGCTCGATATCACATCCTGAATATATTCTTTTTTTTTTTATGATTTTTAATTGGGAATTTAAGCATCGGGTTTACCTGTTTTGAAAGTTGATAAGAATTCACGGTTGCCTGGTAATTACACAAAATACATGTAGGTCAGATATAAAGGGGTGATTGCTAGTATTTATAGACTAATGATCAATTCAGGTATTACATCACTTCATATATAAGAATTATGTCATGTGACAGGTATGGATTATTATAATTAAATATTAAGATTTTGAAAGTTAAAACGTTCGCAGCTATTTAAAAAAAAGTCAATTAATATTTGTGAGAATAAAATAAATACATACAACTGCACCTTTTTGAACAAACCTATACATGTACTTTGAACCTTTAATTTACACGTCTTCTGAAATCTATATTAACCCGTTGGGGACTGAGCCCGAATATATTCGGGCTGAGGTCTATGGGAAATGTGTGTTATAGCCAAATCAGCTCGTCTCCAACAGGTTAATAGGCTCCTGTTCCATTGAGATCAGTTTCATATTCTATACTCCGGGAATTTGGGCGATTTGCTATACAAAAATTGATCGATACTGTTCGATACTATTGATATTATCGCCAAATTTTACTGGTCAAATGTCAAATGGTTGACAGTTCCACTTCCGCTAGGTGCAACAGCATGCGTGTCCGCCATTGGCTGAAATTCCTAGTTGTTTTTTACCTTAAAATTGTACCATTACCGGAGTCCTAAGGTGTGCTGAATTTCTTATGTACGTCCTACTTATGTTTTTGATAGGCCCGGATAGAAAAAAAGGAAGAAATTTGACTAAACAAATTCCTCTCGATGCATGCCGAATGCAGGATGTCTCGTTCCCGATTATCAACAAATTTGCTCGATTTCAATTAGGCCTATGCGTACTTAATTATAATATTATACGCACACGCACAGCTAACCGCGCTTACATATTTTGAGACGGAAGTTAAGTTGTCAACCATATCGCGATGCATTTTGGGTAATCTAACCTATTGGCACTATATCGGGTGGCTCGAATTGTTATTTTACCTCCATCCAAGCCCCACTCCCTTTCTAACTTTCGGCAAAGGACAATAATACAAAAATTCAAGGATCGTTTATTTTTGTTAATTCAGTCTAGAGTGCAATATCTTTGCCACAAAATCAAAGAACTGAACAGTATTGTAATTTACACCAATGCAACAATAAAAATTTCTTCACTAGAAGATATCCTAAATGTATTAATTTACAAAATTGAAAGATTCTTCTTATCAAGGCAGTCTGAAGGGTAAACAATGTTGGCCAATAATCACGGAACTACATTTGTATACAGAACAGGAATGATGTTCTTGCTATCTTGCCCAAAAAATCTACAAAATGTCCTTGGGTCCAGGGGCCATCTAAGTTTGCTTGCAAGTTAAGCCCCTCAGAGAATTAACACTTTTGCCAGTCAATATGCACATTAACGCTGTTATTGAAACTTAAGAGTAAAAACAGAAAAAGAAAGTTTTTGGTTTTAACAAAAACAAATGAATTGGAATACTGAATTAAATTTAAAGAATATCATGCCTGGCAATATTAGAGTTCACATTAATTTAGCCTGAAAGGAATATCCTCATATCAAAAGGAAGGAACGGTTTGAGGAAGCAACAGAGTGCATGGACTAGAGCATGAGAAGAATGATGTATCCCTAGAGACATGGAATGAGGGAGGGAGGAGGGGGTTGTTATGATGTTATTTGTCGTCAGTAAGGGGGTGAATCTTAAAATGGCACTCCGCACAGGAAACACGAGGATGCGTCATACAGGGGGGCTCTCTAGGTGCTGCTTCATCAACCCCAATTTGGAAACTAACTTGCTTCAATTTGGATCAAGGGTAACAGCCCAAAGTCACCTAAAGAGTGAATTTGCTGCTTCATGCTCAGTCCGTCACAGAGTTTTTAGGACTTGCTCAATGTTAGGTGCGCAAACGGTTGCCCCAATATTGCAAGCACTGCACAGAGTCTTGAGGCTGTCGTTTGATGAGCCAAACCCCAAACTAGTTGGCTATCTGGCAAATAAAGAGCAAGATGATTTGGGCCGACATTTTGCATAATTAAAACAAGATAACAGAGAGAATACGTCTGATATTCTCTGATATATCATATTTACGGGCTGATTGGGCACCCTCTATTTGGAATCTTTTCAAGTTTGCAGGAAAAGGGAAACCACCCTGATAAAACAACTGCCAAAAGCAGCCAAAATCATTTCCAGATGTATGTTCTAGTTCTACCTCCAAAAAACATTTATCCCACTTTCGATTTCAAGATATAAAGCTTCCAAATTAAATATCTATATCAGATTTTATTACAAAAATTTTCTATAGAATTTGTTTAATGTGCACAGAGTCAACTTTTGATTGACTTCTTCTAGACGTAAGCTAACGATCATTCCATATTAATGACAATCAATAGAAACTCAAAATGATGTTAGGGAGTTCAAATTACTTAATGATATTATTAAGCTGTTGCACATGAGATGTAATTGTTTAACTTTAAAAAAACACAGCACAAATTAAAACATTTACTGACCAAAATAGTACAGTACAGACCAGCATTTCTAACACTCAATGCCATGGTGTTATGCCATATCTGAAACATTAATGTCCCCTTCCCCCTCACCAGCCCCTCGAATAAAATTCTTTATTTAGAACACTTGTTCTACCTCTTAATACCTAATGCTTACTCATTACAAACATTCACAAGTGCATGATATAAGTCAACCCTTTCCTTTTTTGTTTTCCATATGTTAAAACAGACTCAGCTCGAGCATGTCTCTCTTTTTTTTTTTTTATTGTGGGGATAAAAAGTCCATGGTATGAGTCAGACAGGATCAGTCCCACCGACTCCGAACCAACATCAGATCGACCAAAGTTTACATTACAGTGAATGGTAAGTTAGGGGTCGGTCTGAGGTACGTTTAGTGACGATGACTAATGTATGAACACCCCTGGTGTACCCAACATACAACCTGCCCTATCATGCATATCCATGATATTACCATGGATATCTATATATATCCATGATAACACGAGAGGATAGTGTGATCAACACATGTAGAAAAGCCAGAATATGACAACACAATACATTCTTTTTGTGTTTTACAACCCCCATTTGCTTTCAAAAAATAAATAAATTTACACTGAGGGATTGATAACATGTTCGCACATTTTAAAATTTGGATAGTGCAGTTTTTCAACTTTGTATTTGTTTTTTATTAACTTTTGCACAACTCCAAATGAGTGCAAAATGTGTGAAAATTACCACACCGCGAATATTTCCACTCTAATAGGGTATGGAAGCTTTGTTATTTCAATCATGCACTTGATTAATCTAAAACCAATGTCTACATACATGTCATACATTTTCTACAGAAATGTTTCTGTTGTTGTTTTCTTCTTGCCTTTATGTACATGTATCCTGCCATACTAAACACCTGAGTTTTAAAGTATCCATATTATTACTCAGAAAAATTATTACGCAAAGACATTTCTTATTCAAAAAAGTTTGTGAAGACACATTATAGACTACATATACTACAAGTATGCCCTGTGCCATTTACATGGTATAGAAGTTTTGAATAATGTTATCATTTGTAGTTGTATACTTTGTTTATATGCACCTACAACTTTATCAATATTTTGAGACGTGTGGCATTCCTTGGTCTCTTTAATAGCGGAGACAGGTAGGAATGCTAATTTTGACGTCATTCCCGACAAGGTATTATAGCCATTATGAGCGGTGCGACCAATACACTAGAGAAAAATTTGGACCCCACCCTACACAATGAGTGCAATGACGCAAAATTAAATCTCTTCATGATATGACCTCAAAGACGTCATTTTTACCATCCATTGTGAGTTCATCCATTCATTCTCAAAGCATGGTACAATGCTAGCACAGCAGGCTGACAAACGTGTTGCATTATACTAGGCTGCATTTCAAAACTTAATAATGAATAGAAAATGATTCAATGTAGCAGTAATCGTGATGGTAATTTAGTTATTTGAGTAGACAGACGGAAAAGGAAAGTTTGAATTGCGTCAAGGAAGTGTTTGGGTGTCTTTGAGGGTTACTGGGGGAAATTCTTTCATACATTAGGGAAAAGCTTTGTAATTGTTGGGGATATAGCTCCTCAATACAGGAATAAGGAAATTAAAGAATCTTAAAGTGACAATTATTTTCAAAAACTAAGTTTTAAAGCTGCATTTGTGGTAAAGTCTGTAAATCTGGTCATTATAACTATGAATGTTCGCCTCAAGTAAAAGGTTAAGTCACCAAAAGATCATTCAGAGTGTGGAATGTGTCTCCCTCCTCTCCCATTCATTAATTGCTTAACCCATTTCACAACACAATGAAAATCTTTTTTCTTGGAATAACCACTAATGATCGGATGCTGTAGTATGTAAACAGAAACAAACATAGAACCGGAAAAGTCAAGTCCATTCATTTAAAACCCACCATTACATGTGCTTTAAAAAATATATACCATTGACATGACCTTGCCATTGAAGAGGACTAAGGAGCCATTAAATACATGTGCGCAGGAATACTCGACAGTGTACTGATGAGAAGTCAAGGCAATTATTTTAAATTCCCAGAATTCATTTATACATTTTATTGAGAGAAAACAATCTGAATTCAAAATCTCCATGATTTCAGACTTATTGTTTTAAAGAATTACAAAAGTGGATTAATTTTTTATATACATGTAGCGCATTTAGTTTCTTTTCAACTTTTTGGATATTCAATTGAATTCAAATGCACAGACAGAGTTGACAGTACATGTATAGATGAATATCACATGTACCATGCAGATGCCGATTTCTTGTCAGTCATAATTTCTATTTAAAAAAAAAGGTGTAAGATACATGTACATCATTTGAGCCCATAGCTAGTTAGCATAGAAAGACACTAATCTGATGAAATGCCAAAAGACATAAGTATCACAATCCTCTTTCTACACCTACGAGACTATATTAATGTACATGAATGCGTGCATAGGATTATTGCTAGTTGTATGAGGTATCCTGATGGTGCGCCAACATCTGCTTTGGAAACAGTGGCTCCAAGCTCTAATTTGTCTAAGATGTAGGATTAGGGTTAGGATAGCCTTTCAATGTTAGGTTTAGAGTTAGGATAAGGTAAAGTGTTTATTACAGAAGATAAGACATTTGACTACCAGTAGGGTCATAGTATTTACCTAGTACCAAGCTGCATAGATAGGTTGCCCTGGGGCTAGTGGGTTAGTGATAGGGTCATAATATTTACCTGTGCCCAGCACACTGCTGCATGTACAGGTTGCCCTGGGGCTAGTGGGTTAGTGATAGGGTCATAGTATTTACCTATGCCCAGCACACTGCTGCATGGATAGCTTGCTTGCTAGGGTAGTGTTTAGACAGGGGTATCATATTACCCTCGTGCCAGCACACTGCTGCATGCGATAGGTTACCCTGGGGCTAGTGGTTAGTGATAGGGTCATAGTATTTACCTGTGCCCAGCACACATGTGCCATGGATAGCTTGCCCTAGGGCTAGTGGGTTAGTGATGCATAGTATTTACCTGTGCCCAGCACACTGCTGCATGGATAGCTTGCCCTAGGGCTAGTGGACGTTAGCGATTTATGTCATAGTATTTACCTGTGCCCAGCACACTGCTGCATGGATAGCTTGCCTTAGGGCTAGTGAGGTTAGTGATAGCTCATAGTATTCCTTGCGCCAGGCCCTGCTGCATGAGCTTGCCCTAGGGTAGTGGGTTAGCGATTTATGTCATAGTAATTACCTGTGCCCAGCACACTGCTGGATGCATAGGTTGCCCTGGGGTTAGTGGATTGTGATAGGGTCATAGTATTTACCGCTGGCCCAGCACACTGCTGCATGTATGGTTGCCCTGGGGCTAGTGTGGGTTAGTGATAGCAGTAAGTTTTTACCTGTGCCCAGCATACTGCTGCTGTATAGGTTTGCCCTGGCGGCTAGGTGGGTTAGTGATAGTTTCATAGTATTTTACCTGTGCCCAGCATACTGCTGCATGTATAGGTTGCCCTAGGGCTAAGTGGTTAGCGATTAGGGTCAATAGTATTTAACCTGTGCCCAGCATACTGCTGCATGTTAGGTTGCCCCTGGGGCTAGTGGGTTGCGATAGGGTCATAGTATTACCTGCTGCCCAGCACACTTGCACTGCATGAATAGGTGCCCTGGGCTAGTGCGGTTAGTGATAGGGTCATAGTATTTACCTGTGCCCAGCACACTTGCTGCATGGATAGCTTGCCTAGGGCTCGTGGGTTAGCGATTTATGTCATAGTATTTACTGGTGCCCAGCACACTGCCTGCCATGGACTAGCCTTGCTTAGGGCTCAGTGGGTTAGCGAATTTATGTCATAGTATTTACCTGTGCCCAGCACACTGCTGCATGGATAGCTTGCCTTAGGGCTAGTGGGTTAGTGATAGGCTCATAGTATTTACCTTTGCCCAGCACACTGCTGCATGTATAGCTTGCCCTAGGGCTAGTGGGTTAGCGATTTATGTCATAGTATTTACCTGTGCCCAGCACACTGCTGCATGCATAGGTTGCCCTGGGGTTAGTGGATTAGTGATAGGGTCATAGTATTTACCTGTGCCCAGCACACTGCTGCATGTATAGGTTGCCCTGGGGCTAGTGGGTTAGTGATAGGGTCATAGTTTTTACCTGTGCCCAGCATACTGCTGCATGTATAGGTTGCCCTGGGGCTAGTGGGTTAGTGATAGGGTCATAGTATTTACCTGTGCCCAGCATACTGCTGCATGTATAGGTTGCCCTAAGGGCTAGTGGGTATGCGATAGGGTCATAGTATTTACCTGGCCCAGCATACTGCTGCATGTATAGGTTGCCCTGGGGCTAGTGGGTTAGCGATAGGGTCATAGTATTTACCGTGCCCAGCACACTGCTGCATGAATAGGTTGCCCTGGGCTAGTGGTTATGATAGGGTCATAGTATTTACCTGTGCCCAGCACACTGCTGCATGATAGCTTGCCCTAGGGGCTAGTGGGTTAGCGATATGTCATGTATTACCTGTGCCAGCACACTGCTGCATGGATAGCTTGCCTAGCTAGTGGTTAGCCGATTATGTCATAGTATTACCTGTGCCCAGCACACTGCTGCATGGATAGCTTGCCTTAGGGCTAGTGGGTTAGTGATAGCATAGTATTTACCTGTGCCCAGCACACTGCTGCATGTATACTTGCCTAGGCATGGGTTAGCGATTTATGGTCATAGTATTTACCTGTGCCAGCACACTGCTGCATGCATAGGTTGCCCGGTAGTGTAGTGATAGGCATTAGTATTTACCTGCCCAGCACACTGCTGCATGTATAGGTTGCCCT
>CALNVZ010003435.1:7764227-7796467 GCA_940671915.1 Paracentrotus lividus | reverse complement strand
AATCCACCAATATAGCCCCACTCTAATAGGGTATGGAAGCTTTGTTATTTCAATAATGCACTTGATTAATCTAAAACCAATGTCTACATACATGTCATACATTTTCTACAGAAATGTTTCTGTGTTGTTTTCTTCTTGCCTTTATGTACATGTATCCTGCCATACTAAACACCTGAGTTTTAAAGTATCCATATTTATTACTCAAGAAAAATATTACGCAAAGACATTCTTATTCAAAAAAGTTGTGAAGACACATTATAGACTACTATACTACAGTATGCCCTGTGCCATTTACATGGTATAGAAGTTTTGGATAATGTTATCATTTGTAGTTGTATACTTTGTTTATATGCACCTACAACTTTATCAATATTTTGGAGACGTGTGGATTCCTTGGTCTCTTTAATAGCGGAGACAGGTAGGAAATGCTAATTTTGACGTCATTCCCGACAAGGTATTATAGCCATTATGAGGCGTGCGACCAATACACTAGAGAAAAATTTGGACCCCACCCTACACAATGAGTGCAATGACGCAAAATTAAATCTCTTCATGATATGACCTCAAAGACGTCATTTTTACCATCCATTGTGAGTTCATCCATTCATTCTCAAAGCATGGTACAATGCTAGCACAGCAGCTGACAACGTGTTGCATTATACTAGCTGCGCATTTCAAAACTTAATAATGAATAGAAAATGATTCAATGTAGCAGTAATCGTGATGGTAATTTAGTTATTTAGTAGACAGACGGAAAAGGAAAGTTTGAATTGCGTCAAGGAAGTGTTTGGGTGTCTTTGAGGGTTACTGGGGAAATTCTTTCATCAATTAGGGAAAAGCTTTGTAATTGTTGGGGATATAGCTCCTCAATACAGAAATAAGAAATTAAAGAATCTTAAAGTGACAATTATTTTCAAAAACTAAGTTTTAAAGCTGCATTGTGGGTAAAGTCTGTAAATCTGGTCATATAACTATGAATGTTCGCCTCAAGTAAAAGGTTAAGTCACCAAAAGATCATTCAGAGTGTGGAATGTGTCTCCCTCCTCTCCCATTCATTAATTGCTTAACCCATTTCACAACACAATGAAAATCTTTTTTCTTGGAATAACCACTAATGATCGGATGCTGTAGTATGTAAACAGAAACAAACATAGAACCGAAAAGTCAAGTCCATTCATTTAAAACCCACCATTACATGTGCTTTAAAAAATATATACCATTGACATGACCTTGCCATTGAAGAGGACTAAGGAGCCATTAAATACAGTGCCGCAGGAATACTCGACAGTGTACTGATGAGAAGTCAAGGCAATTATTTTAAATTCCCAGAATTCATTTATACATTTTATTTTGAGAGAAAACAATCTGAATTCCAATCTCCATGATTCAGACTTATTGTTTTTAAGAATTACAAAAGTGGATTAATTTTTATATACATGTAGCGCATTTAGTTTCTTTTCAACTTTTTGGATATTTCAATTGAATTTCAAATGCACAGACAGAGTTGACAGTACATGTATAGATGAATATCACATGTACCATGCAGATGCCGATTTCTTGTCAGTCATAATTTCTATTTAAAAAAAAAGGTGTAAGATACATGTACATCATTTGAGCCCATAGCTAGTTAGACATAGAAAGACACTAATCTGATGAAATGCCAAAAGAAACATAAGTATCACAATCGCTCTTTCTACACCTACGAGACTATACTTAATGTACATGAATAAGCGTGCATAGGATTATTGCTAGTTGTATGATGAGGTATCCTGATGGTGCGCAAACATCCTGCTTTGGAAACAGTGGCTCCAAGCTCTAATTTGTCTAAGAATGTAGATTAGGGTTAGGATAGCCTTTCAATGTTAGGTTTAGAGTTAGGATAAGGTAAAGTGTTTATTACAGAAGATAAGACATTTGACTACCAGTAGGGTCATAGTATTACCTAGTACAAGCTGCATAGATTAGGTTGCCCTGCGGGGCTAGTGGTAGGATAATGATAGGGTCATAATATTTACTGTGCCCAGCAACTGCCTGCATGTACAGCGTTGCCCTGGGCTAGTGGGTTAGTGATAGGGTCATAGTAATTACCTATGCCCAGCACACTGCTGCATGGATAGCTGCTCTAGGGCTAGTGGTTAGCGACAGGGTCATAGTATATTACCTTGCCCAGCACACTGCTGCATTGGATAGGTTACCCTGGGGCTTAAGTGGGTTATTGTGATAGAGGTCATAGTTATTTACCTGTGCCCAGCACACATGCTGCCAATGTGATAGCTTGCGCCTAAGGCTAGTGGTTAGTGATAGGGTCATAGTATTTACCTGTGCCCAGCACACTGCTGCATGGATAGCTTGCCCTAGGCTAGTGGGTTACGATTATGTGCATAGTATTTACCTGTGCCCAGCACACTGCTGCATGGATAGCTTGCCTTAGGGCAGTGGTTAGTGATAGGCTCATAGTATTTACTCTTGCCCAGCACACTGCTGCATGTATAGCTTGCCCAGGGCTAGTGGGTTAGCGATTTATGTCATAGTATTTACCTGTCGCCCAGCACACTGCTGCATGCATAGGTTGCCCTGGGGTTAGTGGATTAGTGATAGGGTCATAGTATTTACCTGTGCCCAGCACACTGCTGCATGTATAGGTTGCCCTGGGGCTAGTGGGTTAGTGATAGGGTCATAGTTTTTACCTGTGCCCAGCATACTGCTGCATGTATAGGTTGCCTGGGCTAGTGGGTTGGTGATCAGGTGCGTCATGTATTTACCTGTGCCCAGCATACTGCTGCATGTATAGGTTGCCCTAGGGCTAGTGGTTAGTCGATAGGGTTCATAGTATTTACCTGCTGGCCCAGCATACTGCTGCTGCATGTATTATAGGTTGCCCTGGGGCTAGTGGTGGGTTAGCGATAGGGTCATAGTATTTACCTGTGCCCAGCACACTGCTGCATGATAGCGTGTGCCCTGGGCTAGTGGTGTATTAGTGATAGGGTCATAGTATTTACCTGTGCCCAGCACACTGCTGCATGGATAGCTTGCCCTAGGGCTGTGGGTTAGCGATTTATGTCATAGTATTTACCTGTTGCCCAGCACACTGCTGCATGGATAGCTTGCCCTAGGGCTAGTGGGTTAGCGATTTATGTCATAGTATTTACCTGTGCCCAGCACACTGCTGCATGGATAGCTGCCTTAGGGCTAGTGGGTAGTGATAGGTCATAGTATTTACTCTGCCCAGCACACTGCTGCATGTATAGCTTGACCTCGGCTATGGGTTAGCGATTTATGTCATAGTATTTACCTGTGCCCAGCAACACTGCTGCATGCATAGGTTGCCCTGGTTAGTGGATTAGTGATAGGGTCATAGTATATTTACCTGTGCCCAGCACACTGCTGCATGTATAGGTTGCCCTGGGGCTAGTGGGTTAGTGATAGGTCATAGTTTTTACCTGTTGTCCCAGCAGATGCTGCCACCTGATAGCGTTGCCCTGTGGCGCTTAGTGGCGTTAGTGAGTAGGGCTGTACTACTGTGACCAGCTACTGATTATACCGGGCTACGGGGTGCCAGGTCAATATTACTCGATACTGCCTGCATGTAATAGGTTGCCCTGAGGCTAGTGGAGTCAGCATTAGCGATAGGGTCATAGTATTTAACCTGTGCCCAGGCACTACTGCTGGCATTGAATAGGTTGCCGCGGGCTAGTGCGGTATTAGCGATTTATGTGCCCAGAACTGCATGCAGTACTTGTACCTGGCGTAGCTTCAGATACACTGCCCATGCAAATGTGATGGATGCCCCATATGGGCTAGTGGTGGTAAGTATAGCTTCATAGTATTTACCTTGCCCAGCACACTTGTCCTGCATGATAGCTGCCATAGTGGTCTACGTGGGTTAGTCCGATTAGTCATAGTATTACCCTCGCTGCCCAGCATCAGCTGCTGCATACATAGGCTTGCCCGTAGGCGTAGCTGGATTAGTATCCAGGCTCATAGTATTTTACCTGTGCCCAGCACACTGCTGCATGGCTATAGCTTGCCCATTGGCTAGTGGGTTAGTGATAAGGCGTCATAGTATTTACCTTGCCCAGCAACTGCTGCATCTGCATACAAAGGTTGCCCTGGGGTTAGTGGATTAGTGATAGGGTCATAGTATTTACCTGTGCCCAGCACACTGCTGCATGTATAGCTTGCCCTGGGGCTAGTGGGTTAGTGATAAGGTCATAGTATTTACCTGTGCCCAGCACACTGCTGCATGTATAGGTTGCCAGCCATCATTGTCTCTTGCTGCATAGTCTACGTTGTGACTGAGCAAGTACTGCACCACCTTCTCGTAACCATTTGCTACTGCGATATGGAGCTGAATGTTTAAAAAATAAAAGGAAATAAAAGAAATAGTATATAATGATCAGTGTTGCTTGCTTAGGAATTGAAGTACATACGTCTTCCCTTGAGACTTTTCTATTTGATAGCTTTTTGGATCTTTAAATTGAATATTGTTACATCTGCACAATTGATATGTCAGAAATGCCGAAGCAAAATCCTTTCATCAGTTTATTTCACGTATTTTTGTTTTGTTTTGTTTTTTGAGGGAGGTATCTTTTTATGTTGTATCATGATTTGTAGACAAGTCTACTTTCCCCTCATTATTCTGCTGGTTTTTTTCTTCAGATGTATCGGTAGTTTTTGAGTCATTAGTGCAGAATATTCTACTCACCGGCGTAGCTCCTACACTGTCCCTGATTTCCAGGTCTCCCCCACTTCTATATATCTCCTGTAAGCCCTGTAGCATCTCGTTAGGTACAATTTCTCTGAGTTCATCTATTTGTTCTTGCGTAATACCTGCAAGTGGACCAGAGAGAAATGTGTTTTAAAATTACTTTTACATTAACATAATATACACATGTAGCTGAATAGCTATATGATTACGAAATAAAAGAGAGAATTTGATGAGAGCAAGCAATAATGTTGTAAATTTGTGAGATGGATAGGGATACAGAGACAGTGTGCCAATAATTACGTACTTTTTTCAATAAAATTACATACCAGTATACAAATGAACCAATGTTTATTTTTGAGGGGAGGTGGGGGGGAGTAAAGTAAACAGGGACACTGCACTGCTTAACTATAAGGCAAATTTCCTTTTGATATATAAGACTAAGCTTGTATTACACTCATCAATAATGGAGCAGACTTGAGATACAAAAAAACAGATTGTTTTATACCCTCAAGGGTCATAACAAGGAGGAAAATGACAGCATTTCATGCTATAAAACAAGTACAAAAATATCTAACCGACCCAATAATATATTCCTTTCTTTTATCCAATTTTCTGCTTTGCACCATAAAGTCATAAGCTCTTTGTAAAATAATATGTCAACTCCTTTTTGTTGCTCAACATATGCTATATTCAATCTTTGCATTTTAGTTGTTTTATTCTGCAGAGTGTTACATCCTCAGGGGGAAAAGGGAACGATTCAATATTTGCTGCTTCAACAACAAAAGTGTGGTTAACCAAAGTGATACCACATACCTTACCATGGTCTATAATTCAAGCGTTTGTGTCTACCTACTAACTGCCAATGTTGGCCACACTGCTTATCAGTTCATATGGAACATAATATTCCTAGCATTTTTTAAGCATATAATTTAATTTTGGCAGCATATGGTTTAGGAAATTTGATAATTTTTCATATTTGAATAACAATATTGTCTTTTTTATACATGACCACACTCTTTCCATCATTTATTGCACAACTAGTTTTTCTTTTATAAAAATGATCCAGATCTTGCCATTTTTTGGCAATCTTTGTTTTTTAACCTTAATTGCAAGATATATTGCCAAAAATTAAGGCGATTCCAAAGTAACTGACTTCACAGAAAATGTAATCTAGGTTATGCCACCTTTTTACCTGCCGTTTTAAGGGAAATGCAATTTGGATGGATTTTTTTTTTTTGCACAATCCTTCCTTTAATGAAATTATTTAGCTGTATTAATTTGAAGACCCATGTATTCTCATTTATGTAACTGCAATACAACCAATCTAGAAACTTATGTGTATTTGAAACATCAGTTACCATAGAATAGCCCTTAATACGATCATTTTGATTATCAAGCAGCGAGACTTAAATGCCTATATTGGCCTACCTTGCGTTGCCATCTGTGATTCAATGTAGTCTAACGTGGCTTCATCTTCACAGATATCATAAGGCATGTTACCATCAGAGTTGATTGCTAAGAGATGTGCTCCTCTGTAAAAATGAAAAGAAAAAGGAGAAAAACGATAGAAATGAAAAATAAATTGAAAATGAATTTATTCTCCTTATTCAATAAAAACATGCCAATCAAAGAATACATTCCATGTACATGTATACAGCCTCAAAAGCTCATTTGCTACATTAATTCTGAGGGAAAAATTGCTAAAATACAAAATTAAGTTCATAGGGTTGATTTTAGTCAAACCTGTCTAGTGAGTCCACCACACGGAAATATTAAAGTGACCACAGTGGACAGGCGATCTTATAGACAGGTGCCACATACTCCTTCCTGAGGGAAACAATACAGGTGACTACTATAGACAGGTGGCCTTTATAGAGAGTTGGTCACTATGGAATGGGGGCCTTTGTCCATTGTTATTTAAATTTGAAACCACAGACAAAGATTTCTGGTGTTTAAAACGGTACTCTCTAGAAAATAGTGGACAATGTTAGCCTTGGCTGTCCCGTGACCGGGAAAGTTCACCCTGGATTTTAATTGGTTTTAAAAAATGCAGAAAAATAATAGAAAAATACGAGTGAAGGTTTGAAGAAAAGTGACCAATAAATAATGAAGTTATGAATATTTGAAGTTTTGATTCTGTGACATCACGTGCGAGCTGCTCCCCTACATGTATGTGTTATAAAAGTGTAATTTTTTCAGAAGAATGTTAATTATTTCACACGTACGGTCGATATATCATCAAACCTATGTTCATATGCCTCTATCAAAGTGACCCATTCCTTTATCAAGAACCATGAAAAAAAAGGACAAATTTATGAATTTACGTAACAACACAAGGGAGAGCTGCTCACACGTGACTTCACATAATGAAACATTTAAATATTCATAACTTCGTTATTTTTTGGTTGATTTTCTTCAAACTTTCACTCATATTTTTCTGAATTATCTAAAACCAATAAAATTCCAGGGTGAACTTTCCCTTTAACCACTTGGCTGCGGACAGCGTAATATTATCTACTTGGCGTTTGTACGCTGTGCGCGGACTACGTAATATAACGTGCTCATGCTTTTGTCTGAGCTTTGTCTGTTTTGAAGTGCCAGCGCCACGCTGGTCATACCCGTACTGTGCAATTAGAACCATGCAGCAGTCATGTGGTTAATTCAGGTCATTAAGAGGTGACCACCAAAGACAGGTGACCACCAAAGACAGGTGACTATTACAGGTGACCATTACAGTTAAGACAGATGGTCTTTATAGAGAGGTGAACTTTATATACAGGTGAACACTCTACACATAATTTTTATAGAGAGGGAACTTTTATAGACAGGTAATCAGGCTGCCTACATTGATGCACAAAATTATCTGCTACTACATTTACATGTATGTATGATTATTCCATTGAAATTCCTATATGAATCGGAGCACTCCATTAATTTGCCCCATTACACAATCAAGCAGGGAGTGTTAAATGCCTTGCTAAGGAAGACAAAACACCATTGCCACCACCGACCCACTTATCATCAGCAGCTATTGATTTAATCAAGTGGAATCTAATTTGCGACTCTTAAGACCTCCTTTGGGAGCGCAGGTTCAGCAACCGAATTCAATTTAAGCGTCTGCATCTCTCTAATTAGAGCCGTGGTTGCGCACCCAACAACTGTTTTTACTCCTGATTAACCAATACAACTTTAGCAGAATCATGGATACAATACTTGTAATATACAATAAGCCGAAAAATTAATATGCAAGACTAAGTTTTGTGTCTACTGTCTGATGACATGCAAAGACAATGTGATTCAGTTGATGCCATTCATAAATTAAAGCTTATGTTAATGAAAATCTCTTTATTAGAAGCATGCAGAATAATTTGTAGCCACTAATTCTATGCTGGTTCATACTACATAGAGGGAGCAAATTTGTTTGAAAATTTGTTGTTTTCACTCAAGGGGCAATAGGTGAACATGTTTCTTTTCAGAGACACTGTTTTTTAATGGAAGCCAGAGATATCAATATCAATGATTACATGTAATTTCAATACAAGATGAATCTTATGAAATAATTTTTTCCATAATTCTGATGTACATTTAACCAAGATCTGAGCAGGCCTCTACAAAAATGTTAATTTTCGCTTGCCCTGTCGGGCAAGTGAAATTTGGTTTTGCTTGCCCACAAGAAAAAAACACTTGCCCGAATTTTCTTTTCATTTTCTTTGTTTAGACCCTAATCATGATTTTATTCTTAATAGCAACTACCATCTGAGACCTAATATTGAGTCCATAAATGACGAGCATATATAGGAAGATTGTATACAAAAATATTTACCCATTTTTTGTGTGGGATATTTTGTCTGATTCGTAGTCATAAACACATATTTTATTGTGTTTTTAAGGTGAAATGTCGCACATAGATGTATGGTAGGGGTTCATAAAGCTACGCGGTTCATAAAGCTACGCACTGCAAAATACGCGCTAAAGTGAATGGGGCCAAAATATGCACTCGCATAATACAGGCGCCGTCATAGCAAAGAGTGTTCATTTCTAAGTTCAAAATTCCACCTTTTACGGCTAAACATAGAAGCAAGGTGCTAAAAAGGTAAAAATTATTGAATTGTGGTAACTATTTCATAATATATCATGAAAATTTGGAAGAAAACATATAATTAAAAGTGTTAAATCAAACTTCAAAGTGAGTGCGTAGACTTATGAACCGTTCTTTTCTGACGGCAACGGAGGAGAGGGTTTCGATCTCGCCGCATTTTCGTAATTGCTGTTAGTTTTATTCCATGTTTTTTGCACCAAGTTAATCCTCAGAAAATGTAGCAAAAGATGGTATAAAAATAGTAATATGAAATATTAAATTCTATGACTTCTAAATCATCAAAAACTAAGTGCGTAGCTTTATGAGCCCCCTTCATATATCTTTCTCTCGAATCATGGCTTGCCCGATCAGGCAAGTGAATTTGATATTTACTTGCCCGCCAGTGGTTTTCACTTGCCCCGGCAAGCGGGCAAAGTGGGTTTGTAGCGCCCTGCTGAGTACAACAAACATGATATCATTATTTGGGTGAAAATTCATCTAGATCCTTGATTCACATGGTTGAAAGATTTGTGGCACAAAATGCCAAATGGTGCTGTGATTTTTGGTTTGTACTTTGTTCAGTCTAAATGGTGTGTGTTTCACATCTAACAAAGATTACAGTGTACATACATGTATACCCACAATTACGCAAACATTATCTAAAAAGTAATACCTAGTTCAACCAGGGCCCTCGAAGAGAATAAATTGAGTTGCAACAATTGTAGATTTTGTAGATGTTCCAGTTCACAATAGTTGAATTTGATTGAATAGCAAATTCAATATGATCATCAAATAACCTTGGCATAGAAAAGAAAATGTGTTGTGGTTTCTGCATGGGCCTTTGTATAATTTTCCTGTTGAATACACATACATGTGCATTGTCATCAGGGATAGTAATCCATGCATGCCACATGTATTTTTTGTTCTTATTTAATACAATGGTCAATGCATTTCGTTTGATAAAAGTTGAAGAGATGAAAATGCATTTTTTTTTTTGTGGATGCACTTTGAGGAACGTAGCACACAACTCCATAAAATTTTGCTGTCAAATTCCTGAATTTTTGAGAAATTAGCATTTCCATCAAAACCATGAGTTGGAGTAACCAACCATGTATATTCCCTTTACAGAGCTACCAAGTCTCATGCATCTTGCGTGAGAATCACGCATTTTGGGTCCGTCTCACGATCTCACGCAGAACACCCAATTTCTCACACGACATGAGGAAAAGTAGCATTATTATAGATTTTTTTTACCATTTTGGTGTCTCAAAACCCTAAATATCGGCGGTTTTGTTGCGCATCAATCCATGCGAGTGCAATGTTTTCATGCGGGCGATCATTTTATGCGAGATAGCTCAATACATGAAACATGTGTTGCGTGCGCGCGCCTCCTTTGGGTACATATTACTAGTGCGCGCACATGTTTTAACGCGCGCCGCGTGCGCATTGCATTAAAACACGATGTGAATGATCTCGCGCAAAATTGATTTTTGAACTTGGCATCTCTGCCTTTAATAGTCTCAGGTAACAGATCAATAAGAAAAATAATCGTAACCCCTCCCCCACCCCCATTGAACAACAATAAAGGGAAAGAAAAGGAAAACTAAATTAGCAACTGATTTAAATGTGAATTTCCATAGCCATTTTCTGGAAGTCTTTATCATCAATTCAATTATATGTTTCATTTAACAGGATGCTATTTACATACAAGGTTGTTGCTTTCTCAGCCTTCATGTGTCTGCTCATCTGTGAAAGAGTACTTTCAAATTCAGACATACAAAATCATTCATTGAATTGAGCTCATGCAGAACACCTACATGTCACATGTAGCTGCGCCGATTATCAAAGGTTATGTTTATGGCTTCTATGCATTCTATTTGCTGTCAATGATCATCAAGGTTTCTCCTCGCTACTTTGTTTGTTTACAATTATGAAAACTGAAAAATGCTCCAGAAATTCAGCCAGCATTTTTTTTTCTTCCTGGAAATCGTTTGTAGCAAGGCTGCCAAAGGAGAGAGTTGACCTACAAAATGTAACACAAAGTTCCCCTTGCATAAAATGTTTACAATTTTATATTTTACCAGGCATTAAAGAGGGTTCCACATTGATTTTTTTTTTAATGGGGCATGCATTTCTATAGTCTTCATGCATGCATGTATAATGTCTCCATTTATATTGGGGGGGGGGTCGATTTGGGGCCCTGGAGTTAACAAATTTGGGGTCAACTGCCACCAGACTCTTGTTTGCATTGAGCACTGCATACATGTACATGGATGTGCAAAAATGATCTTCATGGGCTATTACCATTTTGTTACTGATTGCAAACCTTAGTATTAGGGGGCCCAGGACAAAAAAAAAAACAACCCAAATTACAAACCTACAAGGGCCCAAAAACTTTAGAAAATAAACACAGAGCGCATACATGTAAATGTGTGTACATTACATCACAAAATGAATTGCAATTCGGTCACCAGTGTGAGAGAGAGAGAGAGAGAGAGAAAAAAAAAATAGTGTGGATCCACTTTGAACCCTTTTAATGCCTAGATTTCTATTTAAAGAATCAAGATCCCTCAGGGCATGTAGACTTTAGAAGCAACAACTATACAGCAACCAAGATCAAGGTTAGGACATGGGGGATTTGTATTTGAGAGCTCTAAATGCAACAAAGAATAGGAACAGCATTCAAACCTTCTTCAATAAGTATTTAAAAAGTTCTGACATTTATGAATTATTCCAAAGCGCATTTGATCCCAGAATCAACATGAACGAAGCAACTTGTTTCAGAGTCAAAAGAAAATTCTTGTATAAGAAAAACCTGAAGTGAGAACTGTTACTGCCGGTATGTTATGATTTTGGTTGATCAAATTTTGAGAGGCATGCAGTATGTAAGTTTCCCCCGAAGGTTTGAAAAAACCACTGTATGATAGATGAACACGCTTGCAGGGGACTGCTGATGAATGTGTTGAAGAGTTCCCAAGACAATAGGAGCGGAAGGTCACAATCTATACCTTCTGGGGTGTTTATACCATCAATATTCGGTTTGAATCCTGGTCCGCCGCCAGTAATGTCCTTTGGCAAGACATTAATCTAAATTTTGCCACTTTCTGCTCCAGGTGAATCAAGTGAGTTCCCTGGTAAGATAGAATCCTTGGATGCTTAAGACACTTTTCAGGTTACATAATGAACAATGACACTGAAATATAAATAATTATTAATATCATTTCTTCTTCTATAAACTGCTAAAAATGTATTACAGCAGCATCAAATCTAAACTGCATGTACTTGAATATAATGCACATACAATTGCACAAAAATTGCCAAATTGAAATATAAAAATTATTGTTTTCAGTTCTGCTTCTATATCCTCTGCTCAAAAGGTATCAAAGGAACATAGAATCTGCACTTTTTGCGAGTCAGAGCCATAGTGGTCAACAGGTGCAAGTAATGTCATCATTACGACTTCGGCTCAAGTTTACATGAAGCGTAAATGACTGATCTGGCCTCCGATTACCAATGTATAAGGAACACTAGTAAAAGGGCAACTCTCTATCGTCGTGACCTTTAGAGTGCGTATAGCATACCAAATGAGTATACTTATTTTTACATTCTTTTACAACGGCAGGATTTTAGAAGATACCTTCGTTGTCTGACAGTCACTTGAGAATACCCAAACTAAATAATGATTGAATGCAGGGAAGCAGGTATCGGTCATTGTCAAGATTTATAAAAAGTCTATACTTAGCAGATGTAGGCTTACATGTACATGATGGGGCTAATAAGACAAACAAATACAATTACTACACAGTACGTACGTGAAATGACACTGTAATACCCCCATTCCACTGAGCTTTTTGGCTCATCGGTCACTTATCTGAGGAAAATTTTGTCCTTCCGTTCGCCTACCGAGAAGTATCATATCACAGTCTGGTGAATCAGATGAGTGTTTGTCTACTATCAGATAAGAGTTGGTCGGGTCAGACGCGGTCCAATGAAGTGAAAAGATCCGATGAAGGAACTACAAATGTAAGCTCAGAGGTTAATTCGCTATCGGACATGATCGGAGCCTATTTCCGGTTTCGAATCGAGTCAGTACGTGTCAGTCAGTCAGATGTGTATGAGATTTTTTTGTTTTCAGCTATCCGACGTCTCTGGCCTCTGGTCTCTGATACATATTTGATATCTCAAGGATATTCAAGAAATCAGGATCACCAAAACTCATTTGTCGGCTAAGATTTCATCAGAACTCATCGAAACTGACATTTTGGGGATCAGATGAGCTTCAGATGAGGCTCCGATGGTCAGTGGAATGGGGCTATAAAGTAATTCTGTGTACACACCGCAGGAAGGACAAACACAAATTTTAGGCCATGTAATTCTAAATGTTGTGATAAATTAATAGATGAATAATGATCTCGGGGCCTGATTCAAAGTTCCAAATGTTTTTCATTTCTTTTTAGATTTGAAATACCAATGACTGGACAAATATCCTGCAGAAAACAAATTGTGATATATATATGAATGGTTTGTAGCTCAGCACGAGCACACAATAATAATGTCCAGTTTCCAAAAACTGAACAAAGGGAGAAAGAAGGGAAAGTAATAGAATTCAATACATAGGAAATAGGGGTTCTTTACACAGCCTAAAACTTAACCATAGAATTAGAGTTAAGGTGAGTGCTAGGATAAGGTTTATGGTTTGATTTAGGCTTAGGGGTAAACAGCTAAGGGTTAGGATTAGGGTGTCAGAATATGAAATCAAAGACAAACAAAGATGGGAAAGAGGAGAACAAAATCATTGAATAGAGGGGGTGAGTACCCTTAATGACAACAGAACAATCAAGGATATTACAACAACCCACGCTGTAACATAGATGAGTAGACTAACCGCAAGTAACCTTCCTACCCACGATAAAGATGAGAGTATTTGATATGCACACGGATCTAGAAGTAACTGAAGACCCTTGTATCTTTTATACTAGTATTGATAGAAATAACAACAACTCTCAGAAAGCTTTGTATATTCAACAGAACATTTTTTGTTACATGATAGCTAGTTACTTTAGTCATGGTGTTGAAAGTAATATGGTGCCTACGCGTTAGATCTGAATTTCAAATGTCAATGCTGTACTTTGACTAAGTTTCAAGTTTGATATTTACATCAATGTTCAATCATTCTTATCTGACTAATTAGGAATCAGTAGCCAGTCGCAAATGTATTATTGGCATGTACATGTATGTTTCATTAGGTAAAGGCTTAGTATTAAAAAAAAAAGTATAGTAAGCCTAATTCTTATAATACCCCTGAAAACAGCAAAAACAAATCACTTTTGAATGTCAGATTTGATAATACCATTTCAGTTTAAACCCAAGTCATTTTTGTAAGCATGGAGCTTGAGTTGAGTTAATTAAAAACTCTTCTTTTTTTTCCTACATGTCTTAATTATACAAACCCCTAACTGAAATACAGGTAACGGCAAACCTGACATGGATGGCAAATAAAGACAGATATCTAAAAATAAAATGCAGTTCAATGCCAAAGATACGAAGAAGAAACTTCATATCTCTCAAGATTAATTCCATTGAAGCATGCATTCATCGCTATTCCCATACCAAGGCAATACACCTGGCTTTAGAGTTCTAATCAGCCGTAACCCAACGACTAAACGCCTTAAGAAATTGGGTCAGGATGGAAATTTAAGGTCGGAAGAGAAAGCAGGGATACTATGTAGATGTTTGAATTTGTTGAAGCGTGATACAAGGATTTCCAGCGTATTTGTTTTTTCCCAAATTAGCCTGTATCCTGTATGGTACATGTACATGAATGAGAAATGAAAGAGAAAGCTAAACAAATGCAGGATATCGAACCTGACAATGTCATCTTTGTTTATTTTATCATGAAATATAACTGTACTTACAAGAAGTAGCAATGTCATTCTAAAACAATAATTTCTACACAAATTTCAAAGTGAAAATGATCATGTAGGCCTAAATACAGATACATGTACACCTGTACATCTATCAAAATAACCTTCAAGAAAGTTTCCAAAAAGAGAGCTTAAAAAAATCCACTGAATACAAATATTTTTTCCTGTCGATGTTTTCTGAACAAAACATATTCAATGCCCCTTCCACATTGAATATCATATTCATAAAAGCATTAGTATAATGTTGGTTTTTAAAAGAAACACAATTGAAGAATAAACTCAAATCATATTTACAAATAAATCTGAAGAAATCCCTGCAGTTTACGAAAGTCTCCATTTATCGTTTCTCAACAACGCTCAGGAGGTTCCATTCAGTTTTAACTTCTTTGCTACTCTAATGGCTTTCTATCCAAACCGGATCTCGGCAAACCAATAGAGTTAACACCATCCTTGCCATTTGCAGAAAACACGAGCTACTATAATTTGTCTACTCTCACCTCATAAATCTATCCAATTCCATTCTGATCCCAAACCCATCAAAAACAACCCCCTTGATCATCTAAATCCCACCAGTGCTTTCTCCAACAATATCACTTCAAGAAAATTCACTTGATTCTTTGTGCTCAAGCATGAATTGGAAGATAAAATTGAAGTTATGGGTAATGATTCAGGACTTTTGATCATCACTGAATTTTCTGTGATTCCACCATACAATTCTTACTGCAAATATCGGAGGTAGCCTCATTGAACTTTTTTTGTTTCCTGTCACTAAAAATTTCATACAGCAAATACCGGGAGCAACAACAAAGTGAAAGAGAAATTTAAGTAAAGATACCCCCATACAGGTAATAATTTACTTTAAAAATTTACAGGTTTGACCCATACATGTTATATAGCTTTTGTAACATTTCTTGATTCGACTAGATCATAGTTCATACTGCAAATACCAGGAGGGACCAAAAAATAAAAAAAATAAAAAAAGATATATAGAAGAGAAAAGAGACAGGCAATGACTTAGTATAATGTGGCTTCATCAAACAACTCTTGATTCCACAGGGGGGAATAAATCTGCAAGTTGACAATTGCACTGATATTGAAGACCATAATTTCATGGAAATGTCTTCAATGCAAGAATTTATGTTTCAATGAGGGATATTTAGTTACATCTTGCAGGAGGCCGATAACTATGAAAAAGCACTCTCATTTGAAGGAAATATTGGTATCTATTTTTTTTTTAAATACACCTGCATGTACTTTTATTAATTTTGTATTCTTATTGTATTCTGCATTAAATTAACCAGTGATAACTTCTCAATTCATATCAACAAGGACAATTATTCCAGACTCAATTAAAAACCATAGACATTGCTATAATGGTCACAAAAGCCTAGATACCGTATTAAGAATCAGTTGTAAACAACCCATTCCTGATGGTAATCTTCTTTTTAATGGTTCCATATGACCTCAAGGTATTCCAAATCGCTGACGTACTAGGCTCTCAAAAGGCGCTGCTGCACTAGCTCGAGCTAAAAAATAGCGCACTAATTGGTGGATCAGGGGAAAAAAAACCCCAAAAGAAACCGGACCTGCACTAGCTCAAACTATTATAAAATTTTGCATTTACTACCTGACGTGACCTTGAACAAACAAGCCTGATATGTATTGTGCAACTGGTAACTACCTCTAGTGTATACACGCACAGTTTCACTACTTCAGATTTAACTCGAGCTTAGTGCAGCACCGTGCAAAATATTTCATGCTAAAACCGAAAACCAGCTTGAGTTTTTGTTTTTGTTTTAATCCTATAAAGATGACTCTGGCTGGGATTTCCTCTAAAATAGCGCGCTATTTGACCATAAAGCCAGATCTCCTCTGATCGGGCTAATTCATCAGATCACAAATATCGCGCTATCTAAAATAGCTCGAGATAGTGCAGTACCGCCTAAAGAATGGCTAGAATGGGCATTGACCCTGCACCACTATAAAGAAATCCATTATGACCCAGGTCTCATAATGACAAGGTGATCACCTTCAAAGGTATTAGGTATCAGTTATATTGGATCTTCTGATATACTATCTTAAAATTACTTCATCGAGCCAAACCACATCGCTGCACAGTATATAACTCATGCTTTGGCTATATACAGGTACTTTTCAGGCAATGTATCCCCTAGTTTAATAAAAAAAGTGACAAGTATATGCATATACAATGCCCCGCCTTGCATCAGTTGAACTCACATAAGTTGGTAGTTATATGGCATAATTAGTGACAGGTCTTTTTGGATGCCCATTAACACATTTATATTCATGAAAGAGTGCTAAATGGTACCCCCAAATCCCTGAGGTGCCGGTGAGCAACCTTTTCCTTTAAAAGGGATTTGGTAACTTTCAAAAACAAGAGCAAACTTAGATCAAGGTGAATAAAATTATATTGCTCTAACAGTAAAAAAAAAAAAAAAAAAAAAAAAAAAAAAAAAAAAAAAAAAAAAACTACTGAAAGTTTCAGATCAAATGAAAGTCATTTACTACCTTAAAACAGTGTAACAAGCGATACTACGCATACAGCCGAACACTAGTTAATGTACCACCCCTCTGTTGCAAGCTCAGCAGGCCGCTAGGGACGGGGACTACACAACAGGAAATGCGGTGTATGTTGTGCTGTGTTGAAAAGCACATGGTTTTCAAACCCATTTCAGGGATGGGTTTAAAAATTTGAGGTGATACCTCGAAAGTAAGGCAAGCAATTAGCTTACAATTTTGAAGAGACACCAGACTGACCCATATGTTTATAATTATGTTGAGAAAATGAGCTAAATCGGATAAATTACAATTTGAATATCATTCAATGTTACTGCATCCCTTTAATGAAAGGTGCTAAAGAGCAGCTGAAAGGGTGCGCTATTGTGGCAAATCGAGCACCATTAAAGATGCTCAATGGAACCATTTTTTCTTCTTTTTTTTTCCTTCTTTTTCAAAGAGAGTATTCATTCAGTGCAAACAGAATTGTAGGCAAGGTTGACAGAACATGGTAATTATATTCCCAAAGTCAAAGAAATGGGTAACAACATTTAAATGACTGAAGAAAGAAAAAGTATTTGTTTAAGAGCAGGTACAAAGTGAGAAAATCTCTTCTTATTTGATTTCTTTTATCTATTTTGTCTATCCTTTACTTTGACCTTCCTTAAAATGATTGAATTCTAGAAATCTGAGAAGCATGTATAGAACACTGACCTTCCAATGAGGAATTGTGCTAGGTGTCTATGTCCGCATGTTGAGGCTGCATGGAGTGGTGTCCATAACTCCCTGTCTGTAACATTTACATCTGCTCCCTTCTCCACCAGTAATCTCATCATAGCTTCATTGTTATCTATACATGACTGAAGACAAGGAAAACACAAACAAAACATCAAACATGTTAAACAACAACAAAAACAAAAAATGTCAAATTTAGTTTATTTTACTGTTTTAAAGCTAAGTCAAGCCCTATGCACATTAAAACAAACACATTTCATAAAAGAGAACAGTGTTTCATCTGGTGTATTGCAAATGTAGCCCATCCCAGTAAATCTGCAAGAATCTCAGAATTGAAGCAGGCAGTGTAAAGTTCTCTAAGAATCAGAATCAAGTCATTTGTAAATGTATGTGTAAGCAGCGTCAACTGGTTCACCAAATATACTATGGAAAACTCCACACCCTTGATTTGTTCTTATTTTATTTTAATAAGAGCCCAGCCCCGTGCATTTGAAATAAAACTGAAAATGTCATCCCTGTGACCAAAATTGTTATTGAGGAGCCTACTACAAGTAATACATGCATCCACTTTTTTAATGGTATTAGTGTGCCACCAACAAACATGAGTGAGGCAAAATGTTCTTAGTCAAGGAACCAATGTTTCCTTACCAGTATGATACACAAGTATTCATGAAAATATTCTATATGTAGGTCCTCTGGATAAAGATACAATGCTCTATTATTAAATGGAAGCTGAAGATAGTCATATGAGAGCAAGAAGGAAACACCTTCATACAGAATCAATATTCTTCAAGCTTCCAGAGACTACATGTTTCCCTATATTCACTACGTACATTAAAGTACTAGTAGTTTCCCATCTACCTAAGATTTATATCAGCAGTCTCACACACACACACACACACACACACACACACACACACAGCTTGCAACACAGGTCAAGGTCCTATTCACTATTCATATCTGGTATCAAAAGCCATTTTCCCCTCGACTTTTACCCTCCATTTTTATCCTCCACATAAATCAATCAATTAATCACCAATCAGCTTTAAAACATTCATTCCCTGAAGTCCACACAAATAAGACAGAGCGGCAAATGCTGTGAGCTAATTTTAAACCTCATCAATTTGCAATTGTCACCTACATTAAAGAAATGCTTAGTAGCCATTCTGTATTACTACACTATAACCCCATCTGCAAGAGCTAGAAGGGCGATAAGTTCATGTCCAGTATGTGCTAAAACATATAACTTTTAATAATGCCTTTATGTTTCTGAGATTATTGGACAAAGGAACACCTGGCAGAATATATCAGCGATTAAAGCGAAGTATGACAACCCTACAATAAAATCCTAATCATCCAAACACTGAGATCAACTGGTGCACTTATAAAAATGAACTGCAACATGATCTGGAGCAATAGGAAATTGAAGAGGCCCTATTGCAGGAATGGATATTGCACCTGTTGAGGAACAGAAGGGCTTTAGCTCTATATAATTCCATGGTCACAACGGGCCATACATGTACACAAAGGACTTGTGTTTCCTGCATCAGAAGGATGCCAACTCCAGTGATTACGTATGCGTTTTGAAATGTATCAATAGCAAAGGGGGCGATTCCATGTTTTTGTTGGTTTTGTTTCTTTGTTTTCTCTGTTATTTCGGTGCCCTGTACGACACAGTACTACATTTAATTTCTATCGCACAGGATGTGTAATCCAGTAAAGTTAAAGGGAAAGTTCACCCGGGGTTTTGAAGGAAAAAAACACAAAAAATATGAGTCAAGTTTTGGTTTTTGTACCCCTTCTGGTACTACTTGAGGATCACCATCAATCACACAAATATTCTTTTGTTTCAATGTCGAAAAGAGGTGAAATGTTATCAAAATGTGCCGTAGGACACAGCATGGAATCGCCCCCACAGCCACCTTGCTCCTGCATGCCTGAAAAACCATGCACCTCCCAGCATCCAATGCAAGGATTTCATGTCATATTTGATGCAGACCAGCCACAGAGAGATGCATGACCAACGACTGGTTGTGACCATAGTATTTAGTTCTATTAGGGTGTCCTCAAGGTAATATTTTGAATTTAAACAGCAACATGAATCATGATAAAAAACGCAACTCCAAAACACAGGTTCTCAATTCCCGTCTTAAAAGTAAAAGTCTTTCAGATCTCCATTTGGAGGAAACTTTAAATTGTGAATAAGGTGCATTTTGAGACGATCAACTCCAATTTTACAGCCTTCATGACCTTAAGAACATTGTGAATGGAAGCTGCCATGGCTGCGCTAAAGTTAGTTTTTGAGAGCGACATATTTAAAGACAATCCACACGTACTCAGCTTTAAATTTTCGACTATGAATGGTAGGATGGGGGGTGCGATGTCCGGACACTTAACAAAAATTAAAGCTGGTGTATAGTGTTGGGAGAAGGAAAAATTTAATTTGGATTCACAGTTAGATAATATGAAAGCCTGAATCCTATAACTGTAAGAAAGAAAGTTATGTTACATGGAATCTCGTTTTAATGTCTTTATTTCACGATATTATAGTATAAAAAAGATAAGACGGGGACCCGACTCAGCTTTGTGTGCACAGGCGTTCACATGGAAAACCAACGGGGATTCTCTTGTGTGGGTGATACACACAGATCGCTACGGTCCATTCATGCGGGAAGTTCGGGGGACAGGACAACCCAGCAAAGGTCTCAAAACCGTTACAAATTGTGTTTGGATTCAAACATTTCACTGAAATTCACCGGAAATCGTGAAAGGAATATCACAAAATCTCTCACACATGTCTTTTAGCGCAATGTGAACAACATGAGACTATATTTAATCGGTGTTATGCCGATTTTTTTTTTGTTACCAAAACTATACACCAGGTTTAAGCTTGGTTTTTCATCTAAGGATTAAGCCGAAAATGTATGTTGAATACTTCTTATCACCATCAATATTTGATCTCCACAATATTGTCTGACATTTTGTGTTGAAAAACTTCAAAGATATTGATTTTAAACCCTTTCAAATGACTGGTTAAAATTGAGTGTCCGGATATCCAACCTGTCCGGACATACAACAACTGGGTATACACCACTGATCGTGTTTTAGTGTTCTGTGTTTAGTAATTGCATTTTGTATCATGATTTATGTTGCTGTTTAAATTTGAAATATTGACGGTGAACACATCCTTTGTTTACGTCCTTCTGACTCTAAGCAGCCAGATTGGGGATTTCGGTTTATGGTAATGGATCAAGATGTGTATAAACATAAGGATCAGTGCCCCTGTGACATGATGAGTTGGTGATAGTTATTGTATCATCTCTTGAGAAACATTGAAGAAAGGGACACATTAATTTCTTTACTTTTGTTCAATTTTTATGATGTAACTATATGACTTACATTTTTTTTCCCCCATTCCCATGAAACTCTTGCCATTAAAATAAATGTGCTTCTGTACCTTTATATGTTTGTTGTTTTTAGGTCAAGTTTTGTATCATCTGTGTGGTCATTTTCCTGATGAAACTATTATTCCACTTTATTTTGACACGTGTGTTCAAAATCATTTATACAAATATTTGTTTTGTTGTTTTTATCTTACCTGATGTAAAGCTGTTAATCCATCCTCATTTCCCATGTTTGGGTCAACTCCATTTTCAAGTAGATGTCGAACTGTAGATTTAACAAAAGGAAAGTACAGAAAAGTGAAATTTTAGGCCTGCAATAATACCATACTTATACTTTTCAATATTACAATAAAACTGAATGTGATTAATCTGCCACGAGCCAGAGTGGTAATTCACCTCAATTTACAGATGACACACTTCATGAAAGAAAGATATTACATGTGGCATACATGTAGGCTTTAGTTGTCTGTACTTTAATAAGAAATTTCTTCAACATACAGCTGAATGTTTTATTTAAATTATACATCATGTCAGGTAAAACACTATAAAAAAATATCAAGGATCATAATAACTTAAATGAATACATGTAGAATATTTGTGCATTTTTTCATCATTCTGAATTCTGCTTCTCTCTCTTTCTCTCTCTCTGTCATTACAAAGGATCTCAAGACACTGTATCATTCTCATACTAGATTCCACACAGAATCAATTCTACAACTCATTAAAAAGTCCATCATTTCTTTATGGGGAAAAAAAAATCACCATCTTGTCCTACATCAAAACCACTACACATATACAAGTATGAAGCCATTATGGGCAAAGAAGCATGGCCGATTATGTGTCTCAAAATAGCTCTTCACCTAATACGCTTAGATTGCCCGACCTTTAAAAACCCTAACGTTTCTGGTGGTACAGTGCTTAATGATTTCACCATCATCATAATCCGATTATTAATATTATGTTCACTCAAAGCAAGAACAATACTTTATACATCCTGAAAAGCTGCACTTACATTTGTACTTCTGGTCTAGCGGAATATTAATATGGAGTGTACAGTATCAGGTTATAAATGATTGAATATCTCTCTCATATTCAGGGCAGAATCATATTGTGGATAATTATTATATCATAATTATGGAAATAATACATGACTGGATTAGGATTGGGATATGTACTCTCTTACATGTAAATTTGAAAACACATCTAAAATGGCAAATTCACAGGATATATAGCACTGATATCATGATGAGCTCATAAACGAGGGAAAAAATAATGAACTTTGCAAAATTGGAAAAACAATCATCTTCTAAATTCCCCGCATGGCATCGCATAAATAAGCTTTTGTAAATATTCAGAGTACTAAATGCCAACACGTCACATCCTATGCCCTGGTAACAAATATTGATGGAGTTTAAAGATCATGGTGATGTTTAGAGTTGCCTTTTATTGCGGCCATTCTTGCATTCAACTGATATAAGTGGTCTAAAGAGCATCCCTCTGGTAAGATTTGCATAAAATAGATCTTTCTTTTCATAAGAGAGGCCTTATGGCACTATGGCACAGTGCATGTACCATAAAAGTCAGGTAAGCATGAATGTGTACAATGATCAATACAGATTTGACATGATTGACCACAACAATAAATGTCAAAATTTATAATAAATATACTTTATAGTGTAAGGATATTTGCACAAACATATGGTACACTAAGACCATTGACCTGCATGTGATAAAAACTTGTAATGAAAGATTGAAACTAATAAGGCCATTAATTAATATTTATTATACTATTTTATTGAGAACAAGTGGTTTTAAAATCCATTATCTTTTTATGACCCTTCCATTACAGTATTTAATGTCATGTTTTTTCATAAAAAAAAAAAACACAAAAGAAACCCACAAGTATCACAGAGACACACTTTGCAAATACATCACCAGGATCACATTTAGCTTGTACATTCTGTAAAAACAAAATATCAATATCTGAATCACAAACAATACATGTACTGTACTTCTCTGATTTTGTACTGAAACTAAACAAGACTATTTAAAGTGGCCAAGGGTTTGAGAACTACAATATAATTTAAAAAATGCTCCAAATTTTATTGCCCGGAAAGGATATTTATTTTGCCCCTTTTCTCGTGGGCCCGGCAGCTGCTGAGCAGCGCCAGAAGGACGTCGCTCTATCCCTCTCTTGTTGAACACCAAACAGGGAAGCAGTAACTACCATTTTTTAACGTCTTTTTGGTATGACGCGGCCGGGGTTCGAACCCATGACCCATTACATTAAAAGACATCATAATCACAAATTGGCTGTTTTCAATGGCCTGAGTCAATTGGGACATCAATAAAAAGGACAATTTTAAAAGCCATTTGAAAGTAAAATGAGTATCAAACATAATAACAAATGTGAAATTGCTTTTCTAGGAACTTTTGAAAACAAATAAAATATCAACAAATATAAATAAAGTACTTTGCAATGATTGATGCTACAAATGTAACATACATACAATGTATAAACCGTTCATACACATTTATACATTACTTTGCTTATTACTGAACTTCAGTATTCTTTATAAATACCAAAAGTGTTTAACACCTGTCCTTGCATAACTGCTCATAAATATGAACATGTAGTGAGTGCCATAGTTCATTTTTGTTCAGTAATAAAAACTTTTGTTTTCATAAATACTACAACTCGAAATACATCTTGCTTGAAATATATTTTTTTTCTTCAAATTTTAATTTGAAAAGCCCAGGCAAAAAAGAAGAAGAAAAGAACAGCATTGAGGAAATGATGACACTTATGCATATGAAAATATGTTGCAATTTAGCCAGACTAAATTCAAGACCCTTTTTTATAATACATGGGTAATAAAGTCTGTATCCTTTTATAATATATTGATTGAAGTAAAGCCAACATACATGGACATTTATGTACAGTGTATATAGTATAATACCATGTTACCATCTTCAGCTGATAAGCAGGGCCTCCTAAAACAAATAAATTATTCAACATGATGTTCAGAGTACAAGTGCATGCCTGAAGTATACTTGACCCATTTCAGCTCATCTTTATTTGAATGGTTATGAAGGTAATTTATGTAAATCTGCATCCATTTACAGGTTATTGATTAGAACTCTACTAATTAAAGATGGGTTATATTTTTTTGGGATCTGAAAAAGTTATACTTTGCTAATTGAATTCATTCACGGATAATAGGAAAGAATGCATCCTAAAACTATAGTGATGTGAACAATAATACATAAAAACTCATTTCAGAATGTTTATTGATATGATATTATAAAACAACCGGGGTCCCAGCTTTTGAGAGAGTCAACTCAGCGTTCACGTGGTGGAAAACCAATGTGGATTTTATTGTGTGGGTAATACACAAGGATCGTTACGCACCATTCATGCGGGCATCGCGACAAAGGCCTAAAACAACTGTTACCTTATGATTCTTTCAAAAATTTACACTGAAATTCACCGGATATCATTGAAAGGAATATCACAAGATCTCTCACACATATCTTTTAGTGCAATGTGGACAACATGAGACTATAATTGATCGGTTACATGCCGATCCCTTTTTTGTTACCGAAACTATAACCCAGCTTTAAATAAAATTGTGAATTGTTACAGATACAAATATTCAACAATCAAAGTAAAAAATCACAATGAAAATATGTTTGTTGAATATTTTTATGTGTCCCCAATGGTCATGATGGTAGAAACTTTCAGTGTACATTTTGGGGCAGTTTACTTGTTTCTATGCCCTGTAAAGTAGACCAAAATTATTTCCTTGTGGGATGATCACTCAGACTTTCGTGGGGATTTAATGATTTTAGCTACATACAATGCCCAAGTACTAGATATTAAAAAAAATAGAATAAGTTCAGGTTCCCTTTTGACAATTACATTTGAGATGGACCTCAATGTGTAATGTAGCAGAGCGATTGGAGAAAATAGAATTACACGCTTAATTTGAGAGCCTATGGGAGGTATCCGCTGATATGTACTAGGGCAATGTGAATATGAGGAGATTTCATAAAGCTTTCTAATTTGGGTGTGTGAGGATACAGGCAAGACGTGATGAGACCCATATCCCTGCTAGTTAGTTACCCCTCAGCCCCACCTGTGTGCCCCCAATCAATAGTAGACCATCGCTCAGTTGGCTGATTCGATTCTTTCCACCGCCGTCGTCCTTATATCAAGCATCGCCTTCCCCCCCATCTTTCTCCTTTGCACGCTCTCGGCCACTTTCATTCCTAGAATATGTACATGCACATAGGGCTGTTGCCATTTGCTGACACCCGAACTAACTTTAACCCTTACTATATCAAGATTCCTAATAGGGTGTCGACAACTAAAAAGACCTGTACCTATCAAAAACTTCACATCCTTTTAGTTGTCCTCCATTTCTCATATTGAGACATGTAGGCCTACACTTATGTCGTATAGTATCATCTTGCTCTTTTTTCTCTTTTTTCTTTTTTTTTTTTTTTGTTCCCAAATATATCTAAACACCTCCTCCGTTTATTTCTTATTTATCTCCCCCTTCCCCTCTTCCTCTCTCTCTCTCTCTCTCTCTCTCTCTCTCTTCCCCTCTCTCTCTCTCTCTCTGTCTCCCTTCTTAGCATACAAATCTATTTCTTCCCACATAACATCTCAACTCCGCCCACCCCTGTCTGTCTAATATCTGTCTTCTTTCTATCTCTCTCAACCTCTTATCATTTCAACCCCATTCTACATCCTCCCTTCCCTCTCATCATCCCCACCCACCTCCATCCTTTCTTCGTCCTCTCCATCCATCCATCCCTCTCTATCACTCCATGTATCCTCCTATTTCATCCGCTATCTATCTTCCGGGAACATTTCCTTTTTATGCTTATCTAGGCTTCAGCTCATGGTTGTATTGTCTGTTCACATTTGCACGCAAAGGAATCGTTGCTTGCAAAAGTACTCCGCTCAAGGAAACTTCTCGCTTGTATTGATTGTTCCATATAAATCTCACATGAGCACCTACAATGTACAGTTTAATCAACATAATCCTTCATAAAAGGAAAAGGAACAAACATCGACTTCCGTCAGTCTCTTGAAGTCCAAAGGTAGAGAAAACTGCATTGCAAAACTGAATTCTTTACTTTTGAGATATTTGAAAGTGAAAAAAAGACAATGTAAATGTACTTCAACTTTTAAGAAAAAAATAAATAAATATAGATACACATGTACATTATCATTAAAAATTATGTCCTCTTGAATTATCGAATTTATCATTGTTCATCTTATATTAAACAGAAATCATCAAAATTTACTTTGCATTATGATAAGCTCCATATATTCATATCCTCCAACATGTTACCAGCAGATATTCACTCAATTAAAGAAGGTATGAAAGCTGCGGTAATAGAGGCAACCTGTTGCGTGGGTACAAATGGCAAAATCTTGTTGTCTGATTTTACAAAACACTCGTAAAGAATTAGTCACAATATGAGGTCAAACATACTTGATTTAACCATATTTAACAATAACACAACATGGCCATATTGCTTCATTGCACTTCAATCATTGGATTAAATCTTTTGCCAGGACAAAGGTTCTATAAAAGCAGCATTTGTGATGCCTCGTGAAAGAGCACAGACCCTTCAAATTTGTGTATTAGAGGAGTATTGTTATATAGTTTGACAGCCACCTTTCTCAATAGGTGTGAAAATAAATTGTACATTTACAGAGAGGCCATCAATTCAATTCTCACAAAATTACAATCTTCTCTTTCCCATAGAAAAAAAAAAATACATAAAGCGGACAACTATAAATGTGTATACATTAAAGATCTACATATCAAGTTATTCCAAGAATTACTGTTAGGATTGTAAACAAAAGTGGGAAAAATATTTAGATATTGGTCTGTGCAGGTAGGCCTATTAAATGTTATCAAAAAAATATCAAACTTAAATGTAGATTGATCGATGTCCCCATCCCTTCTCCTTGCAATACCATTAACTCACAAAGAAAGATTCAAACGTTGATGTTGGTACCCCTCAAAGAATGCCCCTTCATCCACCCCCCCCCCAAAAAAAAAAAAAAAAAAAAAAAAAGAGGGGGAAGCTGTTTTGGGGACAAATACTTTGTGTGTGTCAAGAAATTATCTTTGTAAAATCAATATATTTATCACACAATCAAAAAGCCTAAATCTCCCTTTATATGCATGTGACTTGGGCTTTTGATAGTAACAAAACCACAATGTTCCATTGTGCTGGGCGAAACCATAAAAGCAATGTGTCTATCACGATAAACTGATTCTGACATCCTCTCTACCCATAACTACCATGAGAACATTGAAGAAGTACAGGGGGGCCCCTCGTAAACCCAATAAGCTCCATGATCAATAATGTTTAATGACAGTAATCACTTCCAATTTTCCTGCCCATCAATTTTCATATTTTTTTCATTTGATGAATTGAGTCTCTCCAGTCCAATAATACAAACCAATGCACATGTACATTGTGTGTATGTGTGTGTGATACTAGTAGAATGGAAATGTTCACTTTGATGTGTGCATAACTCCCCCTCTTCCAGGAACTAATATTCCCCCAATAACTGATTCCAAGATTTTCTTGTCACAAAAAAAAAAATCCTTTGTTTTCATAGATTCCAAACTTACCATTTCAACTGTACATGTACATAACTTTAATTATATGTGATAATATTTTAAATGATATCAGAGGAGAGGAGAGACGAGATACATGTACTAGAAAACTACCAAATTATAAAGGTATCACAAAAATATTTCCAAAATATTTTGGTCGGACAAAGCAGTTAAATTCTTTGATACACCTGTATATGTCAGAAATGAAGTGAGAATATTATTGCAAGGGTACAGGACCATAAATAAATAAATAATTAAATGCAACTTAAAGACCAAAATACTGCTCTAGTACACTGTAAATGTGTGGTCCCATTCAAAGGTAGAGTTTCATTTAAATCCTATTTCTTTGGTGGGATATCCGTTGACATTCGTTCCCCCCCACCCCTATCTTTGAAGGCGTAGAGAAGCAGAATCGTGATTAAACCTAAATACAAGATTGGAATGGATGGTCTCTGTAAATTGCTGATACCAAACTGATTTCATTTTATCACAAGTCATTTTTTATCAAGTCCATTGTACATTGATGAACGAAACCTGAGAAGCAACCACGGGCTCCAATCATTTATCTATGGAAGACAAACACGTTGGTGATTGCTTCCAATCTATGCTAGTAAAATAAAAATCATGAGACTGAGAAATTGATTTCAATCATTTGTGAGGGCCACAAATTGAAAGACGGATGAAAGTAAATGATCAATAGAAGATGGGTTGTTTCCATGGCAACATTATTTTCACAATGATGACCGATACAATAATCTCAATGATTACTCTACACATACAATGGATTATTGAATGTTCAACAAAAAGATAATTAATAAAGTTTTTACAATGTATTTCGGAGACAGCAAGTTGCCAAAGAGGGGATAACTAAAAATAATTTCTAATCATGAATACATGCAATGCCCTTCTGTATTTCATCATATTTGATATAAAAATTAGAATGAATTACATGCACATCCCATCTTAAAATTGCACTTGACTAAAGACCCATCTTTTCATATCTCCTGGAATCCATCCCGGCCAAATTAAATATACTCTTACATGTAAATGCGTAATCAGTACATGTACATCAAAGTTTTACAGGAAGAAAAATCAATACACATTCTTTCCAGTGCATTAGTTGCACACATTGGCAATGATATGTGGTGTGTGAAGGACAGATATCTGTCTGATATATGAAACCAGGAATTAATATATCCTAAGCTAAAGTCCTACATGTACATGAAGGAATCTACATTTGCGCATACAAATGTATGTATAACTGCTATTTATGTTTCTCTTGTGTCAGAGAAGGCATATAAAATGAGGAAACAAAATCATGGATTTATTTGCATTTGAAAACTAAATAACTCCTGCAATTTTGAAAGTTTGTATTTTTAGAATGACCAAAACTATACCCCCAGCTTCAAAGTAGATGGCCTTTTATTTTCCTGATAAAAGATTTTTTCAATGCCTGCCTTATTATATCCTTCCTGAAAATAACACCAGCCTTTCCTGAAGCAGTAGTCCATGTACAGGAGATATCAAATTCATTGTTTCAAAAATCAAAAAGGCTGCATTATGTTGGCAGCTCAACCTATCAAAAACATCATTGGCACAATCACATACAAACATTTCACTATATATATAGTTTCAGTCTCTGGCCTTCATGCATAGTTGGCAACTTTTTTAATTCAAGAAAGAAAATACTCTCTTTTTATAAAACATTATTTTTTTCATAGCATATTTAAAGATACCAGCCTGGGTTTTTTATTATATTTATTTCTTTTTAATTACTTCAAGATTTCACAATGTGTTCATGATTATGACTATAGACTCAAATATTATTTGATTATGATAAAGCTATTTTGATATTTAAATTATCAGCCATTGTAAATTATCCTCTGTTTACTTGTAATCAACATGCAATTTTAATGAGGACCCCAGGCTGAAATTTCTCTGTTTTTTATGTTCTTGGAGCAGAAAATATGATTTTATAATAAAATACAAAAGAAATAATGGAGGTGATGTATGACATCATCAGGGTGCTCATTGAATAATCATGAGAATATGAATAGAACTTATACTAAAATACATTAAATTTGAAATGTTATAACTTACTATTTTTCTTCTGATTTTAATACAATTTTCAGTATTTTGTTTGTTTACATTAACTTCATTTATTCAAATCAATTCAATTGCAGCCTGGAGGACTACTTTAATATAAAAGTCTGCAGCAACTATGATCCTACATGTGTATATACATGAAGGAAACTTTACTCCTGGGGAGTTCCCCTAATTTTTCCACTAAGAAATGTAAATAATAGAGATTTAGATAAAACATGAGATAAACCTGTATCTTGTGACCCAAAAGTCCACCCCTGTTCTGTATATTTGGGCTGTTTCAGATACTTGAACCTCACTATGGGCAGTTCCAAGCAAAACAGGACATGGAGCTGAAATTTTAATGTGCCGCTGTGCCTTTGAAAATGCAAATTAGGATCTGCAATTACCACAATGGCTTCTTTACAATACAATCAATCATTTAAGTTAAAAAATTTTACGATTCAGTATTCTTGCGCTGAATAATTGATCAAACCCAAATTTGCACGTATGGGACTATGGGGCTTTAAATGCCTCTAATTCTTATATCTAGTCACTTTTTGCCAATTTTTTTGGCTTAATGTAATTATTATGGACCACTCCAACAAACTTTGGTATTAATATTTCTTTATAATGCATTTCTCCTCACGAAAAAGACCAGGAAAGCAGATGTCACTCCGTAACCGTCACTCCGTAACCAGACATGGGTTCAAGTTTTAAGTCATAATTAACAAAATATTCAACCAATTTTTTTAAGCAAGGTGGCATATTATACCTAGAATAACATAGAATCCAATCAATAACTCAAAATTGTGATAGCCATTTAAATTTCACAGAGTCTAAGCAAAATGTTTTCTGCTCAAATATGCATGTCCATTTTGCGTCACTCCGTAACCATGATTATGAATATTCATATCTCATTAATTAAGAGGATCACTATAAAAAAAATCATAAAAATTATCACTAATTTTATTATTTACAATAAAGAATTATATATTTGCCTACTTTGCTATTCGTCCTCGAATCGCTTGCCAACCGAATATTATAACCCCGAGAAAATTTTGTCCCTATTGTTCCTATCCTATAAACCCCCCGCCAAACATAAAGGGCGCCCTCTCCCGATAGGCCACCCGCCAACAAATCTGTCAATAATCTTCCTCTTTACTCTTACCGCCTACACATCCATGTAGCTAATGGACCGGGGGATGGAGGGAGGGATTGTAGGCAAATATATAATTCTTTATTGTAAATAATAAAATTAACCTCCCAGGTCTCACCATGTGACCCCACGACATCTTTACCCACCGAGGACCTAGTGTGTTACTATCCAGCTGCCACCGTCGTACGCGGCGCTCCGGGCCTTATCCCGACTCTTACCCTCGAAATCTACTGGAACTCCTCTCTTTACCTGTCTTCTCCCTCGCACTCCTTTCCCGGACGAATTGGGTGCTCTAAGTACCTTCTAGAAAACACGTAGACAGAAGCTTCTAACTCTCTATTTTGACCTGACAGAAATTCCATCTGAAAACAACACCAAAACCGTATTAACAAATGAAAAAAAACAACTACTAACAAAAGAGCAAGAAAGCTTAAATGAACGGGAAGAACAATAACAAAACCCCTGCTAATACCAGACCACCGAATTTGTAAAGGATGCGGGAATGTATTACAAAAGGGCCCGAACCGCCGGTCCAAAAACTACACAACGTTAGGTAGAAAGGGGAGGCTGTCCCGATTACACGTCCAAAAAACGCAAACGTCAGCCAATAATGACAAAACACTTAAAATTTTCAGATAGGGTAGAACCTCCAGAGGTCCAACAACAATTCACCAACACACACAAAATATCACAAATTGCAATATCAAACCCGTTTTTACGGACAAAAACTCTGAGTTGTACTCTCACCAGCAAAGAAGAAAAGAGGAATTATGACAGATTTGTTGCGGTGGCCTATCGGAGAGGGCGCTCCTTATGTTGGCGGGGTTAAGGATAGGAACAATAGGGACAAAATTTCTCTCGGGGTAATATTTCGGTTGGCAACGATTCGAGGACGAATAGCAAAGTAGGGCAAATATCTCATCTTGAAGTAAATTATCATTTAAAAAGGGACCATCAGCTTTCAGAACGATTCTTCTACT
>CALNVZ010003435.1:7736857-7747831 GCA_940671915.1 Paracentrotus lividus | reverse complement strand
GGATGTACAAGTATCCTATCGCAATTCAGCAATTATGCAGACGATTCCTCATTATCGTTGCTTCATTTTGCATTCCAGCCAATACAGAATGAATTATTCATACTCATAGCTACATTGTATCGATAATGTATTCCTATGCCCATGAGCGAGATCAGAATTAGCATACCCAAACAAAAAGAAGTAACATAGTAAGTAACTTTGTGGCTTTTCTGTCCTCCGGAAATGCAAATATGACATGAAATATTATTTCTAATCCATCACTGTCAAGATGACTTCCTATTGCTTATATAAAAAAAAATTAATGGAAAAAAGGGTTACAAAACACTGAGAGATGTTGGCTATTAAACAAAATGTCAAAACAACTATACACAAGATATTCTGGCAATTTTCAATGAAAATATCTCTATGAAGTATTGTTTGAATTACTGTCTAGGGCCTAAATGAAAGTGAACCTTGTAGTACATATATCATATTATATATTATCAAAGAGTGATACTGTATACGGTAAACTGAATGTATAGTACAATGTATGCAGTGTCAAGTGTAACATAATTAGCCTTCATTAACCTCCATTGCTGCATGTAGATTATAGTTTGGAATAAATGTGCAAAATTGTTAGCCTACATTGTACATTGTATTGCATGCCCAAGGAGGAATACCTCCTTGTTATAAAGCTGAGTATTCTGCTCGCATCCAGTAGGCTTATAATCATCCAATGAGAGTGAAATTTAGGGTATGTACATTAGTAGGGCAGGAGCCACAAATATGCCATTTTTATATTCAGCATGCAATATGATACTTGAAAGTTGGAAGACTGAGTGATTTGGATAAATTTAGGCCGTAGTTTAACGATTCTGGCAATCGCTCCAAGGAAAACTATCTCTACGTGTACATTTATATATATACATATGTACATGTAGCTCATACTATAAACCATAAAGGTAGGCATACATGTACGTTATATATATGCCCTCAGACATTCTTATTTAATTAATGAAAATTGAATGAGTATTTCCAAGTGGGATCTAATCTCAAACGATCTTATGTTAAATGTGTCTTTAAGCTAATCACAAGGAAGCGTCTGATTGCAAGGGGCATGTAACTCGTTAGCAGGATGACTTCAATTACATTAAGAGAGCCTTGCCAAAAGGTTCTGAAACAGTCCAGATGATGAAAATTAATTGTGGTAGGAACGCATGCATGGCTATGAATATATTGAGGTTATCTTAGGGTGTGTTCAATGTAAATTTTCAAATTTAAACGCCAACATGAATCATGATACAAAACGCAATTACAAAACACAGAACACAAACGCATTCAGTGGTACACCCTTCAGTGTCAAAAATTTAAAGCTGATAATACACATGTATGTCCATCGTCTTTAAATTCCCTCAAAAACAAACAGTCTGCGCTTTTTTCACTTGCACCGAAAGCTTTCACTGCAAGAGCACATTTAAGGACGTTTGAAAATTCAATTATGTTCAATGTCGCATTTCATTGCATTCGCGATCCTCAAGGTCGTAAAATCGAAGCTGATTGTGATTCAAGACGCATCTTTTTCGGCGTTTAAATTTTCCTCCGAATGGAGATCTGAAAGACGTTTCCTTTTACGACCTGGAATGGGGACAATGAACACCAACTTTGTTTCTCTTTATATGAGCGTTTTGTAATTGCGTTTTGTATCATGATTCATGTTGGCGTTTAAAATTTGAACACACCCTTAATTACTTGCACTAGCAACCACTAAAGTGTTCCATTAGAATCTTATCTCTCGTAGTGATAGAGACAGCCCAATCATGTAGCGACTTGAAATAAGAGCGTTAATCATGTGATGCACTTAAAAGTCAACAAGAGGTTATGGCAGGTAATAAACTCATGTGTACATGACAACATGAGAAAGCCATAAATCATTAATAAATATTCTTGATGCACACAGAGTGTATCATCTGCTTGAAGTGCTTGAAGGTGCTAAGGTTAATTCTTCTAATTCTGGCTGGCTCTCAATAAAAGCATATATAAGGACAACTACCCCTTGACAATTACCCCAGAGGACAACTACCCCCAGAATTGGGGTTTAACAGTTAGGAGTAGGGCTATCTTCAAGTAGATAGCTGCTTTCTGGTGCTAAGAGGGGGGGGGAGGTAGTTGTACTGCATGTAGATGTACATGTGTGATAAAACTGAAATATGAAGTTCTAATTGTAGACATTTAGGCCCGAATTCACAAACGTGGTTTAGTTAGCCCATGGTCAAAATCAGGGGTTTAAACCACGGATTTAGACCATGGTCTAAATTTTGGTATTCACAAACCACCTTTGTGAATACTAACATTTAGACCATGGTCTAAATCCGTGGTTTAAGCCCCTGATTTAGACCATGGACTAACTAAACCACGTTTGTGAATTCGGGCCATAGAGATTCAGGAGATTAATGGAGGAAATGCATAAAGTGATGAAGGGGAAGTAATCAACAACAAATGAAGGATTTATTTTTACTTTAAAAGCATCCAAAGCATCTCAGCCAGCCAGCCAGCCTATATGCCCAATCTCTGGCCAGGAAGAAATCAATTAGATTTTCGGCAGACCTCCTGAGTCCAAAATAGTGCCGGGATGCTATAAATAAACAGGCAGACATGATACACCTCTCAAACTTGCGCTTATCTAATTCCCATCGATCAGAGATTCTCCGAAGTGACGAAAATATCGACTTGGGGCCCCCTCTGCAACGGGATTGTGTATGTCTTCGTTTGTACCCTGATATTATCATATTTTTGTTTTCTGTAGCAGGGAGGATGATTGGCATTGATCAACAGAATCATATTTCCAGATTTTTCAGCTTCAATGGGATTCTTCCATCGTATGCATGCCTTTTCAGTTTATTGTGATACTGTAGTCCAACAGCACAAAGCATTATTCACAGTTTCTATTATCTCAAAGACTTTGGCCACAAAAGTTAGCATTAAAAATGAAGCGTAACAATTTTCTTTCTTTTATTTTTAATCAAACTTCTAGATTCACTTTCTATGGCAGAACAGGTAAAAAGAAGAATTTAACTCATAAGAAATTTATAAAACCCTGTGGTTTCCAGCATGTCTTTGATGGCATTTGGGGGTGGGGTAGGGTCCTTTTTTTTCTCCATTTGGTTTCATTAGCTTCTCTTCTTACATGCACTCCTAGTCTCCTTCCAATCTCACAAATGCAATGATGAAAACCGACTCGCTGTCTGATGAATTCTGATTCCCTCTTCTTTCTAGTTTGCTTGAGGCGATACCATATTCAGGTGAATACAAAAATAGAAACTTCTTACTTCAAGCTATATAGAGACACCTGTCACACAGCTATGTGTGTCGCTAGGTTTTAGGAATGATTGCTTTCAATTTAGCTAAATATTGTCAAATATGTATGCACACTTTGCATTCATGAGTGTTTCAACAAATATTATATATTGAAGCATGCAGGGTAATGCAAATATGTATTCGCTCATTAAGATTTGCAGCAATGTTACGTATGTAGATACTTGCTACGTAGAGTATCGTTCATGTGCGATACCTGTTCATTACTTCACATTATCTACAATGTACCTATTCATAGGACTGTCTTAATGGTACATCATCTGTTACAGTATGTACCTTTTGTGCGACTTTGTACAGAAGGATGATTAAAAAACGTTGGTTTTCGCATGGTTTTGAAAGCTACAAATTTTTTCATTTTGATATGATTCAAAGGCAGATTATAATAAAGCACACTTCTCCTATACGTTTTGTATTATAACCAATCTTCTTTATCTTTTTCAATTTCTTCCCCTCATCTTGGGATTCCTCCCTTTTGTCACTTCCCGCCTCTTCAAATCAGCGAGATGGAGGGAGAGGGAGGTGGCAAAAATTCATCCTGCTAGCTCCGGGGGTCCTTGGCAACAACACAACTGGAGAAGATGGAAACAGGTTATGATCAGAACAGATCTGGACATATCTGGTGTCAACACATTTCCATGACCACCACTGCATCTTCCTTGCCGGTTTGATGACAAATTGGAGTCTAACACCTCGCCAGCCCCGAGGAGCCTTTCTTGATTTCTAAAAATGGTGCTGACACACAATAACTTTCCCCTTTAGAGTCCAGCAGTTAGAATGACCTTTCTGTGTAAAGTGCAATGTCAAAGTGGTCATAATGGTCATAGTGGACATAATAGTAAACATAGATTTTATCACTCGGACCAAGTTTAAAAACTATGATTACAGTGATACAAAACAAAGTTTGTACATGTATAATTTGGTAATTATCTGCTTAAGTCTACCCCCCCAAAAAAAAAAAAAAAAAAAAAATTTCATTGTGATTCATATACATTGTACATGGTCAAATTCAAACGTGAGTGACATGACATTGATGATAGAAGGGCGCTATTTTGCTCTTGTAGGTTATGAATGGATCATGACTACCATATTATGTATAATGGAGGAGTGGCATGTGTCATTACCAGTTGGATTTAAATTTTACAATTGGTCCTGGAAATTATGATTAAAACACAGTGTGTGAGTGACACGACAGAAAACAGACATGGGTTTCTGACCATCATTCGTTATGGTTGGATTTGTGCCCAAGTAGATCTCTAAGGGTACCATAAGTGCTGGTATATGTATATGAATAGTGTACTCCTCTGACATTTATTGTGTTTATCAATCATTCCCTCTCTGTGGAAAATGGTCCACCTCTATGTGTCGTGAGTGACGCGACATCCAAAACGTGAGTGACACGACCAGTGCCTTAAATGCAACAATTCAAGTAAATAACTAGATTGAAATTACCTGTGTGTGTATGCCATGTTAGAGTAGTCCATGATAATTACTTTAAGCAAAAAAAATATCTGAAAAAAATGATTTGATATAAGAATAAGACGCATTGAAAGCACCATAGTCCCATGCGTGCAAATTCCTGTTTGCTCAATTATTCAGCGTAAAGGCGGGCTCACACGATGCGACTTGCTGCGGTGCGATTTTTCAGGAAAACTTTAATATAAACATTCAAACAAGGAAATTCATACTGTCCAGAGTTGTGAGTATTCCTATGAACACCAAAATTGAAATTCAAGGTGATGGCGAACCCCCTTCTCTGTATAAATTCAAATTGTTTCCACGATCGCAGTGACGTGACAGCGATCTTGCGATTTTTAGGTAGTTTTACCTTTACTCCTAATTGAGGGTTCGCATTGGAACAAAATTTCGATTACATCGTTCCTTTACAATTTTTACATCTCATAAGATAACTTTGCATGTTTCAAATGTCGCAAAAATAATTCAAACTATCTTGTTAAAAAAATCGCACCGCAGCAAGTCGCATCGTGTGAGCCCGCCTTAAGAAAACTGGATTATATAATGTTTGAACTTAAATAATTGTTTGTATTGTAAAGAAGCCTTCGTGTTGATTTCAGATCCTAATTTGCATTTTTAAAGGCACAGCGTCACATTAAAATTTCAGCTAAATGTACCACTTAGTCTGAATATGACCACATGTAAGCCTGCAAAAACTGTATGTATACCTTCTGAAACATGATACAAGATGAATTCATGCATCTTCGATTTCCTTCTTCTGATTAAGAACAATATTCATGAAAACAATCATTTTGTAAATTTATAAATATGCAAGCCTTGGGACTCAATCATAAAAAAAAACAACAGGAAGTTTTTGATGGATAATTAATATCATGGGCAGTGGGGCATCACAATCACGTCTGTATTTCAATGATGAAATAAACCACCAATTGCTCTAAACCTTGATGTACCTTATCCATTTTTTTAATGCTCAATTTAATATCAATGTTAAATTTGATAGAGAGAGTACTATTGCTTAATTTGCTCGTATTGCCAATCCTTGATACATTTATGCACAATTGACCATGTACCCAAACGCACACATACATGTACATCAAACAAAGTGCGAGTGCTGATGCATCTAACAAATTATTATTTCCAATCTATACAAGGAGGAGATACGCTGCTTCAGTGTACATTTAGATATTGATCTTAATTTCATATGCTGGAAAATATAATGGCCATTCAGGCTTCCCACACACCTCAAGCTTGTGCTCTCATTTTCTCATTCATTTTTCTTTCCATCTCTCTTTATTCTTTCCCTCTCCTGTTCTCACTCAAACCTGAGAATCATGTTCATTACATTTGCAAAATGGAGAATAGTATCTTTTGCATGATTCTGACACTGCTGGTTTATACAAGTTATAATCCTAACCTTTTTTTTTTTCTATTCCATGTTTTCAACACCCTCTGATCTGTTATTCATATTGCAAATGCCTTTAGAATTACGAACTTAACACATTATACATATATATGCTCATAATAATACTCTCTGCCCACCCAGCCCCTTCCTTTTTTTTTAACTGGGCTACAAACACATTCATGTAGGCCTACATATACGTACAATGTACCTGTGTATTTGCATGTATAAAAAGGCCACTTGCTCTGGAGAAATGTAGATTTTTCATCAGATTGATAAAGTTCAATGTCAATTATTTGCGAAACACATATTGAAGGGGGAACTCTCGTATTTACTTAGGCTGTACTAACCCTGTCTTTTTGTTCTACAGTATCGTTTCTGATCCTGTACTGTTTATCTACCGTTGGATAGAAGGCCGTCTATATGAATAATGACAGTTGTCAAAATATGCCATGCGCATTCAGCAACACGTACAAGTCCTTTTACATACTAGGAGACGAATCACACCTCACTTCTATATGGTGAATTTGGTATAAATTTGTTGTTGACATTCTCAAATATGGTTCGTTTTCCCCCCCCCCCACCACCCCCTTGCCTTTATCTATTTAAAAATTCTGTTCACTGGAAAGCAATTTATTTCACCAAGTTCACATGAGTGACAAAAGTTCATTCAATTAAAAAAAATATTAATGTTATTGCACTACAAGCAGGCCTATAATATGTATGAAAGATTCAGCGTAATGAATTTAACAGAGTTTCTGTAACACATTACAATATTTTACATTAAGCTTGTGCTGAAGAATTATCAATCCAATTTAATTTGTGGAAGTAATTTTCCCACCAGCTTCATCAAATTAGTTATCTTGATGTTCTCAAACCCTTTCCACAATATTTTTGTCTATTCGATTTAAATACTGAACAATTCCCTTCTTCGCTCCACGATTGTTATCATGAGTATCTTGGCACACAAATATTCCAGCTTGGGAAACGTCTCTTGCATAATTTGCTCATTCAAGGAGACTTTATTAGCTTAGGCCTGCAAGATGGTAAATATAATCAAGTCCAGTTCATTACCTCATCAATTCATTCACCAATTTCCCAATTAAAACCTGAGACAGTCTCACTCTCTTTCCTCCTATTCTACAAATGTAGCTGGTTCTTTCACAGTAAAATGTTGCTGTTCGGAGAAATACTTTATGATCAGCTACAAATACACTACAATTGTGAAAATCTTGTGCTTAAAATGTTGCTAATTGTCAAAAAATTAAACAATCTCTCTCTTTCTCTCTCTCTCTAATCAATATTATTCTGGATGTTTTATGTGGAAAATGCTCTAGTCTTAGTTTGAAAATGTAACTCTGGACTGAGCTCTCTCTCTCTCTCTCTCTCTCTGCCATTTTCCAAGATATGAGATTCTCTACCTCCATCTTTTCTCTTCCTTTCATCTGTGTCACCAGCACTCTCCCCATCTCCAAAGCATAAGGCCATAGATTATCAGGATTGAATGCTCCCTTTCATTAAGAACCTATCTTTTTGCCACTTCATCATTTCGGGATTCTCGAGCGACTCAAAAGCGGTCATGGGACATCTCCGTTTTTAGATGGAAGTCTCTCATCAGACAGTCGTACAATCGTCTACAATCAAGGATCGTCTGAAATGACTGTGAAGGGAAATTCAAACTACACTGAATCAACAAATGAAAGGTCATTGATGCAAGTCTTGAGCATAATATCCACGCTTTTTTCTGAGACCTTTTGCAGATGTATACAAACATTGCTTATTACATTGTCTTTCTCAATAAAAATATCATCGAACATCCCTTTTTATTTACATGCCGACAGAAATCATTAATCCTTGTTTTGTGTGACAAAAAATGAAATCTATATACAAAAGGAATTATGTTTTCTACATTTTTTTTTTTTTTTTTTTTTTTTTTTTTTTTTTTTTTTTTTTTTTTGGGGGGGGGGGGGTTATTATGTTGCCCAAACCAATAGTGATCAATATTTCCAACATGGCCCAAAATTCTAGTACTAATCCAGTTTTTGTTCTGACATAGCCGAGTCCGCTAGTGACATTTCATTTTCAGCCTTCCCATCCTGGGGTTAATTTCCATTGAGGGGTTGATGGGCCGTCCGACATGAAGGATTATTTCTTCCTTTACTCTTTTCCCAAAATCATTCTTGTCTGTTTGCATTATAAAGGCAAAGTTCTGCCACACTGTTTGTTGACTAAATATTACATTGCAACTGGTCCTGCACATGGATTCCATAATCATGAAACTGGCAAGATTGGCTTTTTTTTTTTTTACATGTTTAAGAGCAGAACGTCTATCATAAATTAATGTATATTCATAAAAATGTTTTTATACAGTATTCATGAAGGCCAACTTGTAAGTTCTGTTTTTAAGAACAGTTTGTACAGTGTAACTTAGGAAAAATAATCGCTTATAAAGCAACAAAGGAAATCAAATATGCAAATTTATTCAATGTCACTGTCAGACTTTCAATAATTTTCAGAAAGGGATTCATTTGAAGAAATTATAATTGGTTAGCTACATGTACATGTATGCTCTCCCACGACTGTGTCCAGAATGAGATTAACTAATTTATAAACAATTAATCCCAATCGATACATACGATGAGAGGGGTCATGGTGATGTCACGAATGACACCTAAGTCAACTCATTATGCCCTCTATTTAGGCTGCCAATCCTGTCTAGACCCGTAAGTGTTTGGTTACAATACAGCTCTATCATTACTCCACTCAATTAGCGAGATGGTCAATAGATTAACATCTCAATGGGCATGGCAGTGTGTTCACAGTTCACTACATGTATCATACTACCATTTACCAAAAACTGAATGCAGCTACATGTACACGTAGGATAGTGTCTTGTAACTGTAGGTTATCAAATTGCTGTCAAAATGGCAATAACATTGAATCTTCGGTACATCATCAGCCAGTTAAATTTACAACTCAAAGTTACTTTTCTTTAATATCATGATTATCAAAAAAAAAAAAAAAAAAGATTGACATTGAAATGATGAATTGTAGACCTATAATATCTGCATATATGTGTACATTTACTATACCACATGGAACCCCCCCCCCCTCTCTCTCTCTCTCTCTCTCTCTCTCTCTCTCTCTCTCTCGCTCAACCCCATTTAGAAAAAATTATATCAACCATCCTTTCTTTCATCTTCATCTCTTTCTTCATAAAGTCTGTCCTTTATTTTTTATCATGTCCAAAATGTGAATGATAAAATGCCTATCACCTACATGTAGGCCTACATGTCTGTAAGACAGATCTACAAATTTTTAGGTCAAAGAAACACTCTAGGAATCTCACCTAGAAGCTCGCCAGGTAGTCTACCATGCAACGCACTCTCAGGTACCACTCTACATTTTTAGTATAATACTGAGGCTAATTATCCCCTCATGTGCCATACCATTCTCCCTACCCTCACGTTGGATAACAACAAATTAATTACTCGCATCCTCCACTCAGTCCATTATTAGACTAAACACATCTAGTATTCTCTAGAGGACCCCATCTTTTAATTAGATTCAAATGAACAAGAGCTAGGCCAGAGAAACAAATAATACTGATAATGACATCGTGTGACCCGCTATGAACACAGCTGTTGCGAAATTTACGCTAACGCTGTAGGCCTCATTATTGATCTGTGCTGTACAGAGGGGACCGCTGCGAACATTGTTTAGGTTTGGGAATTTATTTTGGAAAGCAGACTAGTTCATTTTAGCCAGGGACATTGCAATGCAAACTTGATTACATTGTTTTGAGTAATCATGCAGCATGTCTATTTTCACATGAAATATGATTGGCCTTTGCATGGTTTTCAATCATCTCACATTTAATAGTCAATGAAAAAAAACTTCTTCATGCCACAGACTTGTTAAAGAATAATTGCTTTCCATTAATGAACTACTGCTATTGCTTTATGTTTTAATTCATGACTGGATTTACATACAATATCTGGTACATAGAAAACTTATAAAGCTGCAATATGAATGTTCAAAACAATCATTTCACCGTCATGTACAACACATGTACAGGTAGGGCCTTCATCCACTTGGCTTTCCCCGTTAGGGTAGGCCCTACTGTAACTCCAACAGCATCAGAAGAATGTATGTACATGTACATTTACATGTGATGACATCCATCAAAACTAGAATTTCCTGTTTTCAAATAATCACAAGAATAGACCAGGCGTAATGGTTGGATCAGCATGATGAGACACAAATTGTTATTATCATACACAGCACTTTGATTATGGAAATGACCCTTTACCAGAAGTGACGATGACCTCTGTGGTTTACAATGTAGTGCTTCTATGCATCCTCAAATGATCATTTTATTGCTATAAATTGAGAATAAAAATGTAGGCCTACATGCAAATTTGAGTTTTAAAAAAGTCCAGAGTCCCAAAAAACAATGAAAAAAGAAATTATATGCAAAAATAACTTTTATAAATTTTTTACAATATTTGTAATTTGAATAAAGCACTATATCATAAGACTGCATTTTGATCATGACCCAGCCATATATGCCCCTGTATAAATATGTGATGAGCAACTTTTACGTCACTTTCATTATTTCACTATATGTTTGGCTTGCACGTCAGTACAAAATACTATATGAAAACATAAAAATTATCACTAATTTTATTATTTACAATAAAGAATTATATATTTGCCTACTTTGCTATTCGTCCTCGAATCGCTTGCCA
>CALNVZ010003435.1:7714078-7728762 GCA_940671915.1 Paracentrotus lividus | reverse complement strand
ATTTTCTCGGGGTTATAATATTCGGTTGGCAAGCGATTCGAGGACGAATAGCAAAGTAGGCAAATATATCATTCTTTTGAAGTAAATCAAGTCATATTCAAATTTAGCTGTATCTGTACTTGAACATGATATGGTTGGGAGCTTCTACACAATTCCATGTGAACAGGTCATCAACACCCATATAAAATAAAGATTATAGTTATAATATCTATAAATTTGCCTTGCCTCCTCTTCTTCTGAGTGGGAGGTGAAACAGTTGTGGATCCACAATTTCAGAAATACAGACCGGTAACCAACATACCTGTACAGGAATTTGGCAAAAAACAGAGCGGGCGTGTGTGCCTATGACCTGGACACACTGGTCATCAAACTATGGACTTTCCTCAATGATCAAACGATGGTCTTTCTCTAAAATGTTTAACAGTAGATTTTAACTCATTCTATATGAATCAATATACATGTACATGTACATGTACAATATTACTTCATTGGGATTTACTGGTGTTTCAAACAATTTAAAGCCCAAAAGTTCCTTGACATTCAGATTCCTTGTCTAATGTGCTTCCTTGTGTATAAAGGATCAAAAATCTAAATCTCTTAACCCCTACCAAGTTTACATGTATATATACACAAAAGAGATTTTATTAAAAAAAATGACTGACAAAAGCAAATTGACAGTTACTCTATATGTACATGTAGGCATACTACATACTGAGGGGGAAATACAAGTAGATCACATTAGTAACCCCTATTATCTTAAAGTTTTCCAAAATAAACTTTGCCATGTTAAATGCTTGATCATCAATAAAGGTTAATGATCTAAAATAGCTCATGATATCACCATTTGGTGAAAAACTGAAAAACTGTTCTGGGCTCCGTAACACAAAGGTTTGCAATCAATCGCAAAATGGCAGTAGCCAATCAAAATGGTTGTTTCACATGCTTTTTGCTCAAAAGACTGACCAGCAACCAATCACAGTAGTTCTTCCAAATTTGCAATTGATCGCAAACCTTTGTGTTACAGGGCCCAGGAGGGAAAAGACAGGATGAGGGGAAAATAAATCTGGGAAAGCACATACTAATCCTTGAGCTTCCTAACAAATAACAACACCCACTCATCACGCTCCACCTATAATACTGCAAGTATGAATCACAGATTCATCAAGTCGGCTGCAGGCCTCAATGATTCTTAAACTTCTACGCTCTAATTATGAATCACTAAAACTACATGTACAACGTGCATACATGTACATGTAAAGTTGTGTCAAACAAAAATGGCATTATCTGCAAAATTAAGGTTTATTCTACATACATGTACGTACAGGTGTTGTACAAATTGTATATTGCACCATGTATGATGTTCAAAGTTGAACCAGGGTTCAGTTTGTTTTTGATAATGGGATATACTCTACACAATAGAACGAGAGAGATACACAAAATGTTCAGTTGGGTACTAGTTTTAAATTCAGGCTGTACCAAATACATACTTGTACTACAAATCAAATGAGGAAATTATTAGTGTGATATGTAGGTATGTACATGTACATGAAGTCCTGTACATTTATAATTTTTATCCTGTTTGTTGTGTACACATGTAACAACAAACTAAATGAACATGGATAAACAATATTTTACATTTTACTACCTGGGCTCGGATTTGTAGAGTTATTTGTCGTATGGTCAACAAACTTAGAAAAAGATTGACTGACCTTCTCCCTAAATCTCATGTACACTGAACATTTAACCCTCATGTACTGTACAAATTCAAGGATAACAAATGAAGCAAGAAGTCTACATGTACATGTACACTGGGGTATTCAGAATTCTGCAAGTTTTTAATAAGCCATCCAATTGTGTACAGTATGAACTCTAATTACCCCACTTGAGATCTAGCAAATGAGTTCAGGTACAATGTACTTTAAGAGCAATTAAGTACCAAAGGTCGAAGCCCAATATCACCACTAGGCTGGGACAACCAACAGACTCTGTACTTTGGATGACACTCACTGATAATCTCTCCCCGTAATGTTTGTCTCTTACACCATGTGTAGTTGACACTTGATCCACTCCATATTGACATTGTCTTCCTGGTTCTTGTTTATGTAATAACATCTCTCGTATCTAAATGGTTCTCTATCGGAATGACCCCATCATGGACTTACGGTGTCGTGATGATGATATCATAAAATCAGCTCCAGGTATAGATGAAGGCCGTTGTGAGCAGCTTCTGTTCTTTCAGTTTTAGTTTCATTTTAGAAGTTTAATCATTGTCTGTAGAAGGGCTCTACGCTGATATACATTGTAACAGGCATCGAGTACATGAACCCCCAAATTAGGATTCTCCATGAATCCCACATTTTTTAATCTGTACAATGTCCATGTGTTTACAAACCATAAAGCAATAAAGGACCTTGTAGGACCCCCAATATTAAAAATGAAGTTATAATGGAACCCTGTAATTTATCCCAAGTTGTTGGACTTGCTTCATTCATTTTAGTCTTTTTGGCAGGATATGAACAATATCGACACTATGCAAGTCATGAGCAATGTAAGGAACTCATGATACATCCATGTCTCCTTGATTCTATGAATCAGCACAATAACATCCTAGCTGTTAAATGTCCATTCTATGGACCCTTTAATGGCAGGTTAAGTTCTTGCATTCTACATTTAGGATTATGTAAAAAACACTAATGTTGACTACTCCGAGAGTTAATCCACACTTAGCAAACATTAAGGATTAACATAATACCCCTTCTTAATCCCTTCTCTCTTTGCCACTTTCACTGATTCTCTCAAAACACCCAAACGAATAAAATGGGATTCCATGGGGATTCCTGATTGCTAGACGGGTGCTCTACTGACTATAACCCTCAATGGAATCCCATTTTCTTTGCTCCTTTTTCTCTGGTCAGTTTCACGCTAAGGATCTAAATCAAATATTGTCTTACCTTCTCCTATGTCTCCTCTTGCTGCAGCTTCCAGTAACTCCACATTCTTGGCAAACGTGACGTGCCTTCTCTTCTGAGCCTCCTTCATCTGGTTGGTGTTCTTTCGTTGCCTCTTGGTAAATTCCTTATCCGATTGATGGAAACGCTTGAGCTGTTGGGCACGACGCTTCCGAGCATGCTTCAACCGCTCCTGGACACTCATCTTCTCCAGAGTGGCCATCTCCATGACCAATTCGTCATGCGAGGTCATGTTGGCGGAATTGTAAACCATCGGATGAACGACTACTTCAAATCAAGCCCCCTTGACGGAGAGCGAATGGGTCAGCAGGTGCCTGACCAAAAAATGAGTGTTAAAAGTAACCTGTAGATTGCACGACTGGTTGGATAGACTCATGTATTATACATGAAACCGGCGTGATGTGCGGGTATTAAGCCTCAATTTCCACTGTGGATCCTTCGTCTATCAGAACGAATATGTATGTGCAAGCTTTGCTAAAGCCAGGATGTCAGTGTAATGTACATGTACACAAGCGGGAGTTGCCTAATCACTTGTGAACTCCGCAAAGGAAGACTGTGCTACCTTCCCAGCTCTACTTTAAAACTCTACCATGGAGTTTCCTCTCTCAATATCCTCAGGAAGTGCCACTCAGAGCATTGTCCTTTGACCTCAACATGGTAGAATCCACCGGTAGGGGTGCATATATCCTCTCTTTAAAGATGGATGAGCCTGTCATTTAAAAACAACATACATGTATGACTGGAACCAATGCACTTAGAAGCAATGAAACACTGCATTTATTCCCTCACATGAGATTTCCAGTGGTACCACGACGTCTAACTCGCTATGGGGGGTGCTGCAAAGTTGAGCTGCGATCGATCCTGTGAGATCACTGGGTGGGAGTTGCTGCTGCTGAAAGGGTGTGCTCAGTCAGCTACCACTCACTATGAAGTCACTCTCACAAATGGGACCTGCAATGGGAAACAAGGCATTATAAACATGGATTGAATGCAAGCTGACAAACCTGTATAAAAGATTTTTTATACCTTGCTTCAGTTCCCTATTCATTCACTCACCTTGGACTTTGTTCAGCCAGACACGCAGAAAGAGTGTCAACAATTTTGCATAATGCATGGCTGATAATAATGCCTATCAAAGGTACTAATTGTTTGGTTGGATTAATAAAATTGTCTTCCTTTTTTAGGGTAACACTATCAAGCACCTCAATTTACACTTCCTCTTAAAATTAAAAACAGCTCTAATTGGAATTATTACAACTCTGAGCTTGTTACCTTTTATAGGTGAAGTCATACAGTGTACATTCAGAAGTAACAGTATTAACCAAATGGTATGTTACGAAGCCTTACATGTACATAAAAACTTTGAAATTTGGCTAATTGACAATTATTCTAACAAAACTCTTCAACAACAATGACGAGCAGCCATAGCTTGACATCAACATTTAATTGACGGGGATGAGTCAGCACCCATCTTGTCACCTAAGGGTGTGTTCAATGTCCATTTTCAAATTTTAAACGCCAACATGAATCATGATACAAAACGCAATTAAAAAACGCTGATATAAAGAGAAACAAAGTGTGTGTTCATTGTCCTCATTCCCAGTCGTAAAAGTAAACGTCTTTCAGATCTCCATTTGGAAGAAAATTTGAATGCTGAAAGCATCGTGAATGCAACGAAATGCGACACTGAACACAATTGAGTTTTCAAACATCTTTAAATGTGCTCTCGCAGTGGAAGCTTCCGGTGCAAGTGAAATAAAAAGCGCAGATGTTTGTTTTTGAGAGCAGGGAATTTAAAGACGATGGACGTATAATCAGCTTTAAATTTCACACTGAACGGTGTACCTCTGATCGCGTTTGTGTTCTGTGGTTTGAAATTGCGTTTTGTATCATGATTCAGGTTGGCGTTTAAATTTGAAAATGGACATTGAACACACCTTAACAACAAGTCTTTGGCAAAAACAGGATGACCAGATTCAAGAGTACTAACGTGAGGAAATTCATTTACATCAAGTGATAACATGGGGGACACAAGAGAGGAAGTTACACTGACTATTAAAACGTAAAAACACCAAACTTTAAAACTCCTACCGGTACTCTCATATTTGTTTTGTTTTGGGTTGTTAAAATAATAATCAGCCAAAAGGCTGAATTGTACAATATTTTTTACGGATTCAAAATTTAAAAACTTGAACATGAACAATATATAAATGAACATAATATTATAGAAATCAGTAGTTTTTTTGTTTTGTTTTTTTTTAATTCCAGCAATATAGTGTGTTATCTTAAAATTAAAAGTAGACAATATCACTTTCACCACAATGTGTGCTGAAGTCACAAAGTCTCAACGTAATATTTTGTTGGAGAGCAGATTTCAGTTAAAATCAGCGTCTCATAATTGAAAAAAAAAATAATCTAAATGCACGTATGCCAAAATAACAAAAGGAAAAAAATGCCTGCTGCATGTATATTTGAATTCTCCTCTCACAACGCAGTACTGACATTTTCTTTAATCTGCAGTGTACAGTGTACTTTTAATTGAATTGCCAAATATATTTAGATCATTTTACTAAAAATTCTAAATTATTTAAAATGCCTTCAAGAAGTATTTATGGAAGAAGTCCTACAAGTTACAATGTATGTTAGAAACCTTGTCAATAATTTGATTGATACACAAGGCAGGAGAGGCAAGCTATTTTTGTTTTAATTCAATGAAAAGTTATTCAAATTTGTGATGCCTTGAGACAGAAATAGATTGATTAGTATGACTTGGAACAGGGAAAGATTTGCCAGCAATGGCGTCGCTAAATCCCACTTAATACCGCACTCTATTAAAGACTATAAATGAATCCACCATTTTCATCCGTTTGTAGGTATAAGGTACATTATACAAACAAATACTTTATATGGACATTTTTTAATACTGCAAGTCTAAAAATATATTGATAAATTCTACATTCGGGATCTAAATTCATGTGTTCAATGGTAGTGCATCCCTCTATGAACTGAATGCTCATTGTCAGCAATTTTGAGAAAAGAACTTATCTACAAGGCAGATTTACTCTTTGAAAAGCTTTTGTTCTATTGTATTTTCTAATTCAATATAAAATAGCAACAGCAATATAAAGTATAATCAATCACCATAAAGAGTGAGTATATCCTGTTCATTCATGCAGGACAAAAAGTATTAGAGGTCAAGATACAGTAGCAGGCCAAAACTACATTGATCTGCATACAATTCTTGAATCTGCAGAGTACGATTCGTGTTTTTCTAATCTTTCAAACCTGCTTTAATAGCAATGTGACACTTACATTGTATTGCTGCCACTTCTCACCTACATGTATCAAATACATGCCTACATTAAAATCCTTGCTTATTTCCATCTTTTTTCTTAACATGTATGATAGATACCTGAAAAGGCATTTTTCCTAATCTTAAATTTTAAGAGGTTTTGGTAATATGAATTTTCTATTAAAATGTTAGATTTTACATTTCATTAAATATGACAGTAGTTTACTCAAGTTTTGTATACCATATGCTATGTAAGCTACTTTACATGTATCATTTCTAAATAGGGGCAAATCACATGTACATTTCAGTGTATTGTCATGCAGTATGTAACTTTAAAATTTTGATCAAATCGGTAGATACCAGCTACACAATGTACAGTCTTTTAAAAAAAAAGATGGGTTTCACCCTGTCTACACCATACATGATGTGAAAATAACCGTTTTAACCTTTACATTCACCATTAAAATGTGCATTAATGCACAAGTTTCTCATAAAAACACCCCCCCCCCCCAAGGCTTGAAATTATGTCATTATTTTAGAACAGACCAAAAGATATCCCAACACATTGCAAGTGCAAGCTTTAATTGTGTTGTACTTTGAGCTTTTAATGTCAGATTGGCTGGCCCCTGGGAATAGCTCTTACATGCATGCATTGAAAGGGGAAGTGTTTTGCAACATGCATAGAGCTACATAAATGTTTTATTAACCTGATTAATCATGAAGAAATGTGTGTACACAATGCACTCAGCTCAATTCAATTAAAGGACCTGAAACTGTACAAGCATGTATGAATAAATCATTGTTTCAATTATCTAAAGTACAATGGTCTATAATCTGGAGAAAAAATTGCCATAAGTTACAGATATTCACTTTTGAACCTACTTTGTGTATAATTATAATTCTATGTGACAAAAAAAAACAAAATAAGGCTCAGTTTACATTGATTAATCCTTTAAATGAAGTCTGCTCTTACATTTAATATGTGTAGATCTACAGACATGTACATGTAGAATCTAGAAAAGAGATATGTAGAATATATATCAGATTCTATCAACTATTGTTTGTTCCAAAGCATACTCAACGACGTACTTGCTGACACATTTTACGATCAGAAGAAAAGCTTTAAAGCATCAATCTATCGTCTATAGATTTATCAGTGTGAAATTTTGAAATAGCGATCTACCTCAGAGGTAAAACAAGCCCGCTAGGGTGTGGGTGAGCAATATAAAATAGTATGCAGTTTTATGATTAGAGTCTACCCACACTGGGATCAGCTCACAGCAGAACTCTCAATTTAGCCAAATCATGTATATCAGCATGCAGCAAAACTACTTTAAGCTCGGAAATTAGCCCAAGATGATGCGGGCTTATATTTCATCAAATTATATAAGGAGATGGAAAGGGGCGAATAAGTTTGTTACTTCAAGCCCTACTTCAAGGTAGAGGAGGCAGTTTTTGACCACTGAACTGCAATTTTTGAAGATGTCCTAAATAATTAACCAAACAAAAAAGTGTGAAAAAACAAAGTCATCTAAAAATACCAGACCTGTGAAGGTTGGCTTGACATTTACTGCAGCAGAGCATACATGAAGTGTACATGAAAATAAGAATGCCTTTGTTTTTCCCAGTTGGAATTTCAAAATAATGAAATAAAACATTGATAAGACCCAATTTAATTTGTTTATTATTCAAGTTGGCTACTTAAAATACTTTGAAATAGCGGTGGAAGAAGAAGAAGAAGAAGAAGACTATTTCCCCTTGGGTGAAATGTAAGCCCACATCAACTAGGGCTTATAAGCCTTTAATTTCTAAACTTCAAGGCTGCTGATGTTTTGTTTTGTTTTTTTTTGTTTTTTTTACAATCATAGCAAATTAGACAAGATTTGAAATAGGAAATTTCTTTGAATGCACGCATTATTTAGAAAAGGTATTAAAATCTTATTTTTGTTTTCTTTGACTAATTTTCAAGGGTCATTTTACCGTTGATGACTCAAAAATGACTCAAAATATGCAATTGTTTCTTCTTCTTCTTCTTCAGTTTTAACTTTACATTATCATCTGCTTTAGCTTCCTTCAAATTTAGGTTTGAAGATTCTCGACTCAAGTTTACTTGTTTGAAGTCCGATGATTCTTGACTCAGCCTCAGACATTTTAATGTCAGAACGCTGCCACGTCTAGATTGACATTTAATTTGTTTGAGAACCTCATCATGCTAATATAAAAATGGTAATGAATATTACTGTAGATTTTGTTGGTTAGTAAGTTAGTTACCAGTGGATTCTATTCACACTTATCCACTTGGCATGGCAAGACCTGCACGTAGAAAAATCTACAAGTTCGTTCTTACAGAGCTAGAGAACAATGCATTTTGATACGTTGGGCGCTCTGATTAGCTATCGCGTGGAGCTCCGCCTCCTGGTTGCGATGACTGAAGTGCGTTGACCGTAACTGAACAACGCGATTCAGCTGTTCCCGATAAAGACCACTTTGTCGTGCGCGCTGTCAATCGTACCAAAGTGGACCCATTTCGCAAGAAAAACTGCAAGACTCGACTTCACAAAACGTTTTCCGCAAAACCACTCTTTCAATATTTTTTAGAATAAAGAAGAGAAATATAAAAAGGAACTTCAACGAATCCACTGTCGGACTTCGCCCAACATTTGAAAACGTAATAAAGAAATGAGGACTTACCAAAAAAATAAATGACGAATCTAAATTTTATCGTGACTATTGTTCATTGGAAGGCACAACGGTAGTGTTTTTCATATGCTCATTCGAGCGTCGTGCATAAATTAATTTAATTATGGAGTAAAAATTGCTACGTGACCTGTCCTGGCCGAGCCGGGCCTTCAGCGGTTACCCATCGAGCCTCTAGCCCAGCGCCCCGGCCAACCGTGCGACAGGCATACCACTCATCGACGACAGCTTCCAGCTGCACCTTATTCACTCATTTCCACTCAGTCAACACTCAATAATTACTATGCAGATACGGTTGAAATATAATAATTAATCAAATAGACATTTTCATGTGAAAATCATTTTATGATAAACACCTCAATAATGGCAAATAAGTAATGTATCTCACCCGAAACTGTAGTTTACCAAGCGGGAAACTCCGATCTCTGAGCTGTTGCCGCGCGCGTGGGCGCGCGTGCATATTTATGTGTGTCGTGCGTGCGCAACGTCATCGTGTACGGATTCGTACGGGTCCGTAAATCATGATTATTATTATTTTTTTTTTTTTTTTTTTTTTTTATTTATTTATTTTTTTTTTACTTCGGCCATCTAAGAGGTCATCTCGTATCAGCCATAGGGGTAAGGTTGGGGGTCAATCAGCCCGCTCGTCTATTTTTACATCGCTTTTTTTTTCTTTTTTTTTTTTCCTTTTATTTATTTATTTTTTTATTATTATTATTTATTTTTTGCTAGGAGGGGGGGCGGGCCCGTCGGGCCTCCCCCCTGGATCCGTGCCTGTAAAAACATTTCAAAAAAATAAAAAGAAACAAATGAATAAATAAAAAGACGGTTGCCACCGCCCCTATCCCTATCATCTCAACTCAGATGGGGTTGTCTCGAGTTCCTTATTTTCAGAGCTAGAGGCGACAGAGGCATGGTTGATTAAAACGTTTTAAGTGGAGGAGCCCCAAATTTGCCGACAAGCTAGCACCTTAACTTCGACCCCCCCCCCCGACGTCTTATGTACGTATATGACTTATGGGGTGCATGCAGTCCCCTGCATTTTGGTTGAAACCTCTTTTCATTTGCTTTTTTTTTTTTTTTTTTTTTTTTTTTTTTTTTTTTTTAGAGAGAGAGAATATTTGGATGACCTTGATTGGGATACATAGAAAAATTGTAAGAGTTGAAGATGAGTCAGAGACGAATCCAACTTTCTTCAGCGAGCAACAAAATTTCACGTATCCCACGAAAATTGATCATCCAATATTTTAATGATTATTTAGATACTCCCACAAACAAATAAATCCAAATTTGTTCATCCTGTAAAGTGCACCACAGGCATAATTATGGTAGTTGGAGTGTGATGAATTTGAAGTTTCCCATATCTTGTCAAAAAGATTTTTAATACGCAGTGTAATTTCATTCTGACGTCACAAAGCTGCAGGACCATTCTTGGTCACGTGTGTGACCGAAATTATGCAAAATCTTGACTTTAATTGGATTTAACTCTAACAATTTTAAAGATATACTGATTTAATGTTTATATTATGCTAATATATTTTGTTGGCTATCATTTTGAAATATTTTTTGATATTTACAATATGCATGTTCAAGGTCAGAGGTCAAAAGAAGTGGGTCACGTGTGTGACTGCACAGAACGGCATGATTTTTAAAGTTCAATTTCATTTTGAAATTCCTGTGAGTTTTGAAAGGATGAAATGTGCTTATTGCTGTGAGATATGCATTATGGACCTGCTAACCATAAAATACCACTAGATAGGAGTCATCTCTGAATTTTTTTTTTTTTTTGTTAAATCTATTATTTTATATCGTGATGTCGGGTCACGTGTGTGACATTTTAGTGGGTCACGTGTGTGACCTATAGCAAACTGTACAGAAAAAGTATATTTCATATATATATGCAATATATATATGAAATATACTCAACAGGCGGGATTTAGGAGGGGCAGAGGAACCAGAAATCAAATAGCCAACATGAGGAACATAACGGAAAAAAGCATGGAGTTCCAACATCCGCTATATCTTTGCTTCATTGACTACTCCAAAGCCTTCGATTGCGTACGTCATAAGCAGCTATGGCGAATAATGACAGAAATGGGTTTCTCCAAACATATAACTGAATTAATTTTGTTCACTATATGACAGCCAAGTAGCCATCGTGAGAACTGAAAGTGGTGACAGTGAATGGTTTGAAATTGGACAAGGCGTTCGTCAAGGCTGTATTCTTTCACCGTACCTTTTCAACATATACGCCGAATATATCATGAGAAGTGCACTTGATGGAGCTGCAGGTAGTGTAGGCCTATCTATTGGTGGGAGAAAGATAACCAATCTCAGATATGCTGATGATACAACACTCATTGCGAGATCGGCAGAAGAACTCCAGAATCTCATTGACAGAGTCAAGTTACGCAGCGAGGAGTTAGGACTTCGTCTCAATGTTAAGAAAACCAAAGTCATGATCTGCGGAGGAGATGCAAACAAGGTGGTGACGGTGGATGGAAAAAATGTGGAAGAAGTTGAATCTTTTAACTTCCTTGGCTCATATATAAGCAACAAAGGAGGAAGTTCTCAGGAAATCAAGAGAAGACTAGCCATGGCGAGATCATCCTGTATTACCTTAAGCGATATATGGAAGGACAGAGGGATATCGAAAGAAACTAAAATACATATTATGCAAACGCTTGTTTTCCCAATTGCATTGTATGGATGTGAGACATGGTCGGTGGGAATGGCTGATAGGAAAAAAATATTAGCGTTTGAGATGTGGTGTTGGCGGAGGATGCTGAGAATATCCTGGACGGAGCATAAGACAAATGATTACGTACTTAACCAAATTGGGCAAAAACCTACGGTGGTTAATAAGATAGATCGTAGTAAATTGCAATATTTTGGTCATATATGCAGACGACAGGATGATAACATTGAAAAAATAATTATGCAAGGTTGCATTGAAGGTAGTCGGAGACAAGGCAGACAGAAACTGAGATCATGGACAGATGGCATAAAACAATTAACAGGCCTCTCCCTAGTTGCAGCTCATCGCCTGGCACAAGACAGAGCAATTAGGAAAAGCATCATCAACAGGGTCACAAAGGGTCAGACATGACCTGTATGACATCGATCGATCGATATATGCAATAAATGTACATTTTGAGCAATTATATCCGCTATTGTAAAACTTTTATGAACTCAACCCTGATCAGTCACTGGGGTGGTTTGGTAGCTGTCAAGACTGGGGGAGGGGCGGGAAGGGAGGGGGCCATGATGCCCCTATATAAGTTCTCGGCTGTTGATCGCGAGAGCACACCGAAAAATTTGCACGATGGTGCATGGTGTGTGATGTAAACTACAACAAAGCACTGTTAATTTTCCCAAAATAATAATTATTTATTTCATATGAATTAATTATGCTAATTTATGCATTACATGAAGTCATAATTTTTGTTCTAATTGACAAACTAAAGCTTCTGGAATGCTAATTTTGTGTTTGCATAATCTTTATAGCATTCCTAACAATTGTACATGGAAAAAATTTGGTGTCTAAAAAATTTCCTTATGTATTTCATTGTTTTAGGAATTTCTTATGTATTTCGTTGTTTTTTCGATCTTTTGTTTTTCTTTGTTTTTTCGCAAAAAATATTGCAGAACCATTTTGGAGCTTAATAATGCTAAGATAAATTAATTTCAGCCAATGAAAGTGAAAATAATCAGACCTTTATGACCGCCCCACCCAGTGGGTCACGTGTGTGACCATTTTGTTTGCTAATTAATAATCAAAATAAAACTTGTCATGGATTCATATTTAGTAAGATGCAAGGTACATTAAATCTAGCTTTTGAGAAATAATAATAATTATAATACCAAAGCCATGGTTAAGGCGGGGCATAAACTTTTTTTTTTGTTTTCTTGTCACTTGTGTGACATTTGAGGGCAATTAATTGGGGTAAGATCAAAAGGAATAGAGGTAAATAATAATATAATGACAGTAATCCAAGTAAAGAAGTCGGTAAATCCATTCCAGTCAGGGTTTTTAAAAAAAAAATGATATTTTATGTACCGTTTTTCCATGAAATTATAATTTATGTTAATTTATGCAAATGAGCATTAACAATTGCAAAAATCACGAAAAAACATCAATTCATCAAACTTCAGACATTGCTCTATTTGAATATGCAGCTTAAAATCATAAAGCAAAAATTAATTTTGTCCCAAAAAGGTTCACTTCTCAAAGAATGGCCCAATATCACAGTCCCTTTTTTCAAGCATGACCATAGTTGGTCACACACGTGACCCACTGGGTCACGTGTGTGACCAATTTCAAAGTTAATTAATAACTAAATTAAAAGCTATCATGGCTTCATATTTGGTGAGATGCAAGGCACGTCATATCTAGCTTTGGAGAAAAAATTGTAATAATAATAGAACTATGGTTTTCGGGGGGGGGGGGGCGCTAACTTTTCGTGTTTTTGGGTCACGTGTGTGATATTTGAAGGTAATTAATTTCTTTAGTTAATTATCTTAAAACAATCAATTCAACACGATTATTTTTCAGTTAAATTCAAAGTGATGAAGTTAAAAATTGATATAATGACAATAATCAATGTAAGGAGACCAGCATATACAATCAAGTCAGTGTCAAACAAATTATATTATATGTACCATTTTTCTATTCAAATTTTATATATGTTAATTTATGCAAATGAGCATGAACATTTGTAAAATTAAGATAAAAAATGCATTTCATAAAACTTCAGACAATGCTCTATTGGAATGTGCAGCTTAAAAACAAAAGGGAAAAACTTTATTTTTTCCCAAAAAGGTTCACTTTTCAAAGAATCTGATAATCCCTTCCTCCTCAAATTTATTTTTGGCCTTTTGTCTTTCCCTATAATGTTGAACAAAATGACCGGGTCTGATCATCATCTGCTCTCAGAAATGGAAATGGAAAGCTTCATTTTTGAAAATACAAAATGATCGACAACACTGAAAATTAATGAAAAAACAACAACATAAAGAAAGGCTTATAATCCTTCATTACTTCCCGAGTAACTGCCATATCCTATAAACCTAACACGGCGCCCCCAGTCTGGGCGCCACTGAATGCAGTAGATGAGCTTAGAGGGATCATTATGCTGTACCTTATTTAAACCACTCCCGGTCGCTTGAGCGGCCGGTTGCTGAAAATAAGATTAAAATGATATTTTGGGCCTATTTGACAATGCTGGATCCATCCCTTTAAAACAAAAAATTGTGTAGACCTACTAGTACTAGTTGTGAATCGTAGGGCCTATACGGAAGTGGGCGTGGCACACATTTTTGGTAGAGATCAGTGCTTGAGCTAGTGCTAACTGTCTTGTGGAATAATCTTCCATAATGGCTGTAGCTTTCCACCACCTCCATTACAGCGAAAATAATCAGCGATGATGAGCGATCAGAGGATTATACTGGTCAATTTAATCAATCTAATGTTAAATGTTTGTAAGGTTCTATGATGTTCCACGCGTAACAACGACTAAAATGAAAGTAAGAGCTTCTTGACTTACCAAATTGAATTTTCCGTTGGCCTGTCTCTCTCCAGTGTTGGTGCCATCGCTGCCATTTTCTATGACGTCATTTTACTGTGCGAAGACGTGTATGGCGAAGACAACGCGCACGCACAGCACGGAGAGTGTATACGTTGATGGACTCAATTTCTGTATTTTTCTTACATTATTTGAGTTGTA
>CALNVZ010003435.1:7680675-7714053 GCA_940671915.1 Paracentrotus lividus | reverse complement strand
CTGCATGCGCGTATTCTGGGGGGGTGGGGGGTGGAGGGGGGGCTTTACGGGCCCGGGCCCCCCGGGTAGGCGCCCGAAAGGGCGCCAAAATGACCTAAGAGGGGCGCCAAATTGACCTATGGGCGCCAAATCGAGCAAAATGTAAGTAAAAAAAAAAAAAAAAAAAAAAAATATATACATAATTTGAGCTGATTGACTTCTGAAACCTACCCGTACAGCTTTTTGGTTGGCTGAAGGCCGAAAAAAATTTCAACACCTCCCCCGTACCTTTTGGCTCGCCCGGTGTAACGGGCAAAAAAATAGGATGTACCTTTCTACAGCCACCACTGGGGGGTGCCAAAATCAAAATCACATCGGGTCCCCGGGGTCCAAATCCCAGGGGCGTATCCAGGATTTCCCAATAGGGGGGGCGCAAGGAAATTTTTATCGCCGTCAGAGGGAAGGGGGAGGGGGTTCTTCTAATTCATATTGTACATGAAATTCCACATTTTTTCAATTATCAACAAAAGTTACATAGTTTCTATACCCTAAGACAATGTATGTTGCGTAGAAACCTATTTATGTGTGCATTATATACCCTTCTGAATTGGAATCTGCGAGCGCGAAACGAGAGTCGAAAAGTGTTGAGGTTTTTAAAGTTATATGAAATAAATAAGGGCATTTTCTAGTACTAGAAAATGGTAGATTATTGTGTATAATAGACCCAATTTAGTATCCGCGAGCGCGAAGCGCGAGCTGAAAATTTTTAAAGGTAAAATTGGAGTTATTATTTGTGCATTATGATTTGGTATCAGCGAGCGCGAAGCGCGAGCCGAAAATTTGGGTTTAAAAATTTTTTTAGGGTAAAATTTTAGAACTATTATTGTGCATTTGATTTGGTGTCAGCGAGCGCGAAGCGCGAGCCGAAAATTTGGGGTTTAGAATTTTTTAAGTAAAATTTAGAGTTATTATTGTGCATTTGATTTGGCATCAGCGAGCGCAAAGCGCGAGCCAAAAATTTGGGGTTTCAAAAAGTATTTTGAATTAATAAGGGGTACTTTCTAATAAAACCCATGAGGCCAACTATGTTTCCCAGGAGGCCGAGGGCCCAGGAGGCAGAGTGTCAAGAGGCCTCTTTTCTTTGTGAAATTTTGAAACTTTAGTTTTAAATATTTTTACTTTTCGTCACTAATGTATTTCTTTTCTTAAAAAAGGGCGTTTGAGCAATTATGCAAAATACAATATGAGAAAAGTCGGCCTCGTGGGCCCTCCCCACATTAAAGGCCTTAGTTATGGTCGTTTAGAACCAAAATAAAGCCTATTTCGGCGAAAATTGTACAAGCATCGAGCCTTATTCCCTTCTCTTTCTTTCTTTTTCTTCTTTTCTTTCTCCTTTTCCTTCTTCTCCCTTTTTCTCCTCCTTTTTTTTTTTTTTTTAGTCGGCCAATAGGGGGGGCGCGCGCCTGTTGCGCCCCCCCTGGATACGCCCTGAATCCTGGATACGCGCCTGTATGAGATCAAACTCTCTGACACATTAACAAAGTTCATGAGTAAATTGAAAACCTTCTTATTTCAATCTTACTTTTGATCATGTATTAGATGTTGTACTGAATATCTCATTTCTATGTCTATTTTTGTTATCTTTCATTCTATTTTTAATTTTCTTAAAGCGCATAGGGACATACATGTATAGTGATATGCGCTATATAAAAGTGGTATATTATATTATTATTTGCTGTGCGCTAGCTTGAGCTTTCTAGCTAGCTCTCGGAAATTCCCTTTTTGTTTGTATTTTGAAAGCTACCATATAGTTAAAATTTCCGCGAAGTTTGTAAAAAAAATGCGGAGTGACAAAGGTCACAACATGGATGGATTGTGCTTTAAATCTAAGTCTTCCAGGACCCTTCATCAAATATTAAGTATGTTGTTGTGTTATATATTTTTATTTTTTATTTTTTTATAGATTTAATTTTTTTTATTTTTTATTTTTATTCTTTATTAATTTTTCTTTCGTTTATTTTGTTTTTTATTTTATAACTATTTATATTTTTATCTATATATTTTTTTTTTTATTTTCTTGATTTTTTTTATTGTTGTTTTTTATATTCTGATTTGTTATTTTATATTATATTATCTTTTATTTTTTTTATTATATTAATTTGTATATATTTTATTATTTATGTTTACTATTTTTTGTTTTTATTTATATGATCTTTTCTTTTTTTATTTTTTTAATTTTTTTTTTATTAATTTTTATTTATATTCATTCTAGTTTCTTTTTTTTTATTTTTTTTTTTTTTTATTCTTTTTATTATTATTTTAATATTTATCATTATTTGCTCTTTTTTTTATTTGTTATTATCGTATTTGTAAATTTTTCATTTTATTTGGATATTTGCTATATATTTTTATATTTTATTTTTTTATTATTTTTATGCTTCTTTTTATTATGTGTATATATTATGCTTTTTTTTATATTTATTTGTATTTATTTTACTATTTATTAGTAGTTTATGTTTTCTATTGTTTTTAATTTTTTTTATTTTTGTTGCGTCTTGATTTTTAATTTTTTATTATATGTTTTTTTTTTATTGAGTTCTCAGTATTTTGTCTTTTATTTATATTTTATTTTTTTATTATTTCTTTTTATTTTATATTTTATATTTGCTATTTATTTTTTATATTTGTTTTTTTTTATTATTACTCTTTTTGTTGTCTTTTATTATTTTTTGTGTCTTTTTTATTATATTTTTTTGCATTTTATCTATTTTTTTTTTATATATTTATTTGTTTTTGCTATAATATATTTTTATTTTTACATTTTTTTTATATTATTTTTTTTTTTATTTTATAATTTTTTTTTTTTTTTTTTTTTATGTTTTTTTTATTTTGCAATTTTTTTGTATTTTATATGATTTTATTTTTATATTTTTTCTTTTATTTATTTTTTTAGTATTTTATTTGTGTTTTAATTTTTTTTTTTTTTTTTATTTTTTTATTATTGTCTCTTTTATTATTTTTTTTCTGTTTTATTGTCTGTTTTTTTATCTCTTATATTATAACTTTTTTATTTATTATTGTTTTATAATATTTATATTTTTTTTATTATGTATTTTATAATAATTTATTTTTTTTTTTTTATTATTTATTTTATATTATATTTTTATTTATGATTTTATAATTTTTTATAGTTGTATGTTTTTTATTTTATTTTTATTATTTTTTATTTAATATTTTTTGTTGTTATTTTTAATTGTTTTTATTTTTTTTTATTATTTTTTTTATATTGTGATTTCTTGTTATTTTATTGTATTTCTTATACTTTTTATATTTTTTTTTTTTTTTTTATATTTGATTTTTTTTTCTTATATTTATTTTATTACATATCTTATATTTTTTAAATTTATATGTCTTTTGTTTTTTAATATTCGACTTTTTGATTTTATGATTTTTTATCTTTTTTTTTTTTTTTTTTTTTTTTTTTTTTTATTATTTTTATTTTGTTCTTATTTTTTTATTTTTTATTATTTCTGACATTTTGCATTTTTATTATTTATTTAATTATCATTTTTATTACTATTCTTATGTTTTTTTATTATTCTGTGTTTTCTATTTATTTTATTTTATTTGTTGTCTTATTTTGTTATTTTTTTATTTTTATCGTTTTTTTTAGTTCTTTTTATTTTTATTTAATGTATAATTTTAATTGTCTATGTGTTTATTAAGTATAAAATGATTGAAATATATGAAAAACAAGACCGAAATGGCGTTGCTAATACCAACTATTATTACCACAAGCTTTTCAGTTATATGCTTCCTCATGGCTCTTTAAACAGGGGGAAAACTAAAAAAAATAAAATAAAAACTATAAAAAAGTACACAAGAACGCAATCCTGTTGTGTTTCTATTTATATGTTTATTTTGAAAAAAAAAAAAATAAACTGTTTATTGAACCCCCAAAATATTAGAAAAAAAACCATAACAAATGACAAAGTATACATTTACTTCAAACAAAACACGAAACATTCCCCTATGATCTGTATATATGTTCATATAAGCTCAATTTCCGAAAACAGGACCACCATCATGTTTTCGAAAAAAGAAGGGTTTAGATTAGTAATACTAACGGAATCTCATATTCGCAAACATAAAGGACAAACTCTTTATAACGGGTTTCGAACATCTTAAACATCAAAGAATACGTCTTAAAAAAAAAAAAATATATTGAAAATGCGGCATGGAGGATCTTTCTTTGTTATAGTCCTCGATTATATAATATCTCCTTTTAATTTAAGATTACCAAAAAAACTATACTTTACTGTAACGTAAAAGTTATATTTGGGTAAATCTTAAATAAAGGAGATATTACATATTGAGACTATAACTAAGAAACTCCTTCCCATGCCCATTTTATAATTTTTTTAAGGTGGAATAGTCAAATTTCTCGAGCGGAATTATTTTACTTTCGTTTCAATTTCATACATGCTATCCCGATTCACAACACGGACCTGCCATCTCACCATTTGCCTGATACATTCTAAGTCACAAAGAACCTCCCTAAAAACATAAATTTGAAATATTAAAAACATATTAAAAAAAGAATCCATCCCGTTTATTGGAGTATTTGGTTTTGCGTTTGATTAGCAAAAAAGAAAACGCAAAATAATCGCAAACCCTCTAAAAGTTCTATTAATTGTTTCAATTTACAAACTTGAACATTGTGATATTTAATTATTTCTAAGTTTCTTAAAATTTAATTACGTTTATGTGACAACTTCCTTAAACGTTGGTTAGGTACTTACTCTTGAAACGAGATGGAACGTTACTACGAACTCATACGTCAATTTTAACAGAACGGTTCATTATCATTTAACTCCCGTTCACACTGAGCTAGTTCTCACCTGCGTATCTAGTTATTCTTGTAGTGACGGGCTTAAATTTGTTTACACACGGGATCTGAACGTTAAGTACAGACCTTATATAATCTTAGTACATGACCATTTTCTACAATCTGTGTTTACTGACTGGTGAAGCTGGGCTTCGATGACGGATTTTATGAGAACGTGGAAAATGCATTTCCTATTTTTTTTTATTTTTGAACATATAAAAAAAAATACTTACTGCCTTAAGTTTCTTAATAATTTTATCGTTTTATTTTTTTTTTTTATGATTGACAAATACGTTACCTTAAATCGATTTATTTTAGACTCTTACTTCTGGACAACGATAGTAAGATTTTTTTACGTACTACGAATCATTATGGTAATCCTATACTCATTTATTCATTGCTGCGCTATTAGTAGCACTTTTAGCTTGACGTGTTTTGGACTGTTATCTACCGAACTCTCGGTTTTTTATAGAGTGAACTGAGCTCGTTTTACTGGTTTTAGAACGTGTGTTTGATAACAACGTATTGCGGACCTCTACGATAGACGGATTATTGATTCGTGCGTAATCGATGAACTTCTATTCTATGTAACTGTGTCACTTAGTATCGTAATTTCAAGAAATTATTTTTTTTTTTCATTAAAAAGGGTTTTTTTATATTTTTATTAAGTTTTCCCCAACAATAGCCCTCCCGGATCCCCTATGGGGGCCACTGTTATTCAGCAATTTTTTTAATAGAACGTGCAAGAACGTATATAGAAAGTTATAGATACGACCTCAGATGTGTAACGCCTCTCCTTTAGCCGTACATGTCGTTATCTGGTTCGATTTTTTCATGAGTCTTCTTTTATAATCAAACTTTCCTTATTATTTTAATTATTATCCCCCTATTTACTGACAATCGGACTTCTCATCTCGATGGCTCACTTCTGATCCCCAAAATTTGACAATATTTGATGTATAGTTCCATTGTAAATCTCACCCGAGTGATGTCCTGTTTTGGTGACCCTGATTTTTTTTATATATCCGCATTTGAAATCGGATGAAGAGACTTGGTACCTGCTCACATCTGTTTCGCCATTTTTATCGGCTTTGTCCAATCCATGAATTTTGCTTTTTAGTGAGGGTAATTTGGGGGCTATCTAGTCTCTTAACTGGCACTTTTTCCAACATACTATCGATTACCGCGACAAACTCTAATTAATTAATTCAGTCACTACTCTGGAGGATCGATCGTTTACTCATTTTGACCCAGATAACTACCAATCATTCCTACATTTGAGGTTTGAAAACGACACTTCTTTATCGAAAATTTAAAATGTATATTAAAAACCGCTAAATTGCCAATTAAGTTTGTAGTACCAGAATCACCGGATTTTAATCAGATGTCGGCACGAGACGTCGAGCAATACTAGTCTGATAAAACAATAGATAATTTTATATCATACTTCGGACGGACTTGACTAACTATGTATCCAATTTGTACTCGAGGTCGAAAATGGAAATATGGCGGTACCGGTCAGTCCGATATGCGAACTAATAACCCCCATCCTCTACTGGAGAATTTTAGAGCATTCGGTCACTAACCGGTTAGCCGCAATTAAATACCTTAACTGGTTACCACGAGTGGTCTACATTTGTCAATAACTCGGATGTTCCGAGTTGATTTGTCGATATCTTATTACTGGTTACTTGTCCGAACGTGTTGGACGCTCGAACTCAAAGATGGCAAAATAGTCCGGTTCAGGGAACATAGCTCAGGCCTTATTAGTTCGCTATCTGACTGTCCAGACCACCATTTTCCTCTTTTTTCGACCTCGAGGACAATATTGTGAAACATGTTGTTCATGTCAGTCAGGTCCCGGTGATGTATAAGATCTATTTTTTTCAGCAGTCCGATGTCTCTGGCAAGACATTGACTATTAAATATTGGGATTGTGTATCAGGTACTCAACTTATTGAATTTAGCGGTTTTTTATTCAAGTTTATGCGCAAAAGAAGTGTCGTTTGTTTTCCTAACCCGGACTGGTGGAATTGATTGGTAGTATTTTGAAAGTTAATCGTACGGTCGAGAACTCCGTAGTAGTGATCTGATTTTATTTATTGTGTATATTTTAGAGTTGGGCCGTGCGTATCAGATGGTATGTTGGAAGTGTGCTCAGTTTAGAGTCACGGTAGCCCCCAAAATTACACTCCAAAAGCAAATTGCTATGGTAATTGGCGATATACAACCGTATTTGAAACGGCAGACAGAAATATATCGGGCAGATACCAGTCTTTTTCATCCGATTTCATGCGGACAATCATAAATATCAGGTCACCAAAACAGGCAGGCTCGGGTAAGTTTCAATTCGGAACTCATCAAAATTGACTTTTGCGGGATCAGATGAGGGCTCAAGATGAGAGGTCCGATTTTTCAGTGGAATGGATTGGGTATAAGGCCTGAGCTTAAGTTCCCTCACCGGACTATTACCCTCTTTTCGCATCGCGTCAACAACGTCGGACAAATACCTGATAGACGTCAAACACAAGCCTGACCATCAGACTTTGACATGAGACACTTCGGTTGTGGCAACCAGGAAGGGATTATTAAAAAAATCGCTGGTTATGCTAAGATTTATATTGTTGAATTTGTGATAACACAGGTAGTATTGATAAACGTATATAGACTTTTACCGTCACAAGTTAATTTTTTTTGTCAGTGAACAGTGCAGGACATATTTAGACTAAAGTTTAGTCCCTAAACATATACCACAGACCCCGTTGCCGAAGGCGCGGGCATTAGATGTACTATCACCACTCATTTACAGCTGAAATAATCAGAACGATGATGAGCGAATCAGAGGATAATACTGGTCAATTTAATCAATCTAATGTAAATGTTGTTGTAGGGTTTTCGTATGATGCATTCCACGCAGTAACACGACATAAAATGAAAGTAAGGCTTCTTGATTACTTCATGTGAAACATTCGCAGATGTCACCAATTCGAGGAAAAATTTCAAAGATTTGATTCAATGTGAGTATGAATTCAAATAAGGTAGAATCTATTTTTGACCACGAAATTTGTGGTCATGTATAGATATTTTCAAAACTTCGCCAAATATGTCTACTGGTTCGTCAGTTCCCGTCGCTTCGCGACGGGGGCTGGTCGGTTTAGACTAGTCCCATGCCTTGATTATATTGTTGGCAATATTGATTAAACAGTAGAGATCAACTCGGTCATGACTGATGATCAATCATGATGATATACTGACCCTTTATAAATTTATAATTCTACCTTAAATTTATATTCTTCTTTCCCCTTTTCTTCTTCCACAAAAATACCACATCATGTCCCCCTAGCGCTGAGGCCTGATTGAATTGATGAGTCATCAATCATCACGATCATCTTCATTTCAATCATCATCCGATTCATTGTTAGGTACTCCCCACATACAGCTGCAAACCAACATTTGTCAGTACTGTAAAATGGCTGTCTGTTGCCACCTTGGTTGATGAGGAAACTTCTCAATAATAATTAGTGAAACCAGCTTTACATGCTTTAAACCTACCTCAAAATAAATTAAGATAATCTATAGTCTCATTGCAATATAATTCTTCCATTAGATTTTTAAAATTTTGTTTAGTAGAATTTTTAGACCCTTTTTGGATATGCCACCTTGACTAATTGGCTGTAGGTGCTCAAGACACTGCATTGACTTTCCATTGGAAGAAAACTGCTGCAATAAGGTACTTCCTAGTGCAAGGTCAATTATGAATTGACCATGCGTAAGTGTAAGTGGGTACTCCCAGATAAAAAGCAGAAATGCTCTGACAGTCACAAATCATACATTAAAAAATAGTTCAATGTATCATTTAGCATGTACATGACTTAAAACTCACTTTAAAATCTCGGAAAGCGCAAAAAAAACAGCTAAAACAGCCCACTTGCCGTGTTGAAAATTTCAATGAGAAAGCTGTCTATGCATGAGCTATCGATAGTCAAACGATCATCATGTGCGCACGCAACATAGTGAGCTCTGTTACGATCGGGCTTCTGTACAGCAGGCACGGGACATGCCCCCGCACGCGCGGAAAACGAAAGAAATTCACGAAAAAATCAAAGGAGGACCGTTTGACTGCACTTACACTTATATGCATGGTCAATTCATAATTGACCTTGCACTGGGAAGTACCTTATTGCAGCAGTTTTCTTCCAATGGAAAGTCAATGCAGAAACGTGTTTTGAGCAGCGCCAGCCAAGTCAAGGTGGCATATCCAAAAAGGGTCTTAAAATTCTACTAAACAAAATTTAAAATATCTAATGGAAGAATTATATTGCAATGAGACTATAGATTATCTTAATTTATTTTGAGGTAGGTTTAAAGCTGGTTTCGCTAATTATTATTGAGAAGTTTCCTCAGCAACCAAGAGGGCGACAGACAGCCATTTTACAGTACTGACTGATGTTGGTTTGCAGCTGTATGTGGTTTGACTGTTACTTTGACAAGCCATTTCTATGCCTCTAAAATCTAATTGTTCGTTTATTGTGGGACGATATATCAAGGACATATGGATAGACACATAACTAAACAGCTATAAAATGCCAAAGACTCTGATTTAACGACACATCTTACCACTCAAAATAAAGGGGGAAAAACGAGGTAAGTTTCGATAACAATGCCTCAAAATGAGTACTAGAACTTCGTAACATTTTCAGGGGAAAATTTCTGGGTTTAGGAGGTTGATAATTACTTTATCCCGTTCGTTACACTCGTAAACATGACTATACATAATCAATAATTCTGGGGCAATTACAAAATCGAAAAAAAACTCACCAAATCCTTGGCGCAGCATTCGCATTTCCCAGGTGATATCGGAAGTGTCTTTTGTTCTCGAGATACAGATTTTTGTGTACCAATTTGCATGTGTACGCGAGAGCGCCATCTTGCGTTTGTGGGGGTACCTATCGTCATCAGACGAGACATCATCATCCTTTAATTTATTCACTTTCAAACTTTCTTTTGTGTTTGTTCATATGCATATTTTCTTCACCCAGAGTTTAATTTCTCCCTTTTCCCCTCCTCCCTCATCTCCTTAACATTCTTCTATTCTTATTTTCCCCTGGCCCTTCTTATTTCTTTTTCCATATTGGCTTTTATTGCCAATTTTTTTTTTTGCTGCAAAGTTAGGCCCCTTAGCTTCATTTATTGACACAAATTTGTTAAACCTTTTCTATAAAATGTCCTTAAAACTTGTTTAGATGTTATTCCTTCTTTGAAGAATCAAGGCAAGATAAATCTAGAGAAACAAGACGGTTCAGACAGAAGGATTTACAACAGTCAGTCCTCAAGCTACTAGATACCCATCAAGATTTTGATAAACTTCTTCAGGAGGTACAAGCACAGGTAAACTCACTCATAACACCAGTGTGACTATAGATAGCAGATTTTGCTATAGACATTTATTCCAAGTTTAAGCCCCAAGTAAATTTCAATATAATTATATTAATCAGATAATACGTTTTCAATAAATCTGATTTTTCTATCATGAAGGAAAGAAAAAAAATCCCACTGAAAAGTTTAAATGTTTAATTGGGTTTAAACAGAGATTAGTATTTTCCGCTCTTTCAAATTCTTATGTTTTAAGTTGGTCTTAACATTATATGCTTCATTCATATGATTGTAATGATCTTTTCTTCTGGAAAACATGCAATACTGATAAATTCATTGCTAATATTATCATACAGAATGGAAGTTTGAAAACCAACAACACAGATAACAAATGTGGCAGTGCGGGTATCAACACATCAAGGATTGGTCCTGATGACACTTCCAATGCTACTGGATGTAAAGGTACCACTAAATTCTATTTGGAAGGTAAAGGCCTTTAAAATTTAATCAATTTACAAAGTATGGATAGAAATACTTTAAGTTTTTAATTGTAATTATAAACAGACTTGTACGTGTAACTTTTGTATGTTTTGTTTGCTTACATGCTCACTCTTTTCCCTTGAATATTGTGTTTTTTTTTCTTTGATTATTACTGTTTATAGTTAAATGTAAAGCATTAGGCCCTTCCCTTACAAAAATGTCCTGTGGAAGCAAAATTTTTATGTATTGTGCATGGACCAATAAAGACATCTTGTATCTTGTATCATGTATGAAAGTGTAATGGAATTACCAATGTTAAAACATTTCCAATGTAAACTTCGATAGGACATTAATTTATTGTAAATAAATTTTTATATGCCTTTGAAGTAGGTCTACTGAAATACAGTAACCTGTTTTGTTGTGTCTGATTATTTCTACATCTTATTATTTTATTTGTCTCTCTTTGCCCTTTCTCCACTTAATTCAGTTGAGTCTGTTTATCTCTATATCTTTATATTTTATTTGTCTCTCTTTGCCCTTTCTTCACATAATTCAGTTGAGTCTGTTTATCTCTGTATCTTATTATTTTATTTGTCTCTCTTTACCCTTTCTCCACATAATTCAGTTGAGTCTGATTATCTCTGTATCTTATTATTTTATTTGTCTCTCTAGATACCCTTTCCCCCACACAATTCAGTTGAGTCTGTTTATCTCTGTATCTTATTATTTTATTTGTATCTCTATACTCTTTCTCCACATAATTCAGTTGAGTCAATGACATCATGTTTGGAGCATCAAGCAAATTTGACTGGTGTTTCCTTCTCTCAGCTGGCTGCCAGGAAATGTGCCACACTCGTCTATGAGAGCACCCTCTTTAAAGAGAAACAGGATCAGGAGCCTGTCTTGAATGATGATTACAGGGTCAGCTGTACCTTCAGATTAAATCATTTTCTGAATCTTTTGAAGGATCCAGTCACTTATGAATACAATTTGTGCATATCATTTAAAGACATAAAACAGCCCCTTAAAACTTAAAGGATTAAAAAACATTGAAGGAGAATATGGTTTTGAGCTACTTTTGGATCGTAAACAACTATTTATTTTAAACCTCTTTATTTTTAATTTTTATGTTGAATTTAAAGTGCCAAATATGTTTTGACGTTTGGTGCCTTTTGATGTTTTCATTCCACTTACTGTGTTTCTTTGATATGGTAGTTTACATCACGATACGATAATTTTGAAAGAATGAGCGTGCAAACATATACATGTATATCTATCATATGAATTAACCATGAATCAGAATATGTTCCTTAATGATGTTGTTTATCTATTCATTCCAAAACATTTAAAAAGAGAGAACAGGGATTCCTTATTAAATATTTGATAATGTTACTTTTTGTTTCCAAGGTCTTAATGTTACTAATTATTTAAAAACAAAACAAAACAACTTCTCCCCTGTTTATTACAGAAAAACGTTGAGCTGATAGTAGGCCTGATCAAAAGACTGGATGCCCAACACTGTTTTCACAGGGGCCAGTTTATAGAAGTGCTCAATTCACAGGTAATGAATACAAAGATAATGTTGATTTTTGTTACAAATTTTGAAGCAGATACATATGTATGCTCACTATGTGATCTTTATATTCAAATTTCCAGAAACTTGTGTGTTGTTTCATACAACCCAAGTATTCAATTTTAGCAGTGCAAGTTGCTGTTTGTTTACAATTATAGACCCAAGAAAGAATACTTGGTGCTCCTTGAAACCTTCCACTGCTAATCGTTCTATCACCAGTGAAACCTTCAAGGAATATCTTATTATATTATTATCTTATTATCATGTAATGCAGGGCCCGCTGGGAGAACATTTGCCTAGAACTGAAGCGTCTACCCTAGGTTAAAAAAAACCAACAATATTATTATTGTTATTGATACTTTTCTAACTTACCCCTCTTCATATATAAAAATGTGGAAATCTTTAAACAAAACCAATTCTATGACAAAATAAACAGCGATTTTTCAACCAAATGGCTCACTTTTATTAATATACAATCCATTTTTAATATCCTGCTATCTTGACAAAAAATACTTTTGACTTTTTCAGATCCAGATAAACCATGCCAAATTGTCACCGTGGCTACTGTGGCTCCTACACAAAGAGGTCATTATGCCCTTTGACCTCTTTGTGACCTCTCACCTTAAGCATCCTAAAGTACTTAGTAATATGGGAGCAGACCTTGCCAATTTGATGATCAATAGTCAAGGAAAAGATACTGACTCACGTATGCTGTCACAGCGAATCTTTATTGGTATGCATTACAATTATACATTGTACATCTAAATATGTTTGAGTTGTACTGTTAATTTTTGCATTTCACAATATTTATGCAATTGAAATGAAAAAAAAAAATGCTTATCACCTGATAAATGTACACATATTTTTTCTGTGAAAAATAACGTTTATCAGAGAAAATCCCAGTTTATCAGAGAAAAATCTGGTATATCTGAGATAAACCAGATTAATCTAATTATTAGGCATTTGGCATGTCATTAGTGTATAGCGAATACCTTATACCACATACTTCTATGTGTACCCAGTCTAATGTTACACTATCCAAGCCTCATTCCTTGCTTACAAGCAAAGTACAATCATAGGGCTTGAATCTATGACCTTAGCATAACAAGTCAATTTGTTCTTGATCCTTTCCAGACACTCTAACTCACTTCATCCAAGTAGCACATCCGAGCAAAGATGCTCCATCTTTTGGGGATACTAGAGACATGACAGAGGTATTATATTGCATTTAATCATGGGGCGTTTATCCAAACTTGAACATGGGGGGGGGGGGCAAAATCTGAGTTTCAGATTTGTGTACATCCAATTATTATTTTACACCAAGCAAAAAGGTACATTCTAATTTTGTTATGTTGCACCGGCCAATTACACATTGAAGTTACATACACACAGTTTGTAAAATCTTGGCCATACCCATTGTTATCATGCACATTGTGATGCAAAAGTATGCTAAGGATTATGAGTAACAAGCAAAAATTCCCCTTTTATCTAGGAAATAGCTTTTATATACAAATAAAATATCTTGTCATTCTTGTGTGTGCTTCTCATCTAGCTCATGAAAATTGAATATTTTGATTTTACATGACATGTGAAATATTTCATTTATCATCATTTTATTCCTCCTTTTGTCCTATTTTCTTTACAGAGTGTGAATGGAATATTAGACACTGTGTTTGCGAGTAAGTCAATAATTATTGTATTATTGTGAATACACGCAGACATAAAAAGTACACAAGTGTCAACACTTGTACTTTGAAAATGATTTTGATCTCTTTGTAAATAATTTTTGCACCAAGAGAGGTATTTTAGGAGAAGAATGTGCTGTATGACTTTGTATTATTATTACAAATATACAGAGCATTTAATCAAGACGTGTGTAGAATATTAATTGAAAAAGGAAGAAGACCTTTATTTGACAACACTTTCCTTAGTTACATGTGTCTTACTCACAGAATTTGGAAAGAATCTATTCAAGTCTTATTTGACCTTTGGACTATGAAGCTCCAGCTTACCTTAACCACATAGAGACTGGGTGAAAGTGTCAGCTTACTCCCTGTTGGAAAGTGTTTGGCTGTATGTATCAGTGTGTGTCATTGAGCAATACAATTTTTGTATTTCTCTGCTTTCTTTGTTGATCTTTGAAGTTTGAAGTTTGAACTTTTATCCTTTCAGAGTATGTGGTGAATCCAACAGCACATACTGTGTAGGTAACTGCACAATAAGTACATGCATGAGCATTCTAGACTAAGTATTCTGAATACTGCATGATAAAAGTGCAAAAGTTTTGGGCGGTTTAGTGAGTGAGCTGAGGGGCGGTCTTGGGCGGTTTAGGTGCTAAAGGGTTAAAGAGTGTCTCATTGATGTTCATTTCAGGGTTTATAGAGGCTGCCATTGACTGCAGAGTAGAACAACTTGAAGACCATGATATCCTGTTGCCGATGGAGCAAATACAGAGAAGAGTACCCAAAGAATCTTGCCATCAGTTTTCTTCCCGTCATGTTGCCCAGCTTTTGTGCTACAATCCCACATTTTCAGGTAAACTACATGTATCAAACTTTCAGAATTTTAGACTTGCGCTTTTTTTGTAAAGAAGTGTTGAGTGGTGTAGTGGATAATAGTTATATTTTAGATTTATTCATGTATAGCACCTAATACATAGTTACACTATGTTCCTAATGCTTTGAATAGACATATTATTACCCTGGTCATCAATGGCTTAGGTATGTGAAAGTGTGTGTGCTAAAAACTACCAATAAAGAATAACAGAGCAAATGGCAGGACAAGCAGGATTTTCTCTATTTTCTGTATATCATTGATACATATAACCCTTAATCTAATTTAATATTTAACTTGGTTGTCCTTTTGTAAACTACAATTGTTTTGTATTATTGGAAAGTTTGGAATCTCCTTTTTTACACTTCTGGTAGAAAAGGACGTGGATATAAGGATAGAAAGAAAGATAAATGGTTTGATCACGGAAGGGAAGATGAGGAGTTGAGTGATAGATAGATAGCTAGATAGATAGACATTCAACATTCAAAGTAGAAGGGGACTTGGGATTCTCACTTTATGATTTTCAAATTGACATTAACTTACCAAAAATTTGAAAATCACAATTTATAAGAGAAATTGAATATTATTTTAATATTTATCTTTTCAATATCAAATAATCCATTTGCTTCTTATCATTTCCTTTATAGTTACAGATGCCATAAACAGGCAGCATGAGTGGAGTTTTGCGAAGGCTTCTCCGAATATTGTTGGTCTGTTCAAGCAGCTTTTAATACCACTACAGGAATCTGATGCTGTGGGACTATTGAGGAGAGTTTTGGATCAGGAGGAAGTATGTATAGCTCATTGTCGAGTAGTATGATAACATAAAAGACTTGTTTGATGGCGATAGTTGCTATGTTCTATTACATGTTGTTTTTAATACACACAGTTTTTCTTTCTTTTGCATAATAAAAAAAAAGAAAAAAAAAGGAGAAGAAGAATATTCATTCATCCTTGAAATAATATAAACATCTATGTGGGCATTAAGTTATCGCTTATTTTTTATTTTTGCAGGTAAACTGGCAATTAACCCTCATCTATACTTCTACAATTGTGATTTACTATCCACTGGCCCAACAGTTAATCAAAAGTAAGTTTCACTGTTCTTTATAATCTCCTTTTATTGACACTCTGCAATATGGACAAAGTTTATTTTTTGCAATCATAAATAATTGCTAAAAAGTGAGCCTTTCTTTAGTTTAGGAATTAGCGCAAGTTTTGCCAAACTGCATTTGTATTAAATGTTTGCTAAAGGTTTGTATTGTGAGTGAGTAATCACAATTTAAGAGCTTTTTTTGCACGATGTTTTAGCCTTATCGTAAAAGCTTTTGATATAGCCTTCTCTCAAAGGAATCTACTAACAGGCCATTAAGAGGTATAAAGGAAAATTTTGTAGGAAGGAAAGAGAGGAATCCATTTTTTCTTAAACTTTGAAACAACAACATGAATATTATCTGGAATATTATTATTAAATTATTATTAAGCATATTGTTATTGTTATGAAATGTGCTCAATATTTTTTTCTTTTTATTATTCCTATTACTTATTATTATCTGAACGTATGTCTTTCTCTCTCCCTTCTGTCTTTATGCATGATCCAACAGAATGCATTTCAGAATTCATTGAACAAGCATTTGAAAGCTATGAGGAAGATCTTCTGATCTGTGCATTCCTATTGGTCAGACAGGCAGCCAATGAGGGCCCTCATGTCTTCCCTTCGTACGCTGCTTGGTTCAAGGTATGTAAACATTTTAAAAGGATTTTGAGACTCATTAATTAAAACTTGGAAATCTCTTTTTAATGCTTACAGATGACCCACAGATAATTTTTAGTGTGGAATAACTCAAAGCTCAACTTTTTTTTTCAATTTAAATGTATACAGTTGAATCACATACATGTTGTATGATATAGATTCCTAGCTGATCACAAGAATGAAATCTCATGAATTCTGAAATTCATGAAATGTAATTTTGAATTCCAGTCAATGCTCCTGCGTGGGTTTAAACCTCAGGCTGTCAGCCCTGAAGGATAGTTTTTACTGAGCAGCAAACACATCTTTAACATATTCCATTGTTTTATATGTTGTATATGATTGTCATATACAGTATTAGCTTGATTGTGACTCTTTCTGAACCCTATCTAGGAGACTTTCTCATCATCATCATCACCTACCTCAGCTCACAGGAAAGCATTCTCATTTCTCATGGAGTTTCTCACCAAACTTGTGCCTCATGAAACGGCTGTGTCTCTCAGAGTAAGCCTTGCTGTTTTCTATACCATGTGTTAAGCGTTTCAGAATCAATTTTAGATTATAATAATACTCATTACTTATATTGTGTATTTTCTTAAAAACAGATTAAACTAGATGAATCTTTGACCGCGTACGGTCGGAAGGCATGCCTCCGTATTGCCACATCGGAAAAAAAAGGCATGCGCATGTTGAGTATTTTACATTCCATTATACCATGACATCTTTGAGATATGACCCCAAATCTATTAAAGTTGTATCATCAGAATTATTTCCAATCAGGAAGGATGGCTACTGATGTAATAAAGGATAAACATGTTTAAGTTGATCTGTCAAAGGTCCTTCAGAAATTGCACAAACGAGTCATTTACATAAATAACCAGTGACCTTTGATGTCCTGACCTCAAAAATCTAATCAGTTCATCTTTCCTCCCACATGACCCAAGTTTGAAGTTGATCCATAAAACGGTTCAGAAGTTACAGCAAGAATGTGCCGTTTTCATGTATACAATGACGTCTGTGACCTTGACCTTTGACTTCATGACCTCAAAATATAATAAATTCATTGTCCCTACCATATGCACACATGACCCAAGTTTGATGTTCATCCATCAAACTTTCTTAAGTTATCGCAAGAACAAGCCATTTCACGTACACAATGTCCTCTGTGCTTTGAACTTTGACCTCATGACTCTAAATTCTAATCAGTTTATTTTCCGTCCCATATGCACATATGACCCAAGTTTGAAATTGATCCGTCAAACGGTTTTTAAGTTTATTGCAGAACAAGCCATTTCATGTACACAATGACTCTATGACCTTTGACTCATGACCCCAAAATCTGATAAGTTCATTGTCCCTCCCATATGTAAATATGATCCAAGTTTGAAGTTGATCCCTCAAACGGTTCTTAAGTTATCGCAAGAACGAGAGCCATTTTCACGTACACAATTACCTGTGACCTTTGACCTCATGACCCCAAAATCTAATAAGTTTATTGACCTCATATATGCACATATGACCAAGTTTCAAGTTTATCCCTCAAACGGTTCTTAAGTTATCGCAAGAACGAGCCATTTTCATGTACACAATGACCTCTGTGACCTTTGACCTTGACCCCAAAATCTAATCAGTTCATTGCCCCCCATATGCACACATTACTCAAGTTTGAAGTTGACCCGTCACACAGTTCTTAAGTTATTGCGAGAACGAACCATTTTCATGTATACAATGACATCCGTGACCTTTGACCTTTGACCTCATGACCCTAAAATCAAATCAGTTCATTGCCCTCCCATAGGCACACATTACTTAAGTTTGAAGTTGACCCGTCAAACGGTTTTTAAGTTATGCGAGAACGAGCCATTTTCATGCATACAATGACCTCTGTGACCTTTGACCTTTGACCTAATGACCCCAAAGTCTAATCAGATCATTGTCCCTACCATATGCATACATGATCCAAGTTTGAAAGTGATCCGTCAAACGGTTCCTTAAGTTATCGCGAGAACGAAAACGGGATGGACGTACGGACGGACGGACGGACAACCCGAAAACATAATGCCTCCGGCACCACCTTAGGTGGCGGAGGCATAAAAACCGCTGTATACATAAATATACATATAATAAATAATAATATAACCTTCTTATATAGCACATAATAACTAATCTATGTCTCGGGCTCTGTTGAATTGCATAAAGAGTTATTATTATATTAACCTTGCCATCAATGGTAACGTTGCTCAACAGCCAATCAAAATGCAGTGTTTCATGAAAGTTACCATTTATGGAAATGTTAATATAATAGTAACTCTTTATACAACAGGGCCCTGGATGGGGAGAAACAATGTTGATAAAAATGTCTTGCTCTAGGTACATGACTGCCATGCTAGGGATCTTCTAGTGATTAGACCACTCGAGTAGGACACTTGTGATAGATTCTTTGCTCTTTGATCTTGATGTGGCATGGTATCAATAAACATTACACTTTGACCTCACTTATTCAGCCTCATTGGGACCAGCACCCTTCCCTTAAAGTGTTGTTACCGGTTGTTAGTGTAATGCATAGTTTACAATTGTTCTGGGATATCACATGGCATTTCTATCAAAATTTATAGGGAATGATTTAGTAGCCTTGAGGGGAAGGATTTATGGGATGGATGATCGTAAATGAGTGTATGGAGATGAAAATAGTATGAAAGGAGAAAAGTTTATAGGAATTTAAATGAATTTAAAAAAGAATAACAGGGGAAATGTGGCAAAGTTCATGGCTGATTGATAGAATAGGCCAGTTAAATGATGGTCGTATAAGCAATGTCAAAGTGTATTAAATATTGGTTTTATTTTATTCATCTGTCAGGCTCATGTCCAGAACCCTCCCAATGCTCCACCTAAATGCCAGGAGATATTGAGAGATTATTTGCTCTTAGCCAAGACAAGGCTCTCTGATCTCAATGTGAGTAAATCCAGGCTATATATTCAATTGAGACCAGAAGTTAATATACCCCAGGATGGTTACTTACCAAACATAATAACATTTACTGTATCTTCAGAAATATTAGTACTTCCATGAAAAATCTGGTATAAAATAAAAGAGCCTTCATATCAGGGACTGAGTTTTAGAATTCCAAGGGGAGCAATGAAAAGCTCTCCTGGGAGATTTAAGGAGAGCAGTAGGAGAGTGATGCAGAAAGCTCTTCTCCACGATACAAGGGGAGCTTTTTTACTCGAACAAGAAAAACGGAAGGCTAAGAGGATCCCCATGCAAAATACATGTACATGTAGTAGGCCTACTAATTTTTATAAGCAAGACTTGAAGAGATTCTGTACAGTAGGGTCAATCTCATTGAATTTCAAGTACTTATATTATTGTAATGTACTATTCTGCAAAATGTTATTTCAATTTATGATCTCAATGGAAGAAATACACCGTCAAAGTCCGAGACTGTTGAGTGGCACTCACTCTCAGCAACAGTGACTCCTAGGAAATATGTTGTTTGCAAAGTCTAACTGGCATCAGATATTTCTTCCGTCGAAGTATATTTTTGGTACCTATATTTATCGGTAATTCGCGCACGGAGACAACTCCACCTCAGACAACTCGATCCTATCAAATCTCGGACTCATTATCCGCCTTTCGGGGTCACATTGTCTGAGAAAGTTTTAAAGCCTTGACATGAATTTCTTTTCCTTACATAAAAGTAAAGTAAATAAAATTAAATTTAAGTAAAATTGTATCAAAGAAATTGTCCGAATTTCCGCTCTTTTATGAAATCTTGACCCAGTTAATATTAACTATCGGACCGAGTGTTATGTTTGACGAGTTGTCTAGGGGTTTGCCACGCATGATCAACACTTCCGGGTTTCAATCAGAATGAATGTGGCGCAACCCGGCCGCTGAAAATTGCTCCGTTGCGGCAGAAGCTGCCTTGTCTCTCCCGCAAGATTGGGCGAGGAGCTGCTTGGTTTCGCGGCGCAATCTGCTCGAGTGTCATTCGCGTTATTATCACCAATATCGTAACACATGCTCGCCTGATCTCGAGGCGCGCGATAAATCGCTCCATCCAAAACAGGTTAAGGCGCGCGATCGCTCTCGCGCGCCTTAAAACTCAGTCCCTGTAATATATGACATAAATGGGGTGCCAATGGAAATAAAGTACATTTTCTTTGTAGAAAAAATATTTGTGCCAAATTTATGTTATTCTAAAGTCAATATATTACATTAAAATTTATGTTTGGCAAGTGTACAATTTTTATTGAATTTCCAGGGGGTATGTAAACTTCTGGCCCCAACTGTAAATAATTAACCTGCAAGGAAAGTTTGGCACATTTTTTAGATTCTTAAAAGAAACAAAAATCATGTAGACCTATTAATGACAATATTTTTAATTTATCGATTTGTATGAATAATAACAGTTGCATTTATATAGCGCTTGATGCATGTATCCACCTTGGTGTTTCAAAGCGCTTATGGTGTTCATTAATTATAACCAGACTTAGCTAGGCTACCTTGAAAGGAGCTCACAGATTTCATTTCAAGGAGTTGCTTGCCAGTGAATGCTAGTGGTATGGACGGGATTTGAACCGCATATTTTTTGATCGTCAGTCTGCTGACTTATCCACTCGACCACACCACTTCTACACTTCTAAACCAAATAAATAAGCATCTTCATCAATCAAGATTAATGCATTCATAAAAATGCCTTATTTGTAAAATTGCACCTTTGTTTGTAAACCCTGTCCCTGAAATTTTGTGTAGAGAGTTGTTTTCTATTAGAGTTTACTTTTGGTAGACACTCACTGAGTGATTTTTAATTTCTGACTGCAGGAATCTTGGCAGGATAGTGGAGTTCCAGGAGCCAACAAACCATCAACAGGAGTCAGAAGTGCAAGGGTTAGTTAGGCTTCCTCATATCATTTTATATCCTAACCATACCATCAAGATCTACAACAAACTCATGATACAGTTTTTGGGGAAGAAAAATACTAAAAATACCATGTATTTTGGCTGGATTGAAATTTTGATACTATACATAATGTATAACAATTTTCTTGAGTCCTTTTTTCTCAATGTTCTATTTGATTGTATAATAATTGTTAACATTTGAAAGATTGTAATTTCTGTTTATATTTCTTAGAGGGGTAAGAATCTGAATAAAACTTTACCCGTTAACCCTTAGCGTGCCACAGACACGTTTTCGTGCAATTGTAATTATTATTTATACAATCGTAATAATTCATTTTCTCTTGATTGCTTGCAGTATATGCTTTGCAAATGGCACAGTTAATTGTATTGTGTCTATGGATCTATTTCCAGTCATTTACACCTAGCAAAACTATTTCATACCATTTTAAAAGTTTTTAAAAGAAAGTCTACTTTTTTTGGCTACAAACTAATATGGCACGTTAAGAGTTAAATACTGAACGCAGGCGATCCATTAGGCGAAAGAAATGTAAGATCAGCTCGGGACGAGGGGTTATGCAGAAGAGGGCATTGTAGAAGGTGACTCATGGTCTCCTCCACTCCGCATTTGCATACTGGCCATCCTTCAGTGTTATTATGTGTAATAATAATACGCATGAATGGAAAATGATAACTTGTTGGTCTTTGAGTGAAAAATTATTTACATTTTCACACTAATGACCCAGGTCATGTCAATTAGTTAAATTTCATAATACATGTGCCACCAATGTTTATTACCATGAAATGCCTTCCAGTATTTTCTTTGTGGATAGACAACTTCCTTTTCCCTATCTCATGTACCACAAGTAAAAAATGAAAAATGAAAGAAATATTTAACTGGACGATGAATCCCAAGCGCATGGAAGAATAAGGATTAATCAGTAGAAGTACAAGGGTGATCCCAGGAAAATTGAAGCGTTTTATTGAGGTTTGTAGTCACTTTGAAAGAGAAATATGTTATTCAATGCATGGTGATGAGCACACTTTTTTTTACCAATCCCTCCGGATTGGTGCGCAGGAGTGACGTCACAATAAGAGCGCAACTTGCGTGCATGTATTATGAAATGCCTGAATTCATTTAATTTTCACTGTTATCATTACATGTTGACAGCCTCAAGATCAAGCCCGCAATGATGTGGATATAGCCATAGAATCCTATGAGAAGAACAACCGAATACCAACTAATGTGCTCGAAGCAAGGTAGGAATGATCTACACCTTACCTACTTTTTGTTCAATTTCAAAAATTGAAAAAGACAAATGTGCCTTTTTGTTCCAAAGATGTTGGAGACAAATTTGCTGTTGTGGTCTCAAGATTGATTGGTGGGAGAAAGTCTTTCAAAATGGTTACACATGTTGATAATTATCCACCTAAGAATCATCGTGTGCTGTCAGGTTTTGCAATCAACAAAATGATAAGAAATCATACCCAATTCTGTTTTGCACTGCAAATAGAAATTCATAGATAGGACTCCACAAAATGTATGCCCCAAACATTTCAACTAGTTTTTGTCATTTTAGGAGCAATCCTTTGCAGTTTAACTTTTTTTCTTTTTTTTTATAATATTCTACCTAAAACAAGTAAAAAATAATTTAAAAAAATCACAATTATTTTGTACATTTTCCCTCCACAGTTGATCTCCTTGAATAAGAGTACACTTTCTTTTATTTTACATACCAAAAATGAGATACAAGTCACAGAAAAGAGTCGAAGATATTGGAAAATAATCAATTCCTAAATACTTTCCCTGTATTGTTGTTAGTCTTTTTTTTTTTTACAGAGCACACATGAAACATTGAAGATTAAGAAAATAAAAAATATTTTCCCCAAAATGCCGATTTCCTTGACTTTTTGCTGAGTTTGCTTGGTGATTTTGTCTCATTTTGATGTGATGCATCACATTTTATTGCAGTATCTTTCGAAGGCCATACTATGTTACTCACTTTCTGCCAGCACTACTTACCCCAAGAATGGTGAGTTTTAATCTGCTATGAAAAATTTGAGTTTATTCATTTATTTTTCATCTCTTTAACATATATGCAGTTCATAGCAAAAACACATTTCAGGTAATTTACTTTGTATCTGATTCAAAGTATATCAATGAAAAAGGTCTATAGAGAAAACGTTGTTGCATAGTGTATTGTAGTAAGATTTATATTATCTGATTTCTTTTCTTGAAGTCCCTCATAAGATGATTCTTTTGATAATAATTTTATTCTTCTCTTGTTGTCTCTTATGCTTCCAGTTGCCTGACATAGCAGATGCAAAAATGAAGCTAATAGAATCACTGAAATGGTAAGAAAAAAAAATTTATTCACAAATTTGAAGTTGTTGTCTTTAGTCTTTATAGCACTTTTACAGATTTTTATCAGTTGGTATTACAGTTAGTTATTACATCACCGAAAGTTACCAGCTTCTTGCAAAAGAAAATGAATTACGTGGTTATATTTTAGTTTGTTACCTTGTACAATGATACACACTGGAAAGGACTATATTATGTGTTATGAAAATGCATTCTGATGCAGATAAATCAAAACATAAAGAAATCTTTTTCTCCCCTTTCTTTCTCTCTATTTCTCTTTCTATTATCTCTCTATTTCTTTACGTTCACATTTTGTCTTTCTGCTTTCCCCCTGTTCCTGTTATCTTTTCCTTAAACTATATAAATGTAACTATTATTATTATTATTAATTGTTTCCAATCCTGGTTATCACCTTTATGCAAGTGTGTGTGCCTTTACTGGCATGTATCTTTTTGTCCATCTCTCTTTTGTTCTACTATGTTGATTCCTTTCTCCCTTTGTTTTATCTTGTACCCTCTTTAACTTTTTCTTTAATTATCTACATTCTTCACTCTGTTTATAATCTTCATATATGACATCTATCTTTCTCTCTGTTTGTAGTGCCAATAAGATTCCTGTTGCCTTGTATCAACATTATGAAGAAGCCTGTGCAAAGGAGCTCAATGAACTATTGGATGGTGAGAAATGGGATATGTTCACGAAATCATACTCTTTTTATCCAACTTTTTATACTTGAGAGTTTTAACATTTCAGAAAGGGAACATAATTGATATTATGTTGATAGATTCTTTTTGCAAAAATGTATATATTGGTGTGTCGATTCATTGTTGTGTAATGATTGACTACCTAAAGTGAAATTATTGTTCTGGTCATAAGATTGAAATGTTGAAGACACTGTCTAAAAGTTCTTTGGAAAGTTGATAGCAATTCACCTAGGTATACCTGTCTTATTGTATGCTGTGAGGTTTCGGAACTACCAAAATGATAAGAAATTAACCCAATGCTGCTTAGAGTCACATGTATTACACACAGAAATGCATGTACGGGACTACACAAAATGTTCGGCCCAAACATTTCAGCTGTTTTGGTTATATATTGGATAATATTATGACTATAAGTGCAATCGAAGTTGACTGCGGATCTTTTTACTATGATATTCTTTTTGAGTACATGTGTTTAGGATTAAAATGATAGGAAACTCACATTAGTTTTGTTTATCTTCCCCGCTACACTAGATTCACTGTTACACCCTTATCCTATGTAACTTCGGTCTATACACAAGACCATTTATGCTACGTGTATTACAAAAAAAAAACAAAAAACAAAAAACAAAGAAAGAAAAAAGAGAAAACTTTCCAATTGCTTCCATATAGTTTGAGTTTCCTATCTTATATGTGTGAGTGTATCAATCATATGTGATCATTTGTCCGAGGACTGAGATTTGGTGTTACTATGAAAGACAAAACTTGCTTTCAGAGTCAAGCCTGATAAAACTGATTTGTAAACAAAGATAAAGAGCTTACGGTGACTTCAACTTATTTTTCCTTATCAAATGTCTAAAAGTTTCTTTCTGGTATATATAGGTTTTAAATAAGACATTTGAAGTTCAACAAAAGAGGCTTCTGATGTCTAGAGAATAATAAAATAGATGAAAGGAAATTCTTTTGACATAATAAGTTGTGATATTTTTAGGTTTTCAAAGGAATTTTAAAAGTATGTCCAAACTTATAACCCTATTTTCTCTTTTAATCTTTGCAGGAGCATTTTCTGAAGATGCAATAGAGGACTGTCTTGAGCCTCTAGATGCCCTGAAGGCTGGGCTAGACAAGCTTAGAGGAATGGCAGTTCAGCTGAAAACAAGCCAAACCAATAGTACCACTGTTATAGGTAAGACCTTTCAATTACAATCATAAATGTAAGTACAATTCAGGGCTGGAAAATCATGGAAGTTTTGTTAGTAATGTAAGAAATGCTATGAAAAGGTACTTGGTAGTTAAGTTATCGTAGTGTGAAATAATAATAATAATAATAGTAATACTTTACATTCATATAGCGAATTACACATATTTCAATGCGCTTTACATGGTAATAATATAATTAATTGTTAAATACAATACAACCTTCGCTCTACTTCTACATATTTCAACATTACAATACTATACTATTAACCTTAACAATCATTTAATTACAATATTATAATACTTGAGCTACAATGTGCATATGGGCTAGGAAAATGCTATATCCTACTTCTCAATGTACCCTTGTTCCACAAACTAGTAAAAGCCTGTGTTGCCACAAACAGTTACAAAAGAAACCTGTAAAAAGCCTACGTTGCTAAAAGTTGTTACAAAAGAAACCTGTAAAAGCCTTTGTTGCTACAAACTGTAACATCAATCATAAAATCTGAGCAATCAGTAGGCATATGTACAATTCAATTCAGGAAAACCCTACATGTAGAATCCCTACTTTTTAATGGACCCTTGTTCCAGAAGAGGGGATACAAGAATAAGGTATAGAGCAATACAGTTTGATGGTCAAGATGGCCATAGATCTTGACCTTTGATGCACATCCTTGACCCTTGATCTTAGGTTGAGTGTCCAGTGACTAACCATTTTTTTTTCCAGTTGAAAAGCAGTAAAGTGGTGACAGGTAAACAGGCTCATACCATAAGCCTCAAGTACATTGTTGATATTTATATCAATTTATTTTTTATTAAACTGAAAACCCCTTGTAATGAGATGTGATGTAACAAGGTTCCTGATGTAACCAGTTAATTTTTCTGGTCCCAGCTCTTTTTTTTTTTTAAACGCTGATATAACAGGGCAATTTCTATGGTCCCCAAGGACCCTGTTATAACGAGTTTCCTCTGTATTACACATTTTCCCTTCAAATTTGATTGCGGCTTGGTACAATACTACATGTATGTTCCTGTATTTAAAACAATTTGTAGGTGAGTTGACTGCTCAGGTGATGCTTCTCTCAGACAAGTTGGCTACAGCTCTTGGTCTTGATGGCACACCCTCACAACCTAGGTGTGATGTAGCAGCTACAGTGTATGTAGACCTCAAGGAGATCAAACCAAATGCTCTACATAAAGAGGTAATAAGATTGTATGCTTGTGATATTTTTTGCTCAGTTTCATTTTGTGAATTTAAGGAGATCGTCAGCATTGAGGCATGTCGTGGTAGGGTCTATTTTCTTGATTTGGGGCAGGTTCTTGTGTTTTTAAGTAATGTGGGTGTCATCAATTACATGCTTATACAATCAAAAGTTTGAAATACATTACGTTACCAAAATAACCTTAAAGTCACATTATTTGTACAAAGATATGGCAAGAAGGTATTATCTGATTGATACACGTCTGTCAAAACCCAATCAACCAACTGACATATTATGTGACTACAGCCAATATAATTTACAAACATTAACTGTCAGGGGTTTTGTTTTCCCCCTTTAATTTGTCAGGTTGCAGAAATAATCCTGGATGCTTTTGGCTGTATCTGCAAGGATGTAGATATAATGAAGGAGGGCAGACATAGAGGGGTTGGCATGGAAACCAATCAAATGAAGATGATATGGGCTCATCAGCTGGTCTCTATGCTGAGCGGATTCGCAGAACTATGCACTGCCCTCTATCACCGAGTCTGGATGCTTTTATGTCAGCAAGTGAGTGCTTTATATTGCAGAGATGCCAACACTACCAAATAATTAGAATATTAGAAATTAGAACGCAAATAATGCAAATAGTTAAAACAGAGCTGAAACATATGTCTTGTTAACAAGAGCAAGAAATCTATTGATTTGAACGCATTCTCAAATGTGAATGGTGGAGTAAAATGTTATTTTTTAAGCATTCTCTCTGGAGGTGTCATTTGTTTCAGCTGTTTTAACTATTCGCGTTATTTGCGTTCAATTATCTAATGTTGTAATTATTCCATAGTGTTTGCATCTCTGATATCGTGTTAACCCTTTAGTACCTGAACCGCCCAAAACTGCCCATCAGCTTACTCATTTAAGCGCCCAAAACGGCCCTCTGTTTTTTGCTCGTTATAGTCATGTTTGTATCAAGAATATATAGTCAAACGTGCTTATATTTGTTAAGCATTACATACAGGATATGTGCTGTCGGATTCGGTGCAGAAAAGTTATGCTTGAGTGGAGTGAATACAAAATTTTTTAAAACATTAGAACACACTGATGCATACAACCAAATACTTTCTGCTAGGAAGTAAGCTGACACTTTTCACACAGTCTTTAGGTTCTAAAGGGTTAATTCAAACCGATGATGTAAATGGGTTCTTATCTTGCTAATTTTAAACTCCTTCCATGTATTGTTTGGTACATTAAAATAAAGTGTTGTACAGGTATAATATGGTATGTGTCTGCTATAGGAACATATAAGGCGGTGGTTAGTCCTGAAAGGAACATATGAGGTGATGGTTAGTCCTGTGGAATTTGAGAATAGTGTAAGCAAAACATTGAAACTTTTCATCTTGCACTCTACTGGTAAAATCCAAGAATGATCATCTAAGTAGTGTCAGGAAAAAGCAAAGTATGATATATGTTTTGATATATCAAAGGATAATTATTTCCAAATTATGAGTAATAAAATATCAATCACATTGAAAATGGATCCAGTAACATTGAATGTCAGGAATCCCTTGAAACTTACAAGCCAATTACTTGCTTCACAAATCAAGATATCTATATCTTGAAAACTGTTGTCGTCATGATTTTTAGACGACTTGCCTTCCACGGCGCTGCCATCCTGCCGACTGAGGCTAGCAGATGAGCAGTGATAAATTTCATGGTGCATGGCTAGCCTTGTGTTTTTTCACTGTTTTAGTAGAAGATGACCTCCATTTGCTCTGAATCTTTCATGGTCAGAGCTATTGGATTTTCCTCATTTCAGCCCCTTCCTACTTGTTTTGGGAAGCTACACAAATGTACTAAATCCCTGTAAAATATTGAACATTTATATTTGATCTATAAATATTTCAGGTCCCATCCCAGACCGATGATGATGATGCCATTGTTGGCAGTGCATGTTTCCTGCTATTTACCCACACACTGAGATCTCAGTTTCCATCTGCCTGTGGAACCACGAATTCATCTATTAGAAAGGTACATGTCCATGTTGATACCAGGAGGGCATTTCATGAAAGGATTTGTGGGACGTTTTATCCGACAAACTGTTATAAGCTACTAAAATGCTTGCATCTGATTGGCTGAGAGCAAGTTTGTTGGATAAAACGTCTGATAAGTCCTTTCATGAAACGTTCCCCTGATACTGTGTAAGCTATAACTGGGGCTTTTATTTTCGTGAATTTCGCGAGTGACAAAGCAAGCGCGAATTTAATACCACACGAATGTATCCTCGCCCATGAGTAGTATTTCCTTGTATATTCTTTTGATAAATTACACATAGATAACTGTGAACTCGAACTGAACGACACACGAATATGCGCCAGAAGCTCTCAATCACGAAAGTTTATGTACATGAATATATTAGCTTATACACTGAAAAAAGAAATGATTGACGTACAAGGGTGCCAGAAGTGACAGAGGGAATCAAATCGATTTGAAATTTGCTGAATGTGAGTTTATTTGATGGATATCTATTGATTGATGTAGGATGTACATGTACTTAGTAAAATAACTAATAGTATACTTGTTTGCATGTTACGCAATTATGAATTTGATACATTAAGTATGTTTATCAGTAGTTAAAAGATTTAAAAAAAAAAAAACCTTTAGTCCTACATGGTCAATCTGATGAGGTAGTTTGTTTACAAGTCAGACACAGAAGTTCGAGACTACATTGTAACGTCTAACCAGACAAAATCTTTACATTTTCAATCAGATTATGTGAATTGTTTTTCTTATACATCTACACATCAGACCCCATGCAATCTTTTAGAACTCATCAGCTCTGAACTCTCTATCAGTACCTCGCAGCAGATGGTGTTTGCTGCAAGGTCAGTAAAACCTGGATCATGTATTGCCAAATTTACTTCAATAATCACATGACCCTCTCTTACCTTGCTTTTGTTCCCGAGAACAATGCATAGACCGAACCAACAATAGACTACCAAACATTTTTCCTACTTCCCTGCCCCATCCCTTAATACCCTGCCTTGCCTGCCTATCAAGAGGTGGCGCTAGACCACTAATATCTTCATTCTGTATTTTCGAGTCATGCTGATCGTACCGTTCCTGAAATCTCGGGTGAGCTCGTTCCTACTTGCGATTTTGAAAATAATTATATCAAATATTTGCGCTTCCAAAAGCCTCCTATTCTATCAGGACATTATGTCTTCTGTAGTTGTAGACTACTATTAGTAGTATTATGAAGCAGACATGTTCAAGATGCTGACCAGCGAACGCGTCCATAGAGTCATTGAAAATAGTTTTGTAAGACATGGGTTCCGAATATCTGTTACGTCTGACAATGGCCCGCAGTTTTAGATCCCCGAAACTTTCAAAACATACAAATGAGTTCAAACAATATCGCCATAGCGACACCAACACACATTGCATCCCCCAGCCCAGCAAATGGCCGACAGTGAGACAGACAAACAAGATCACTTCTAAACAACGCATTAGGATCGCGGCATGCTGGAGGGTAAGGATGGAAAAAAAAAGTACGATCCTATTTGTTTGCATATCGCACAACTCCTCACAGCACTACAGTGTTACACCCGCGGAGTTAATGTTTAAATCGTAAAACTAAGAACTCAAATTACCAGAGATAGAGGTGAGAGTAGTGGTTCAATGCCAAAGATTTGAAGAAGTGAGAGATAGAGATGCACTGAGCAAACACAAGAATAAGAGTTTTATTGTGGATGAGAGAGAAAATGCGAAACCGAGTGTACTGCAAAAAGGGATCAGGTATTGCTCAGACAAGCTAGGACATGACAAACTGACCACGCCCTTCAATCCACAACCAAATACACCTGATAGAAAAGAAAGGAAATAGTGTAACTGTAGTGAATCACCAGAAGGCGTACGCTACAAAAGAAATAGTACACATGAAAAGGTACAATAACACTAGAAAATGACACAGATGAGACAGGACAGATTGACATGACAACTCATGACAACATACTGACCCTGACATTGTAAATAACTCAGAAAATGCACAAAATAACCCCCGGACAGTGTGAATGAAAGACCAAAGAAGGGAGGGGAGGAAAGCCCCAGAAAGATTTAAGGATTTTGTGTTGTATAAATAAGTATATCATTTGTACTCTGAAGGATTGTATATACTGTACAGCGTTATTAACGTTACTAATTATTATAATGACCTACTTTAATGCATGAAGGAGTTAAACTAGTGTTAACAATCAAATTAGAATGATACATGGTTTTCCCAAAATAAAGTAATTATCATTTATGGAAAACAATATTAGTAAGTTGCAGGGAATATATTTTGACAAAAAATATCACCCTTACACCTTTTAAGTATTAAAATATTTGAGTGTTTAAGGATCTGTTATACAATGTTTACTATCTATGATATGATTAAAACTATACCCCATTACCAAATAATATTCCGTTATACAATGTAAATGACCAGTTTGATACCTCAGTGATAGGATTATAATCCAGGTAGTAAGTCTAATCCATATAATATTGTGTTTTGCTGTACAAACAGTGTATCTGTGATATACCAATGTTTAGCTTGTGAAAATTTTTGATGTCTAATTAACTCAACTTTGCTATCTGGTTGAAAATACTGGAATTATTATAATGATAATTAAGCTTAAATATCTCAGATTAAAGTTTCAGGCTTTAAGGAAGGGGAGGATATGTACGCGGGCGTTCAAGAAACCTCATAAGTCTAACTTCTGACTAAATCGGCAGATAGTGAACAACTGTCACAAGCGGTTCCACGAAGCGCCCTCTCTGACAAGATCGTGGATCACACAAGCTGACTAAATACTTATGACAGCTCCGGACCTTCATATTTTTGGGAGACGCTGCAATACGTTTCCAACCAAACGCAAATTTATGGCAAGGCGATTTCGTATTGGGCGAAATTGCATTTCCGCGACAATCTCATTTCTCATTTTTGTTCATACAAAATGTGGCAACCTCAGATTTTGTCTAATAATCTGTAGAAAATAAATGGTTGTTAACAATTAATGATTTATATCCCAAAAGAAATAATTCTCTAATATATTCCAATCAAAGAAATAATATTGGAATAAATTGCAAAAGCATTATTCAGCTTACCATAAAGCTAAATCAAGAGACCCGCCCAGAGACTACGTTGGTAGTTAAAATCGATCTTATTAGTCCCACAAATAATAATTTATCAATAGATCTCTTTTAAAATTACAATGCACTATTAATTCTTTTCTGTGAGTAAACAGAAAAATTTAGGAAAAAACTCTCAATCTAGCCTCATTTATTCAGGCTAGCGTACTTTTTTATTGTTCTGATTACGAAACTATGAAAATTAGCGCATCCGGGGTGGTAACCCATCTCATTTTCTACGTGGTTCTTATTAATGTCATGATTGCCACTTGTAAATATATGCCATAAGAAACATTGTCTTTTAATTTCATATTATATAAATTATACATAATTTTATGAGCTTTCATACTTGTTATTTGACCGATTTTATCACTTCAATTCATAATATTTAAAATTTTGCAGTCTTCGCTTTGACTGCATGCGCCATTATCAGGATCCGCAGGCTAATCGCGGTCTGGCTTCTTCGGAGAGGCCTCGGTCTGCATGGCCGGGAGCCGGAGGGAGTGCGGACGCTAACGTTGGGTAATAATCTCCCGCTTTAGCTGCCTTTTGGGTGGGTGCAAAAGAAGGGGTTGCTCTCCCACAGTGGGCCCCCTGCCCAGTCGTCAGCGAGATTTTTTAATCCACCTTTTTGACAAGGGCCGATGTCTCTTTTCGACCTCTGATGTAGGCTATCTGTTCTGCCCATTGTCATGCGATTCACGTATGGAGTTTCATGATGGGTTCTAATGGTTTCCAACTCTCCCGGTAACTCCGCATTTGCTTAAGTCTTTCTTTCTGGCGAAGTACCTCAGTCTAGCTCGCCGTTAGCTCCTTTCCTGGAGTTTGCCTAAGTGTTTCTGGAGGCGTTAGCGAGAACGCTTCCTTTCGAGCCACGTCGGGATAGCGTGCTTTTCACCACTTGACAGTTAAGACTGTCTTTTTAGTGGCGGTGGCCTCAGGCCACAGACGAAGTCGCTTCACGCGCCTTAGTGTAGCTGAGGGCCACATTAGTGTTCGATACCTCGGGGATTCGTTTTCGCCCTGAACCTCGTTCATTGCTAAGAATCAGACTACCTCTTCAGGACCGGTGGAGATCTTTCTCAACAAGCTCTCCTCCTTCTCTTCGGTCCCGGAGGACAAGGTGTGGTGTCCGTTAGGGCCCTTAAATGGTAAGCTTTTTCAGATCCGAATCTTGTCGTAAGAGTGATAAACTCTTCATCATCCTCGAGATCCCTTTTCTGCCGCTTCTCCCGACTCCATCTCCAGATGGATTGT
>CALNVZ010003435.1:7549911-7680650 GCA_940671915.1 Paracentrotus lividus | reverse complement strand
ACGCCGTTGCGTTAAATTTGGGTGCTTTAGGTTTATTGCGCCCCTCCTTTTGGCCAAGAATTACGTCCTTTTTCGGCGTTTTCTCCGTTTCCAACCCAGTCCCACTCGTTCATTTTAACGTGGTTGTTGTGTGTCGGTCGGTTTGGGCGCCTGTTTTTCCTTTGAAACTCAGTCCCGCCTTGCTCCGACTCTTCCCCGTTGGGTGTTCTCCTTTAGGAGGGTTTCCTTCTTCCTTTCTAGAACATATTGACATTTAAGTACGTTTTTGTTATATTATTGTACTTTTTCCCGCGGCCACGTGGCCTCTTGCGGGGTGTCTGCCGGGTCCTTGGACTTCCGGTCTTTGTTCGTGCCATCTTGTTTTTGTTGGCTGTGTGTGGTATTGGTGGTCGAGCGCCTCTTTGTTAGTCGCTCTTCTGGTGCATTTTCTTCTTTGGTCGGGTTTTTGACGGAGGGTCTCCCCCGTTTTCGTCCAAAAAAAAAAAACAAAAAAAAAAAAACTAATTTTTCTTTCTTCGTCTAGCCTGTTTCTAGACGAGGTTTTCTTTTTTTTTGAGTTCTCCGTAGCCGCCCAGTAAGCCGGCTCGCTTGTCTTCCTTAGCTTTCTAAGGAGTTAGTTTTCGCTTACAAAGAAAAATGTTTTTGTCTTTCTTTTCAGAGCGTTCTAACCATGACAGCAGGAGTGACTCTTCTGACGACACAGAGCTGGTGGCCTTGGTCTCTTCGAAGCCGGTTTCGCCGGGATCGGAAGCATTGCCCGGGCGGAGAGCCGTCTGACGCCAGGTCGTCCGCCTCTCCTGCCTAAGAAAGGGGGTAGAGTATGCCAGTTACACTGTGTCCAGCGCGGGCTCCACATCCTCTAAGTCCAGCACTCAGAAAGGTCTTGTAGCTCGAAAGCACCACGGCTAAACGTCCCACGTTTGCCAAGGTGCCTAAGACCGTGTCGTCTCGTTGTCTCTGGCTAGGGGGGTTCGTCTTCCCAGAACGTCTGCCCCCGCGCCCGGCCCCCCGAGTGTAGCACAGGAAATTGCGGTTGTCTGTCTCACTTAGGAAGGAGTCGTGCGCCCACGCCTCTCGCCCAGGCATGCCCGCGGGCGTGCCGAGTACGGTTTGGACCCGTGCGCCGCGTTTCTCGCTCTGGCGCGAACCACCTCCAATCTTGGGTAACCCGAGGATGGCGGCTCCGCCTTCCCACGCCGGAAGTGCCTCCACCCCCGTTCCACGGCTGGTGGTCGCAGGGTTATTACGGCTATCCCGGGATACGCCCTAACACCCGCCGGAGTTCGTTTCCATCGAACGCCGCGTCTCTCGGACCCCAGGATGTTCTACCTGAACTCGGGGAGATTCGTTATCCGCTCAGTGAAGCTGCTCGCCTGCTTGGCCAGGCCGAGAGCTGCCGAATATCCCGATCCTGTGTGGGTGCCTCCGGCACCTACCGAAGCGGGGTTACGCTACCTATCCCTCGGGCTTCGCCCCCAGAGGTGACGGGACAGCTTACCCCTCGTGGCAGTGAACACCCGGCCTCGTCCTAGGACACCGGCGCTGGTCACAACCACCCGCACGTCGCCTCTAGCTCGGACCGCCCGCCTCGGAGTCCCAGCCGCTCGGCCCCCGGATACGGGATCGGTGATCGACTCCGAACTAACTCGGAATTCTCACTTGATCAGCCCAGTCCCCCCGGGAGTCCTCCCCTGCCTCGACCGACCCTGGTGGAGCCTGAGTCGGATAGGTCGGAGAAGAGTCTGGTGACTACGAGTCGAAGTCTGGTTCAGCCTTTGAAAGCTCGGAGGCGACCCGCAGGTGGACTACTCCACCTCGGATCTTGCGGCGTTAGCAGTACGCCTTTTGGACAAAATACGAGGCCTGACCGCTAGTTTCTAGGCCTCCGGCTCCGTCGTCCTGATGACTGAAGCTTGTCTTCTCGCGAAGCAACCCCAAACCTGGCTCCAGTTACGCCTTCCCCCTCAGTTCGGGGAAGCCCTGTGATGTCTTCAGAAGTGGGGTATGGGAGTGTAAGAGAACCCCTTATTTTAATCGCTCAAGATAAGGCTCTTTCTGATCCATAAGTTGGGCCAGGAGTTCTCCTTTGAGAAGTCTTCGATGCGACGTCTATTTCTTCCCAAGAAGAATCTCTTTGGAGGCCCTTCGGCTTTTGGTGAGAAGATTAACATGCCTTGGTGGTGGAGTGCAGACTTTGTCCGCCCAAAATTCGTCACATTCAGGATGGTGCGAGGCCTGGCATCAGAGGGTGCATTTGAGGCTGTCGGCCTTTTGAAAGTATCTTGCTCTCTACTCCGTGCCGAAGCCAAGCCTCCAAGATCTCGTCACAAGATCTTGCAGAAACCTTGACAAAGTCCTTGTTCCCCTTTCGGGGAACTGGTTTTCACCAGCTACCCGGCTACCTCGATTACTTGTAAACAGAGGACGTCAGAAAAAGTACTTCTCACCCCGTCTAAAGCATCGAGGGGTCATGCGACCTCTAGAACATGGGCTGGAGTCTATGGACCGCGTTCCTTCACTGTTCCCCTTTCGGCGCTCTCCAACTCCAGTGTAAGGAGGAATTGGATGAGTTGAAGCAGGCGGATGAGCTGGCTGAAAACAGGCTTCTGGCGGGAAGCGCAAAGCCGAGGTCGACCCAAGCCCGTAAATCCAAAGTACCCGTCCTGCTGCGCCTGTCGCAGAAGCCTCAGACTGGAGAACCTCGAGGGCTATCAAAATCTACGAGACGCCCACCCTCAGGGCAAGAACCCTGTTGACGGGCAAAGCAATCCCAAGAAATCCTCCTCTCATGGCCCTAAATAAAAGTCCCGTATGCCTCTCCCCCTCAGCCATAAAAAGGCGGTAAAAAGCACTATAAAGGGTTCGGGGCGTAGGTGACAGGTGCGGCAGGCTCTCCGACCGGTTCTTGTGAGAGTCGGGGAAGCGTCTCTCGTGTTTTCTTCGCCGGCGGGTTGGGAAGAAGATCACCGACGACGGCATACGTGCGACGATTGTTCGGAGGTTACCGTGTTCCACTCACAGCGTCCCCTCCCGGGCGGCGCCAATCCGGAGAGCCCCCCAGACTTTCCCCCCCTTATCAGCAAAGCATATCTCGGAGGAGATTCGGCGCTGCTGACGAAGGGAGGCATAGAGGAGGTGAGAGCGACCACGTGGTTGAGCCCTCTCTCCGAATTCATTATCCCGAAACAGACCGGGCAAGGTACGCATTGATCCTGAATATAAAAAGAAATCAATACTCCCCTTCCCAAGTGAGCACTTCCAATACCGAGCACCTCGGCGCAGGATTCTTCCTTCGCTCGGCTCGGAAGGATTGGGCGATATTCTCTCGACTTGAGAGATGCTACTTCCACGTGCCCTTCCACCCCAATCGTCCGTAGGAGACCTTGGTTTTCTAGCTGCTGGCAAAACCTCAGATATCGTAGTACTGCCTCTCGCCTGAAACTGGCCCCACCAAGTTTTCGACAACGGGTCCAGTGCAGGTGCCTTGTAGCCTTCTCAGGGGCAGGCCAAATCTAGACATTACGTCTACCTGGACGAACTGGGCTTTTTAGTAAACCAATTCCCGGAGGCTCCTTCGCCTAACGGGCCAATCCGGAGATCCTCCTTACGAGTGGACCCTAGCGATTTAAGAGGATTCCCTGTGAACGGACAAGTCAGAGCTACTCACCGACTCGCAACCAGTATCTGGGTAGCCGAGTTGCGATTTTTGCTCACCTGGACGGAGCGAGCCTGCCTGCTGACATGAGCCAGTGCGCGCCCTATACGAGACATGAACGTGTCCTGTGGCTCAAGCCTCAGCCCCTCCCAGAAGCGAGGCCAAGGCTGTGGCTCTCGCTTCATGTGGGTTGTATCTATCCAGCAACTCACAACGCCTGGTAACGGACTGTCGGCCCTGCTTTGCGCCCCTAGTTTCAGTGGTCACCTCAAACGTTACTTCCAGCACGGGAGTTATCGTCTCCGGACTGGTCCCCTCCCGCCGGAGGTGGCCCGATTGCCCTATCCCCGTGGAATGAGCCGGTAAAAGAGGGTTTCTTTCCAGGGGCCATGCCGCTTTCGTGTGATCATCTACCATCCGTGTCGATTTCCACGAAGCAATCCCTCCAGGGACATGCGGGCGGCTATGCTTAATGTGGTCAAATTTAATCTGTGGACTGGAGAGCAGATTGGAGTCGCTCGACTTGGGGTATGACCCGCATTTGGTTCTACACCTCTACGTAATCCTCCCTTTCCCCTTCACATCAGATATGTTTGCTTTAATCAAAGAATCATCGATAGTCCATCAGACAAAGATTTCGTGATATACACTGTACAACAGATTTTTATTTCGAGGTTCACTCCATTATGAGAAGTTTTTCCTTGTCTCAGAAAATTGGTTCACATTCTTTGTTATCTGGCTTTTATAAGAAAATTAGGAATTAGAATAAATTAATCCTCCGACATGAACAAATCATTAGGCTTGTCACCTAGTATTAATTAAGGACAATCGGAGTCAAGTATAAAACCTACACATTGCATTGAAGCTGGCTAGGTTTACATTCAAGTACCAATGATATTCTTATATCTATAGTATGTATAATATAAGCTGGTTTTTTTAAGGCAATTCAGGCACACCCAACTTCTCTCTCGATAGGAAGAGTTGAAAAAACCCGTATGATAAGTCATCAAATCAATTCAACTCAACTGGGCTCGTCGAAAAAGAATGTTCCTGATTGGTGCATTAGGGATTGTGGAGGGAATTAAAGCGGCGGGTCCTGACGCCTTGATGTCAGGAAGGGCCCCCAGAGCTCACGATACCAGAGGTATCAGCGCTTCCTGGGCGCTCTTTGCAGGTGTTCCCACTGAGGATGTGTTGAAGGCAGTGTACTGGCGCTCTAGTAATTCCTTCATTTCATTTTACCTACGTGACGTTTGCATGGGTGAGGAGCGTTTTGGTGTCTCGGCGTTGTCGGCGGCCTCCGCGAGACTATCAAAGTCCTCTTAGCCCCCCCTGCCTCTCTTTTTGTCCACCCTTTGGTGTCGGTGCTGGTCTGTTTGGACTAAGCAAGGTAAGAGAGGGTCATGTGATTATTGAAGTAAATTAGTAAAATTAGTACTAATTTTATTATTTACGAGATAATCACATGACCCTCTCTTACGCCCCTCCCTCCGGCCCCCAACCTTGTCTCTTTGACGAGTGTCGATTTGGTTGGTACAGAATGAAGATATTTGTGGTCTAGCGCCACCTCTTGATAGGCATGCGAGGCAGGGTATTAAGGGATGGGGCAGGGAAGTAGGAAAAATGTTTGGTAGTCTATTGTTGGTTCGGTCTATGCATTGTTCTCGGGAACAAAAGCAAGGTAAGAGAGGGTCATGTGATTATCTCGTAAATAATAAAATTAGTACTAATTTTACTAATTTTTTTGTTTCATTATAACTTTATAATTTCTTTATAAGTTGGGATAAATGTTATTAGATTGTTTCTCATTTAATCTACAACTTGCCTCAAAATGATTCAATTTGTGTATGATTTCTATGTTTCCATGCAATATTCTACAATACCCACTATTTTTAAAGTGCATTTTATATCTTGTTCACAAATTTATGTCTGCTTCAAAAATGCTATATAGAAGGAAACCAACAACAAATCAATTCAAGTCAATTATTTGGTAACTAAATGGAGGTCAAAACATTTAGACTGAGATATCTCCTTTTTCCTTTCTATTCTATAGGTTTACGTCAGCATTGCTTCATCTCTCTCTGTGCCATTCTGCTAGGGATCCAGGAACTGAATCATTAAATGAGAAGTGTAGAGCAACTCAACTGCCCCCAGCTGCTTTAGAAAAGGTAAATATTTTGCTCAATGATCATTTTGATTCTCACGTAGGGACAACATTATGTTGTAGCTAATCTGATTTTGTAATTATTTTGACATGAATAACTTTTTAAAATTGCTCTTACACAATTCATTTTCTCTTGAAAGTTCATTCATTAATTCAAAATTTCAAGTCCATTTTATTTTTTAATTTGAAATGTATTGATGTATAGTAATTAACAAAATTGATAGTAGCTAAATACCATGGCAAAATTTATCAACAAGGCAATAAAATCAAGGTTTACATGGAAGTTACCATTAATGGCATTTTACCATCAGTGATATGACCTGTAGTAAACTGAACTAGTTTTTGACAACTGTACAGTGGAAAATTACTGACTGGCAAGAAGGAATGATGTCAATTACAGAAACACACCTTCCTGTAATGAACATATTACCTCCTCCATTCCACATTCCAAATCAACAAGCTTGTACATTACAGGAGGGAACCTGTCAATCATATAGTGAATTTCACAAAAGCAATGTGGTAGTTGGAATTTTAATTAACAATTACTTGGTTAGTATCCATCAATCATTGTGTAGATATCTGGCCAAGCAATGTTAATATTGATTTTTTTTCCATGTCATCATGTGACCTTAAGTGAACTGAACTACAGTGTAGTTTGCGATGTACACTGTCCATCATAAAGGTGGAATATTTTTTTTACCGCTATAGCGACATGATTTTGATCTGACTTTAATTTTTTGAATATGTTTGTCCCTGCTTTTACTTTTCGGGACCCTGGCTATATCTTGGACAATCTAGCAACCCTTCACGTGGACTTTTTTCCAAAAAAGTTTTGTCAACCCCCATGATGCCCATTTTTGTCATTTTTTCTCATTTTGGGGCCCCTTTTTGTTTTCCCGGCCGATCAAGCCCCCATCAGTCCTACCCCCAGGAAACGCGACTGAAGTGTATTGTTTTATATTGTTCTTTAAGTTAAATCTATATTTCTGGGGACAGGCTTAGGTCTCTTGTCTAGGGGAGGGGTTGAAGTAAAAAATGAAATTGGTGAAAATTCGGAATATTTTATTCCATCTTTATGCTGAAAACAAAAGAAATGAAAAACCAACTTTAACCCTTAAATATCATCATTTTTCCCTTAAATTTTGTCTGGCCTTCATGACAAGGCTGTAAATAGTCATTATTGATAATATTTTATTTTGACTTATGTTTGGTTGAGATTTTACAAGTACTCATTTAGAGTGAAGATCAGAAATTTCTTTGTGTAAAAATGAATAAAATGAATGTTGAACCCAATCAAAATAATTTTGACCCCTCTCCCTAGACATAAAGAGTCAGCCTGTAACCAACATCTAGATTAATTTAAGAGACAATAACAAATCTCCACTCAGACGTGTTTCCTTGGGGTAGGACTGAGGGCTTGGGTGGGTTCGCGTGAACAAAAAGAGCCCAAAAATTAGAAAAATGACGAAAAAGGCCATCTTCTGGGGTGACAAACTTTTTGAGACAAAAATCACCGGGAAGGGTTGAGAGAACGTCCAGATATACCCAGGATCCAGAAAGGAAAGCGTGGACAAACGCATCCAAGAAATTAATAACGGAGCAATATATGTCGCTTGAGCCATGAAAAATGATTCCACTTTATACGAACAGTGTATATGAAGTTTGAAGATCACAGATGAGAAAGACATGTGAAGGTGTTAGAGACGTTTGGATAAATTAAGTTTCCATAGTTTAGTTTGTCCAGCAATTGTAGAAAGATGAATGCGTCAATATTATCATTCAGTATTTTTCAAACAGAGTAGCCTGATTGACCTTTGTTACAATATGTTGTATCTAGGAGCTCTGTCAATTAATTACTTGGATTACTTGTATAATAACACAGTGGATAAATGTAAGGCAAATATGAAACATGTTGAAAATCATTTAAAACAAGGGAAACAATATTCAAGAAAGCATTAAAATGGATAAAAATATAAACTGCCTGTTGCACTCAACAAATAAAGACAATAAAAAATAGGATAAACGAACTCTGAAACTGAACAAATAAACAAAACAAAGAGATGAAACATAAAATATAACAAGCTCTGCTTGGCTGAACGAAATAATTATCTGTAATATATATTTCATTCATCTCCTTCCTAGTTTCTTTTCCTGATTCAAGAATATGTTATGATTATGAGATGCTTTCCTGATGAGCATCATATGGAGATTTCTATGGACGCACTCAGAATCATCTATTACTAGATGCTGGACAGTCAGTCTTTCATCAACCTTATTCAAGACTAGCTACCAAAATTTAAGGTAGGCCTTCATTAAGTGACTGTGTAGAAGTGTAAATTAAAGATCACTTGGGCCTGAATTCACAAAAGGTGGGTGTGCAAAATCCATGTTTCAAACCCTGGTTAACATAGGTTGACCTAGGTTTCAATTTGTGTTCACAAAGTGACTCAACTGAATCCAGCAGATCCAACAGCGTCTAAAAACATCAGTAATTTGGGTCATACTTTTGGTGAACATAAACTGTGGATTACCGTTGGGCCGTCGATTTTAAAAAACCCACGGAATCACGGATCCGTTGGGTTTTTGCAGAATTCTTCCTGTGTGAATGTCGGGCCAGATAAAGTCTCCAATAGATAATAAATCAGATTTTTCATTCAATTGATGTGCTCTTAAATAACAAGTAGTTAAAAATGGTTATGTAATCAATGATTAATTAAATGTCACTTTATGATTCCATTTATGATTTTATTAACAGCTTCTTTGTCTAAAATATGTTTAGAAATTTTTCTTTAGTATCAAAGCATTCATCAATGTACATCATTAACTGTTTATTATTATTATATAATTTTAAATACAACACTCTTTTCAATGATTAATATTAATAAAACTTGTTTTTTCTGAACAGCTGACATTTCTCATCAGTGGATTGCGTCATGAACTTAATGTCAGCCCCATATGCAGATATTTCGACATTAGAGAGTAAAGTTCTCTATTTTCACATTTATGAATTGGCTAGAATTATGGTTTGGAAGATATGATTCTCTGGTAATCATTTTGTATATGGTGGCTCTATTTGAGTTATGTTTTGTTGATATATAGAAGAGTAAAGAGAAATAGATATTCTGTTCTCCAAAACGTTGAAGTTACATTTAAAAGTATAATTGCTCTGTTTTGCCTTCTTTAATCTGTAGATCATGACTAGTACAGTGTGGTTGTATGTGTCACTTTTTTTTTGTTTTACCTCTTCATAAAACCCAGGGGAATCGGGGAGGGTGGGGTGGTCACTTCTTGAGGATTGTCTAAGACCCTCATTGATGTCTGATGGCATATGAGATTGAATATAATTTTTGTTTCATCTTTCTAGTCAGGCAAGACATGACATCACAGATTGGGTTTATTCTGTGTCACTTCCTACCCTGGCCTTTCCTCATAAAACTGTAGGCGGGATGAGGGGGGGGGAGCGTTGGGAATTGTGTTGTTGTGTGTACATTGTATGAATGTTAGTGGGATAGGGAATGTCATTATCAAGCTTGTGGAGGACCTCATAAATGGCTGAAATGATTGCGATTAAAGGCCTTTTCTTTATTCTCTTGCAGACATGACTATCACCATGGCGCTATACTTGTGTCAGCTTCCTGCACTCCCGCACCACGCCAGGGGGGGGCTGACAAACCATCATTCCCCAATTGTTGTTAAAAAAAAAAATGATGAGATTATAAAACCTTTATTCCTCTATATATCTGCAGACGATGATCACCATGGCGATACTATGATGTTAAGTCGTTGGTCTAACCGCTCCCACCGACTCGAGCAGGGGGGGATGTGGGGGGTGTCATCACCGAGCTGTACAGACCCTCATCAATGGTTTGATGGATCATGAGATCAGAGACAACCATCAAACAATCAACAATGATGATGATGATGATAGGGTGGATGATGTCAGTCATAGACGGCATCATCGACATCATGGTGGTGTCCACTCCTGTTGGAGAGAACTTCTGCAGTCTTTACAGGTAGGCATTGGATATACAGTGTCCCCAAAAATTATTTGTACACTTTGAAAAAATGGAATTAAATAAATCGATGTTAGTTTGATATTTTAATTACTATTCGATATAAATGGTAGTAATGTTACTATCACCTAACACTAAAACTCAAATTTTCCGTCAGTCTCGGAAGTTCTAGGCCGCCATTTGCAATTTCATGGCCCAAAAAATATTTGTACACTTCAGAAGATGGGTTTTTAAAGGAGTGTTTCAATTTTTGGGGGGCCTTCTTTGGCTTCCAGGGCAGTCATCAAGCTCCTTGGCATACTGTCGACCAATTTAGCACTCATTTCACCCCAATATCATTCCAAGTTCGCTGGAGCGTGTCCTGAGCTGCTGGAGGTTTGATGGTGAGTCTTGAGGGCGCTGTCGCTTCAGATCACCTCTCATGTTCTAAATGAGGATTAAATCTGGGCTCTGAGGTGCCTTTTCTAGGTTCTTAACAAGTTTCTGCTGAAATAATGCTATAAATATGCTTCGCTGCATGCTTACAACACTGTAGGGTCCTGTCATGTTGAAACACAGCTTGAAGACCAATCAGGCTTTAGGTAAGTGGAGCCTCTAAGAGCAAAAATAGTCTCATGGACATCCATTTTCATGATGATATTGATAAACAGACAGTAAGCAATTAAATATTGCAATTTGCGACCAAAGAAAATTGCATCCAGGGCCACAGAGGCTGAGAATGATCGGTGCCTCAAGAGGCAACAGGCTGAATGTCTACATGACAATAAGTGGAATAATTGGCAAGAAAGAAGCCAAATGTAAGGGACAGTAACAAAGAAGCGTCATGGTTTTGCAAAACAAAATGTGAACAAGCCTGCGGAGTTCTAGCACTCTGTCCTAAAACCTAATTAGTGCAAAAAGTGATTGGATATGATGCAAATGACCATGTGTGTCTTGTAGGAAGCTTCAGTCAGTCATGCTTGGAGCCAACAGTGAGGCACAGTGGAGGATGTTTCATGATTTGGAGTTGTATGGCAGCCAGTAGAGTTGGAGAGATAAATTTCATAACACGGTATCATAAATGCTGAAGCCATGGGATATCCTTGCCCCTCAGAATGGCTCAGATGCTCCCATCTGCTTCAAGTCTGAAGGGTCGTCAATTTACGGTCCAACATAACAATGACGCCAAGTACACAGTAATCATATGAAAGTAAACATTGCAACAGAAACATGTTAAGCTGCAATAAAGGGCATCTCACAGCCCAGATTTAATCCCATTTAGCATATGAGAGGTGATCTGAAGCGACAGCGCCCTCTAGACTGACCATCCAACATCTAGCAGCTCCAGGACACGCTACAGCGAACTTGGAATGATATTGGAGGTGAAATGAGTGCTAAATTGGTCGACAGTATGCCAAGAAGGTTCATGACTGCCCTGGAAGCCAAAGAAGACCCCCTAAATTTAAACACTCCTTTAACCCTAAAAGACTGGGGGGGGGCTCATTCAGCCCCCCTCGACATTTTTCGCATAACTTCGCAACGCTGCAAAAAATTTCGCCGAGACTTCGTGACTATTTCTTTCAAGTCTCGCGCAACTTTGAGACCAAATTTGTGATGCCCGGGTACGCGTTCCGAAATTACGTAACATTTTGTAACCGTGCGTCAACCCAGAATTGCTCAAATACGTGATTTTGTGTACAAATCCAATGCAAATTGTGTTTTTAGCCAAAATTCATAAATGTATCATTATTTTTCTTTTAATGATTAAAATCAATTAATTTAAGGTTGTTATGATTGAAATAGTGTCACTGATGATTTCCATTGAAAAAACAATAAAAACAAAAAGTCGAAAACAAAGAAATACATAAGAAATTTTAAAAACAATAGAATACATAAGAAATAAATCTTGATACAGAATTTTTTTTACACATGTTTCACCAGAAGCCTACAAAGAGCCTGTAACAAAAATTAGCACTTTCAGGGCTTTATTTAAATAATTAGAGCAAATCTTTGAATTTATGCATAAATTAGCATAATTAATTAGTACTGAAATTTTTCGGACAATATGACTCTTCAGTTTTGGAGAGGATGCCATGGGTAATGCGCGTGCCAATTTTCGGCGCGATCGCGCGTTCAACAGCCGAGATCTTAGGGGGGGGCTGAATGAGCCCCCCCCCAGTCTTTATGTGTGTCAAAATAGCCCAGTCTTTTTAGGGTTAAAAACCCATGTTCTGAAGTGTACAAATAATTTTTGGGCCATGAAAATTGCAAATGGCGGCCTAGAACTTCCGAGACTGACGGAAAATTTGAGATTTAGTGTTTAGGTGATAGTAACATTACCTACCATTTGATATGAATAGTAATTAAAATATCAAACTAACATCGATTTATTTAATTCCATTTTTTCAAAGTGTACAAATAATTTTTGGTGACACTGTATAGGGTTCATTTTCTATTCTCCTTCTTCTCCCCTACCCCTGCTTCCAAGCTGATCTTACTAGTACTCTTTTGCCTAATGAGATGGTCTGGGTTCAGTACTTAATGGGTGGAGTCTTATTCAGAGTTGGATTCCCCTAAGAATATACACAATGTAAACTATGATCTTTAAATTTAATCAGGTATAATTACAAATCTAACAGAAGAATAGGAGAAATGAATCGAGAAGAAAAAGAAGATTTTCTATTCTATAGTCCCGTTTAGATATATCTGGGGAAAACATTTAACAGAAACCAAGTCCTTAAATCATATTACATGTCTTTAGAATGAGCCTTTGGAATGATTAGCCTTGGGAGTAATGATTTCAAAATCTGATGTGTAATAAAGGTAAAGGGAATCTTATTGGATTTTCAGAGTAATGGACCTAGGGTATAAGAAATCTATATGTTAAAAATATTAACCTTTAATGAATCAACTATTCAGGAATCTTTTCTGGAAGAGAGTAATTGAATAATTACAAGTAGAACATAGTGCAATGATTCTAATTAAAAGCCCCGACTTTGATTAACTTCACAGCTGATTGCAGTTCAGTACGCTAAGTTGTAGGGGGCCTACATTATGTGCATTAATATATACTCACTTAATTGCAATCAGTTGTGACATTAATCTCAGTCTGGACTGTACTATAACTTGACTTTATTTTTATTTACCAGGAGCTCATCCCATTGGTTAGCCTTAGTCAGGTGGACATTCAGAAGTCAGGTGATCATGATAAGTCACATGATTCCTGGCTTTTGTCAGTCTTTCATGAGAGGCAGGCCAAGATGAGGAACATTAGGAAGGAATCTTCAGTAGTGTGCTTCTCTTCAGAGACACTGGAAGTTCATGCTTTTCTTAGGTAAATCTAAAATGAATAATTTATTTGATATTTCATTGAGGTAAATTAAAGCACTTTGTTACTTGGTGTTCTATGATAAAAATGTATTATTACATATTTCAGTGCAAAATTGGTTTTGTGTAGTTAGCATCCATTTCTATTTTATTATTTATGGTTTGATTTCAATTTGGCAGATGTAAAGAATGGATGTGGATCAGTTTCTTTTAAACTTCAATTAGAATCAATTAAAACCTCAAGGGTATCCGTATAAATCACAAATAACACGTTGGGGAGTTGGTCAGACACTAACGCTCACTGCCAGCTCTCTGCTTTCTTCACAAATTTGATTCTTGGATCTGTGTCTGCAATCAACCAAACAACCACCCACATCAGCCTGGTATTATTGACGTCTTTTTGTAACTGTATTTTTTGCATGGTGGCTCATTTCCAGGGTGACCTGTTGTTTGCCACCGTACCATCTTTTCTGCTGTAACATCGATGTAAGTCCAAGGCAGAAGGACTTAAAAGCGCTTTCTCGGTTCATTGGACTGCAACTGGTACGTTCAGAGGTTTCATTCAAATAGATAACTAGTCGGGATTTTAAGAACTTTGGTCGTATCATGTACCCATACATACATGCGAGTCAAGTGAAGAGAACATCGTGTCTGAGGAACAATTAATACTTTGAACTTTTGGACAATTTCATTGTGATTCATGGCCAAATGCGTTAGCTCATTGAAAACTGGGCCCACAAATACACACAGGGCTCAGACATCCAAATCTCTGTAATACATGTATATGCTGTATGCTGCATTTACTTACAAACTGACTCTATAAAGCAAACAGAGGTTTGGATCTTGGACATTTCTTTCTGATGGCGATGTTAGAGGTCAGTCCCAAGTGTACATGTACATGTATTGACGCACTTTTGCCAATACCTCATCCTAATAAGCCTAAGGCATGATCATAGCTTAGTCGGTAGAGCAGTAGTCTAGTAACGGAATATCCCTGATTTGAAACCAAATTGATGCACTAGTGTCCTTTGGTAAGTCATTAATCCCCAATACCGAGTCCCTGGGATAGGACTTAAAGCTGTAGGCCCCCTGGTTGCTTGATCTGTACTCTAAATGAAAATGTATGGTGGAGTTTATGGGATTTATTTCATTTGTTTCCACAGAGGGAACACTGTATGGAGTCGTGGGGCAGCTTGCCATATCTAGTCACTGCACATCTGATCAAGGTAATTATCTTTTCTCCAGGCATCAGTGGTGGTAGATAATTCAGATAGATTTGGGAGAGCCAAGGAGATACACGCACTGGAGATATGACAAGCAAGAGCTCATTCATATTTTATCACATGCTTAATTTTAATGTTGCTTATTCAAATAATAAAGTGAAATAAAACCAAATATTTATATTATATCGAACAGTTTACTAAGGTATTTAAATTTTCCGCATACTTTTTAAACAAAGGTTGTTCGTGACAACCTGAAAGCTTGCCTGAGGTTGCCTGGCATAGCAACAACTAATGTATGCAAACTGGACTCCATGTATTTTAGTCCATTCTTTTATTACAGGTTATTTGAATACCTTGTTACTATGTCACCAGGAAAGAAACATGGATAAATTATAATAACTTAGTAAACTGGTCTATTGGATGGTTCAGAATGGGATATCAGAAATGTTCAACTAGTAAGAGGCAATATTGCACGAATCGAAGTTGTGATCTATGATCATTATTCAGAAGGCATAAACTGTGAAAAGCAGTACTTAAATTAGCAAATTGCTCTTTTAGTGCAATAGGGCAAAATATTGCACAGCTGAAACACCCTAAAGAGATAATAATCTATTTATACATATTTCGCTTCTTGATTTTTCCATTACACACGCACTGGTAGTTTTGAAGATCAGGCATTAACTCTTTAAGTGCCACCCCGTCCCAACCCCTCTGCCGCACTGGTAATCCGTACATGCCAGGTCTATATCCCCCACTGCCAAGTTTTTCCCCCTTGTATCTGAATCTGAATCTTCTTAAAGATGACAGTCAATACTTCCTCATAACTTTTTTAAAAGAACTTTTGACAACAATGTTGTACTCAAAATATGTGGCATTCTTATTTGTCTCTAAAGTCACACCAAATTCTGTTTTTAAAAATAAGAGGGCAATTATCTAAACTTGGGATTGTTCCAGGGCATGAATTTCTTTTTTATTGTGTGTAATTGTTTGTGCACTTCATGTAGGTCCTATGACAATGTTGACAAACACATCAAATTACTGAAAACAAGTCTTAACTGTGTAAAGAGAAAATTGACCAATTAAAAGCTGGATGTGCCAGCTGCAGAATAAAGCGGATTAATATGTGAGTATGCAGTGCGCAGAACAATAGCACTGGCGTAATCAATCATCGTTATTCCGAATGTGCGCAATCATGCACGAAACAGGGGAGGGTAGGAAACAAAGCATGGATTAAGCAGTCAATAGTAGGTTAGCAAACATGAGTATGGCACCGTACAGTAGGCTATGTATCATGCATCTGGCACGTAAAAAGTTAAGGGCGACAGTGCACCTACATGGACAGATTTATTGTGTGTCCTTAGAAATTGGCAACTGTTCAATTGATTTTGTTGTCAGTTGGGATTCCATTGCTTGTAACTCCTTATGAGATCTACAATACAGTGCATATAAAAATAAGGTAATCCATTTTTAGAGTGCCGATATTGCAAGCTAATTTGTTTTTGCTGTTTATATGTAACGTATAATTAAGGACGAACTCTCCACCTTTCCAATGATAACTTTCTCGACTCATTAATGTAAAGCTTAATTTAGTAAATTGCAAATGAAGATGGCAGGTACAGAGTCCATTTTTTCCAAGTTTTAAGAAAATGAAAGAAGACTGAGTGAATGCTGTTCTATGTGGTCCTAGAGCATTGAATAGGATTGCGTGCGATTATGTGTGACTCCTTTGAAAGCATCCATTCAGTCTTTCATCCTTTGACAAAAACTTTGAAAAAATGGATTTGTACCTGATTTGTACATTTGCAATGAATTCAGTTATTTGTTACATTTATGATTCAAGAAAGGTATCATTGTAACGCTGATGAGTTTGTCTTCATTATATTGTGATAGAAATAAATATCCAAAATGGATTAGCTGGGAATATAGCCCCTCCAAAAATGGATTACCTTTATTTTGGTACGCTGTGTATATGTAGTAATGCAGGTTACTAAATGAAAGTCACAGTGTATGTTATGTGCAGGTCACAGTGTGCTGGTCACATTACAGGAAGAAACCCAAAGAAGCAGATTGAGAAAAAGGAAGGAAGCTGATTAACCCATGAATAGTAAACATTTCCTTTTCTAATGCTCTGGCATTATATTTAAAACTAGAATATCATCATGAATTTCATTTACAGTTCGACCTCGCTTATAAGGCCGAGATATGGAATAAACTCCCAATGATCCTCAGACAAACTGATACGTTAGAGAATTTTAAGAGTCTCTTGAAGACACATCTCTTCTATTCTTTGAAATAACAAATTAATTTAAATATTTTATGTCAAAGTATTCTTTTTCTTATGTGGTATGTCCTATTGTTCCTTTTCTTCTTCCCCCCCCCTAAGCGCATATGGAGTTAAATTCATAAAATAAAGAAGAGGGCATTGCAGAAGGTGACTCATGGTCTCCTCTCCACATTCGCATCTGAGGGGAATAGATATTTGGATTATAACTGAAACGTTAATTATATTTTGTTATGATTTTTTATTTTTTTAAAATTTTTTAATTACATTTCTATGTATGTCGCCCATACTGACAAACCTCAATATATTATGTTTGGTATGCAGACTAGTCCCTTTATGAGGTGCTTGGGACCAAGCTAAGTAATTAATTATTTTAAAAATCCAATTACATTGAACAGATGTTGTGCATGTGTTTGAATGTGAGAGTCCCCTTGTCATAACAAGATCTCATAATACAGTCTGTATCAAATAAAATGGTACAGTTGGAAAACTTTTTTTATAAATATGAAAATTAATCACAGTCTAGTTTTGTTTGATATTTTCATAAAGGAGGAAAATCAGGCTTTCGTCTGCAATTTTTTTCATCTCATTTTGTGCTGTAGATATCTTGATATATGATCAGGTTTCTATATTCAATAAAAATCTATTTTGCGCATGCTTTTGTATGGCTTTGTATAGATTTCGCACATTAATGGCCGTGACTTTATCGCTCCGGAACAATAGATGTGTGGAATTTTGATTGGCTCCTCGTCGCACATACTTTAGCATAACTTTTGTTTTACAAAAGGAAATTATCAAAACAACATGCATCAGCTAGAAAATTCTTTTGGCTTTAATTTGGTTCCACATACACACATCATTTGAGAAGATTTCATACTTCAATGATTTTTTCCCCCGACCATACCATTCTTTTTGATACAGTCTGTATCTGCGCTTGTATAATGTTTTATTTATGAAATAATATTTTGCTCTTCTTTTCAGGGAATAGTGACATGTTGTCAGAAGACCGGTGACACCTTTCTCCAGCCTTTTCTCTCATCCGCACCTCTTCTCTTGGCCTCAGTCATAGTGAGTAAAATCAGGTATCATTCTTTCTAACTGAATGTAGGGACAGCTGTAACTCGGATCAGTTAGACCCCTGATTTTATGTTTACATGTACATCAGCATGTTCATACTTTGGTAGTGTTTTTTAATGTTATTTTAACATGTGCTCTGAAAGTACATGGCGCTAACTTTATCATGATTAAGGATGTGTTGTTTATAGACAACAGAGCTGCTTAATTCTACATCATCCGACTGCCAAGTGTGAACAATTTCAGATTTTTTGTTTTTGAGTGAGTGCCCATTTTGAATTCATGTCTGATTATGGTCGTCTATTGTGTTTCTTATACTGGCGCATGTTTTCAATTTCCTTGTATCTTAAACTTTCCATTGATGTTTGGTTTCGGATCTGTTTTAGAGCATTATTTACTGTGACTCTTGCTTAGGGTTAGGTTAATTTGTTTTCCCCATTATTTTGTTATTTATCCATGTATTATACATGTCCTTTTCGTCTCCATGTTTTTTGGCTCATGTTTACAAGTTTTTAAAAAAATCCTTTTATGAACCCACGACATTTCCATTACTCTTTCTTTGTAAATTTCTTTGTATATGTTCTATATTGTTTGTCATGCTTTGTATATGTTTTTTAATGAATATGTGAAAATAAAATTCAATTCAATAATTTATAGGTGTTTGTTATTCAGAGTACAACCAAATCTATCTTTAACTTTTAGGTTCACTGGAGAAGGATCAAGCTTTTCATTGTTCAAGCCTACAGACAAGGACCAATGCCAACTGTCTTTCAAAGTATACAGGACTTGTACACTGCTGCAGAGGGACTAGCCGACCTTGCCAAAGGTTCTCCCTCACCTACTTCCATAGGAACCACTACATCATCGTCATCGACATCGACAAAGCTGGAACCACCGGGAAAAGGATCATCATCATCATCATCATCATCATCATCATATTCTTCTGGAGCGGCAGCCATCACATTTTGTAGTGTTGCCATAGCGACTCCTCCATGGCTGTGTGCTGTAGCCCTCCATGAAGCAGTTAGGAGGGGATGTAGTATGGAGGAGAGGAGCAGTGTCTTGACAGCTGTGCTTCAGATGGTTTCCAGGGATAGCCAGGACAACAGAGAAGTAAGGCCATATGATTGATCATAAATAATAATAATAATAATAATAACATTTATATGGTTGTTTCTAAGCGCACTGGTGGTCGGGCTAACTTAGTTTAAATACCAATAACCCAAGAGAAGAACTAAATAATCTAAACATATTTACGTAAATTAGAAATATCTACAAATTTATGTGCCATAATGCAGTCACAATGCCAAACCAACTTCAGACTGACTTTAAATCATTCACTAATTTGTCATAATTATGATAATAATAGATAAAATTTATAAGGTACTTAAAACTGGTGTTTCTAAACGCACTAGTTGTTGGGTTAACTTATTATCTATGCTCGATATACAGTACAAATATACACACAAGATATGTAGTAGTAATGTTATCTTTGGTTTTGTATAGTGTCTATTTTGAGTTGTTTTTGTTAGTGTTATTATAGTATGACATGTATAAGGAATTTGAGTTTTTCTAAATGTATACTTGATTTTTTCCTTTCTTTTTACTTTTTCAAGTACCGCTGACCTGTATTATATACATGTATACAATGTTTTTATATGACAGCACTGTAAGCCAGAAACTTTCTCAAAGGGATCGAGATTCATGAAGTACAAGAATGTAGGCCTACATTGATCAATAAGTACTGAGAATATTTTTTACAATTTGCAAAATTTTCTGGTTTTAAAGTACTTGAATAGATTGAATCACTTTGTCAACTAGATGGCTGTCCTTATTCAAGGGTCATATTCAATATATCAGAAAATTAAATGTGATCAAGACCCTATAATATAAAAAGCTACCAATCAGGATCCTTGTTGCGTGGACTTCTTTCATAAAGTCTCACTGTGAACCAATCAGAATGGTTGTTTCAAATTTGCAATCAATAACTATTTATGTTACAAGGCAATGGAATTAAACTTGCCAATCTCTTTGGGAATTTGAGATGATTGATTTGAAATGGATGAAAAAGAAGTCGCTGGCCTACCAAGATGGCATTTTGTTATACACTTCTTTCTTCCTTTCAGATCTGTTTGAGGCTGTTGGAATGTGTAGTTGCAGAAGAAGCTTGGAATGTCCTATGTGGGAAAACATGTCAGCAGCAGCCTTTTGCATCTCAAGCTGTCACCCAACATGTGACCTTCTTGATACAACTCGTACAAAGTAAGTAAGAGTTATTTCTTTACAGTTCTCACATCTCAATTTTATTTGCTCCTCTACCTCTTTAAATCATAAATTTAAGATGTTGGTGCATTTTAGTTTTATAAAAAGACATGCTCAAAGCCATTGAAAAACAATCTGGAAAAGACATAAAACAATTTAAAAACAAAAAACATTCCTAAAATAACTTGTACAAAGAAAAAAAGAAGGGGGATACTGTCAAAGCCAAGGATTGACGAAATCTAAGAAGAAAGGGAGATTTTGAGCAAATTTACCCCCAGAATTTGGTGGTTAATTACTGCAAGGCGATGCTGTGACTACTGCCCATGTGCAAGCAGGATCTCTTGAAATTTCTCACGGCAAGTTACTAAATAAAATTGTTTACTTTGCCACAATTGTATTTTCTAAGTGTTAAATTTGGTACCGGTATTTTTTCATTATTCATCTAATATTTCAAAAATTCACCTGCCCTAAAAGTTGTATGGTGACTGGAACATAAGTGATGATGATTATTACCAATTATCCTGACCATTACCCAATTGCTGTTGTGTACTGTATGACTGGAGTTCTGATTGAGAATTTTATTAAAAACAAAATGCACTTATATGGTGTCATCTTTTTAGAACCTTTATACTAAGAAGCACAAGATAAGCAGAAAGTGAAATAAAAGGTCAAAGTCTTTGACTGAGAAAGAAACGATTTCAACTTGAACGTTGAATTTTTCTAAAGATATTTTAGTTTTGAAATCTATTGATGGGTGTCACAGCTCCGAAAGCCCTTAATTTTTGTTGTTTTTTTTTTTCTGAGGGTTGTACATTTGACTGTTTTATACCTAATTTGAAGCAAAATGTGAAATTTCTTTTTATCCATGCACTTGCAATTACAATACATTTTCTTGTTTTTCTTCATTTACACAGCACCATCAGTGCTGCAGCAATCAATATTTTCCAGGTCTGTTATCCAGCTGTACCCACTGGTCATTGTAAGGTAAGAACATCTCTGACATTGAGAGGTCACTGAAAGGTCATGTGGGTCATCTAGGTCACTATCATCTATGCCATAATCATAGTCCTGCTATGCGTGTGTTCCACACCAAATGCTGTGATTACTTGCATTTCAACATGGCTGGAACAAGAGTATGGCCATCTTGCCTCATCATACCTGTATCTAATAATGGGTTGATATCCACTTGGTCTAACAACGGTTGGTCCAATTATCTGCATGTCTAATACCACATGGGCTAAACCTGTATGGTCTACCAACAGTTTGGTCTAACTTCCCATTGGTTTAACTCATACTAAGTCTAATTCTCACTTGGCCTAATTGCTGATTTGTCTAATAGCTAAATCGTCTTATTGCATTTTTTGGCTTAATTCTCAAATTAAAGGGGAAGTTCACCCTGGAATTTTATTGGTCTTAAAAAATGAAGAAAAATAATAAAAAAATATTAGTGAAAGTTTCAAGGAAATCGACCAAAAAAAAGCGAAGTTATGAATATCTAAAATTTTGATTGTGTGACGTCACGTGCGAGCAGCTCTCCCATTGGTTGTGTATGTGAATTCCATAAATTTGTCTTTTTGTCATGGTTCTTGATAAAGGAACGGGTCAATTTGATATAGTCATGTATATGAACATATGTTTGATGGTATATCGACTGCACAGGTGACATAATTAATTTCTTTTGAAAAAAAAAAAGACATTTTACGGAATTTACACTACATAACACATAGGAGATCTGCTCGCATGTGACGTCACAGAATCAAGACTTTGAATATTCATAACTTCATAATTTTTTGGTCGATTTTCTCCAAACCTTCACTCATATTTTTCTTTTATTTTTCTTCATTTTTTAAGACCAATAAAATTCCAGGGTGAACTTCCCCTTTAAGTGGTATTAGACCAATTGGACATTAGACCAAATGGGAATGAGAAGAAATGGTAAATAGGCAGAGTGAAAATTAGACAAACTGGTTGGAGACAAAGTGGAATTAGACCATGTGGGTTTAGACCAAATTGGTAGTTTACCCCCCAAAATACGTAGCTACCTGCACCAGATTCAAGGTGCCAGACCAATGCATGACCGATTGTGAATATTGCATAATGTATAAACTTTATCCCTTCATTTGTTTGCATTAAAAGGGCCCCATGAATATTCACTTATGTTTCTAGTTACATTTAGGTATCACAACCTTTGATACAATGTACAGTATATTTGTTTGTATTGTATTGTATTTGTGATTCATCTAATTGTGTATTGTGTCTCTTTCTCTCTAATTGTCTCATTTCTCTCCCTTTTTCTCTGTTTTACATGTGTGTCTCTGTTCCACTGTCTATAGTGAACTTCTCTCTCGCTCACTCTCTCTGTATCTTTCTTCTCTCTCTTTCTCTCTCTCTCTCTCTCCCCCCTCTCTCGCTCTCTCTCTTTCCCCCTTTTTCTGGCTCTGTTTTCCTTCGTCATTTATACTCGTTTAATGATAATCTTATTGTCCTCTTTAGATATCTCTAAATATTTCCATACCAATTTGACTCTATTCCTTTTATAGCCTTCTCTATCTCTCTCTCTCTGTCTGTAGTTGTTCCTCTGTTTCTCGCAAAATCTTACATATTACAATTTCTTGAATGCCCAACGGAACCAGGGCATGAGAGGAATTGTACAGTTATAAACAAGAAAGATTGTCTCTATTCAAATGGCATTTGATCTGTTTAAGGGCAATGGAGAACGCTTCGAAGCTCTTGTGTAAAGCGCAATATAAATGTGATCATTATTATTATTATTATTTTAAAAGAATTACAGAATATAAGGCTGTTTTTGTTTCTTCACAAGCAGCTTAAGTTTAGGCTTTTGACATCAATGACTTAACTCTAGACGGTCCAGGGGGGGGGGGAATTCTGTCCCCTCAACATTTCACGCAAGATCTCGGCAATGCATAAAGCTGAGCTGTTGACATGCGGTTTCATGACTTTTTTCTATTATAGTCTAGCGCAACTTGACCAAATATGCGACGTCCAGGTACGCGGTTCTAAAGTTACGCAACATTTTATAAATGCTCGTCAAAATTGCTCAAAAAAGTGATTTCATGTACCAATCCAAAACAAATGTATTTCAAGTCAATATTCATAAATGTATGATTATATCTGCTTTTGACAATATTCAATGAAAATAAGAAAATAAGAAATAAAAGAAATAAGAGATAAGACATAAGAAATAAAAAAAACAAAAAACAATGAAATACATAAGAAATGAAATTTGATGTGGATTTTTGTCAAGAACAATATCAAGTTTACAAATATTTGGTTTAGTGAATAATTGAAAAATCGAAAACACGTTGAGAAAGTTAGTGTTGATGGAACCTCTTTCTTTCTCTCTCTCTCTCTCTCTCTCTCTCTCTGATCACCCTTTTATTCTCTTCTCTAGATATCTTTCTAGAGTAAAAAGTGGTAGTATTTTATGAGCTGTGATTGGTTGAAATGATGTCACGTGTCATGCACGTGTTTGTTACAGTGCACATTTTTTTGTTATGTTGCAAGATAAAATGAATGGGTGGATAAGTTTCTTGTCAGACCTGCTTTCATTTTCCCTGAGGGATTAGTTCATGTCTGGGGGGCTACTTTTTGGGAGGGCCAATTTTCATTTTTTTTTTTGGTGGGGAGGAGGCAGACAATCATTTTTTAATTTTTTTTTTCATAGAATTTTGTTATTTTCAACAAACCTCCCGCCCCCTAATAAAAATGATGGTGAGTCAAAAAATGGGGCCGTTTTTTTTTTTTTTCCCCCAACTTTTTATTTCATTTTTGTTGGGGAGTAATGGAGATTTTTTGTTTTGTTTTATTATTATTATTTCAAATATGGAAAAGAAAATATGGGCCCATTTTTTTTTTTTTTTTTTTTTTTTTTTTGGGGGGGGGGGGGGTGCTAATTTTATGGGGCTATTTACTATAATAAATAGTGCATATGAACTCCCAATAAATTTACTAAATTATCCCAAGTGCATGTTTGTTTCACCGAGGCCGTATTGTCATGCACATGATCTAGTATGCTACATGATAGAGTATGCACCATTTATATATGTAATTACCGATTTAACTCTAATTGTCTAACTCCTTTTTAACTCCTTTTTCTTTATAGCCAATCTAGCCCTCTCTTTCACAGTCTTTCCATCTTTGACTCTCACTAAAATAAGGTTTTTAACATCAGTGATATTAAGATATGTAACATAGCTGTTTTATTTCTCGCATTTTTTATATTTATACAATTCTACCCTACACTGCTCCACTTCTTCATGTATAAGTTAATCTTAAGTATCGGTCATGATGAAAAAAAAAAATCTATCAAAGTGTTTCCATTCTTATTCATAACAAATCTCGAGCACTGCATAACATACACTACCATAGAAATTTCCAGGATATTGGGTAATTGCTGGAAAAGGGGGAAAATAAGAATAGATTTTGATTACCTGCCTACCTGCCTCCATACCCATATGTCTTGCACATTTGATTTTTGTATATAGGTGAAATAGATTGGCTGCGATAGGTGGGAACTGCGTACGTCCTTGCGTATACTATAGAGCCATGGGTGGTGTTTCACCAAGTCGTTTATAAGTTGAGAACAACCTTAAGAACGACTGGTGATTAGTTCTTATCAGGGTTCCCAGCCCATGAGGGAAATCAGGGGAAATTATTACTTTTTTCCAGTCTGGGAAAATTCAGAGAATTTGATAAAAATGCCTCAAAATCAGGGAATTTTGATTGGCAAAAAAAAAAAAAAAAAAAAAAAAAAAAAAAAAAAAAAAAAAATCAAAATTGCGGTAGTCTGTCACTAGTGTTTTATACATGTAGTGCAAATTGTTCACAGTGACAAAAAAAAAAACATGCAAAACTAGAAATGGGTTTAAATAATTATTAGGGAATTTTTAGACTTTATCAGGGAAAAATCAGGCAATTTTGTTTTCTTGAAATGCTGGGAACTCTGTCATATGCTAACTGATTGAGAATGTGGTTAGTATAACACACAAGAATTTGTTCCAGTCATTCGTAAAGTTATTCTTAACTTTAAAGGGGAATTATCCCCTCAGAGAAATTTGGCTTCAGAGAATGGAAACAAACCCTAAAGACATTGGTAAAAGTTTCAGAAAAATCAGACAATGAATAAGAGAGATATGAATTTTCAGATTTTGAGATCACTTATGATATGGAGATCCTCCAAATGGCAGCGCGACCATGATACATGTATGTGATGTAATGCAGGGAGATCTTTCCCATATCTATTGTACACATTTTACTAAAATCCTGTTTTTTCTCAATTTTAAAGGTAAAATATAGAAATTTATTTATGGATGACATGTAAATATATGAAACACATAATAAACCATGCACACAAAATCTGTTCTATCATTAGAATGAACATAAAGAGACATTTTGAATAGTTTTTGTGCACACAATATTGGGAGTTATCCCCGTATGACATCACAAATGGTGACCGCGTTGCCAATGGGAGATTTCTTCTGTCATCAGAGATCTCAACATTCAAATACTCATAACATTCTTATTATTCATCTGATTTTCACCAAATCTTCACTAATGTGCTTATTTGATTTTTCTGCATTCGCAGTAAGCCAACTATCTATAAAGGGTCAATTCTCCTCTAAGAACTACTTGGTGAAACACCACCCTGATGAGATAGTTGGGATTTGTGAGCCTCAGTTTGACTGAGATTTTTTCAAAATAACTTCCAAACTTGTGCATGGGACATGACCATAACATCAGTGGGGTGTAACACAAAGACTTACGATTGATCAAAAGTTACGATTGATTTTTTCTTGGTAACCCCATTTGAAAATCAGGTAAAGTCATGGATTAGGATTTGGATATGATTAAGAGAAGGGTTAGGGCTAGGGTTAGGATTAAGATGATCAACTTTGGAGCATCCTGTCCATGATGAGGCTACCGAGAAAAAATCAATCGTAACTTTTAATCAATCGTAAGTCTTTGTGTCACACCCCCCTGGTTTAAATTTGTAGGCCCTATGTACAAATGTATATGGAGCAATATGACATCATTTTTCAACACATTCATTTTAATTTACATATACTTTTGGCATTAACAGCACAATTTGAGCTTTTTAATAATAAAACAGCCTATTTTCCTTTTATTGAAGCTTAAAAGTACTGCATGTACAATATAATATAGTTGTGAATATCACAAGATCTTTCATAACAAGTTTTTTTAAAGCTAGGTTTTTTTTAGCACTACTTCAGCAGATTAACATTTCCAAAATGCATTGACACATGACTAAAACTAAAAAAAGTCAAGTATCGGGCACACTAAGAAGTCAATATGGGGGCACTGCACTATACCCGGTGCTCCGTCACTGTCTTCTATAAGTTTACAATATCAACATAAATACTATTAATTAGTATTTCCGTGATTTACCGGACGAATCTTCATTTCTGTCTTCTTGAGAGAGTAAGTTTGGCCCAGCCAGTCTTTCCAGGTAACACCCTTAGAGCTCTGTGAGTTGGTCCCATGGAGATAGAGGCCATTAAGGTTGGAATGATGGCAACTGACATACCACCAAGCACCTTTGTAATCGGAAGCACAGTTACCACCGTGATCATCATTATCACTGTCTGTAGTAGTGAACTCATGACCTGAGTGATGTGACAGACTGTCATCTGAAAATGCAAGGAGGAAAAAAAGCAAGACAAGAAAAATTAAATCTCACTTTGTTTTTCGCACAGATTTTTTCTATTTCAGCTGCTTTCGGAATGAAGGTGGGAGGATGTTGTTTGCGACTCTCATTTGCCTGTCAGAGGTTTTTTTTCATTATTTTTTTTATTTTATAGATATTTCCTTTCTTATTGAATATTTTTTAGATCTACATATACCTGCGTCTCCGGAATACTCTCCAAGCGTCATTGTGTACTTGGCATCTTCATCTGCCACATAGAAAGTGCTGTAGGTAGCATAGCGTGTTTGTCCTGTAAAGTCTTCAAGATCAACCCGTAGTTCGTAGGTTTTCTGCACTGCTAGGCGGTGAATGTTGTCGTTACCGAGCCAATGCTCTGAAGAGACGCTTCCAAAACCGTATTTGTATTCGGCCCATTCAAGAAAGAAGTCAACAGAACCATCCTCTCTGCGTTGAAAAATCTGTGAAATAGAGAAATTTAACAGGAGAGAAGATAAGAGACGCACCCAAACCCATATACGTGCATTAAGATAATTTGGAGGGAAATAAGTGTAGGATGAAAGAGTAGGATAGACATCAAGATCCTATTGTGCAACTTTTTCTTGTCCTGTTTAATAAAAAAAAGTCTTCACCTTATATCACAGGTGCAAGTCAATCCATGTGAGAGACCCTGCAAGACATGGGGGTAAACTATCAAAGAGGACAGAAAATTGTCAACTACTACCCACATTGACCCAAATGAAAGGACAGCATGGAGGAGAGCCATCAAGGTAATGAACTGTCCATCCCCACAAAGTGGGAGAAATGGACATTAAATGCACTGGTGATGATGAAGTCAATAATGCAAATAAAAGACAATGATGACCATTAATCCAAAACTGATGGGGCGATTGAGTCAAAGGTGACATGATGCACCCTTCTCAAGCCGAATGCTATGTCTACTAGCAGTGAGAAAACTTTAGATTTCAGTTGACAAAGACAAAGGCTTGTCACAAAAAAACATAGCCGCAAATAAAAGAGACAGAAGGATGAGAAAGAGGACAGAGAGAGAGAGAGAGAGAGGGAGAGAGAGATGAGAGGGGTGAGGAGAATAGATATACAGAGGATGAAGAAGAATGAAAAGTAGAAAAGTAGAATTATGGTCCAAAGCAAACAGAAAGACTCACTGGAAGCAAATCTGAAGACTCATTAGAAGCAAAATATAAATAAGAAAGACAAAGAGTAGTTAAAAATCTAGCCAAAAGTAAAAGAGACAGATAATGGATATGAAAGATGACAGAGAGAGAGAGAGAGAGAGAGATGAGAGGGGTGAGGAGAGAGGAAAGATATAAAGAGGATGAGAAAAAATGAAAAGTAGAAAGATGGGGATGGATGTACATGTAGGAGGCAGGTGCTCAGTCAGGGAAAAATTGGCCCCCTACATGTAGTACTTATTTACAGTGCTGAGACTAGGGGCATCTTTAATTTCACTCACTTACCGTCCACCCACCACCATCTGTCTCCATGTCGCAGGAGACAAAGAAGGGGTTGCCATCTCCGTCAGGGTAGATGGGATATTCCCCGCTGGTAGTCTGTCCGTTGTCTTGAATCTCAGCACAGTCACGTGGAGTCCCGGAAACTTAAACAAAATATGGAATATAGACTGGCCATGAGGAAGATATTGCATATATTTCCCAGACCAGTCTCATTAGGTGGATTCACACCTACCCGATCAGGACAAATTCTAGTAAATTTCGAGAACTGTTTCAATTTCCAGGGAAAATACCCAAAGTTATAAACAAAGGAAGAAATAGGAAAAACAAAGAAATACCTAAGAAAAGCGGGGAAAGAAGGAAAAACAAAGAAATACATAAGGAACGAAAAGAAAGAAGGAAAAACAAAGAAATACATAAGGAAAGAGAAGAAAGAAGGAAACAAAGAAATACATAAGGAAAAACAAAGAAATACATAAGAAAAGCGGGAAAAGAAGGAAAAACAAAGAAATACACAAGGAAAAACAAAGAAATACACAAGGAACGAGAAGAAAGAAGGAAAAACAAAGAAATACATAAGAAAAAGAAATGGGGAATAGAAAGTTCCCGTAATTTATGTTCACACTACAAAAGTACCAACGACCTTGGCGAAACTACGTGTAGTTTCGACAGAGTACCTACTAATTTACAGGAATTTATCTTCGGGAATATTACGCGTAGTTTGGTTTCACACTTGCAAAATTACGCGTAGTTTGTGATCGGGGTAAAAATACCCGATCAAAGATTACGAGAACTTTTCCAGATCGGGCAGGTGTGAATCCACCTATTGCCTCAGGTCAAAGACGAGGGCAATCATGGGTCTTGTGAGGTAAATATGTGGTATCTCGTGAAAGCATCAGAAAGTAAAGCCAGTGAATATTCTTATTATTACATGTTCACCTTAATTAGAAGACAATTTGAAACAAATATGGTTGACTTAATAATGTGGGTATTTTCTGTGGCTGGAGTGAGCTGGTTCACGTTTGTTACATAATTATTGGGGCATGTCCGGTCTCTCCATAATGTTTCTGTATCCATTGTCTTAAGGATATTATGTCCCTATAATTTAATACAGCAAAGCAAACGGAAAATTATTCATTATGGTCCCTATACAGGCAAACAGCCAAGTCCTAGCAGATCCATTGTGATACCAATATATCTTGTCTCCAAAAGGCCTCATTCAGTTAATAATTGAGATTTTTATCTCATTATGGGGTTTTATGGGTCCAGTAAAATAGTGTTTTTTGGTCTGCGTGATTTGCTGTGGGGGGGGGGGGGGGGGGGGAGTATTGAGTGTATTGAACAAAGCATGAAATCTTAATAGGCTACATGTACATGTACAAAATTGTTGTTCAATGTGCAGTCTAATGCGCAGCGGTTTTATTTTGACGTACATGATTTGGGTATCTAAGTCCACATTGTATACTTTGTTTTCAAGTCAGACTAAAAGGTAAAATAATTTTTTTTTCTGAATTATGATCATAAAAATAATAATAATATTAATATTGATTGTCTTTACTTGGGATACCAGAATATTGCACTCATCTTCGATTCATGCGTTATTGGCTTTTTCTTGTGGGATATTTCTGGTATAGCATTCTGAGCCATTCAATATGATATAAATATTCAGACCAATACTTTTCATTGATAACGTAATAAGAGAAATTATAGATTTTTTACCTGGTCTCTCAGATGCACCGTGTAATTTGATAAACCCAAATCTTGCCAAGAAGTTCTCTATTTTGGCATTACATGTTTTGTAGAAGATAATTTTTATAAGTCCACTTACCCAAAATCGGTGATGGCCGAGGAGTGTGTTGTGTTTCCTGGTTCTGGAGAAAGGCCAAAATGGTGCCAGTCAGATTCAAGAGTTTGTCAGTAGCTGCAGTAGAACTAGGGTCGCCATGGCTGTAAACCTGTTAGCATTGGAACCATATTTGTATGCTTGCTTAATATAGTTCAAATTTTCAAGATTTCTTAGCTGAGAAAATATCTATAGGCCTTGACCTGTAACACTGTTTCCACATTAACTACATAGCCATTATGAGAATCTATTTACAATATTCATAATAAAAGAGGAGAATAAAACCCTAGGATTCAGTTGAATTGTATGAAACAGAAAAATCAAAGAATCAGATCAATGAAAGTTTGAGAAAAATTGAATAAGTAATAAGAAAGTTATGGGCATTTAAATGTTGTGATCACTACCGCAATGGAGATCCTCACACTGGCAACAGGCCCAAGATATGTGATATGTCACACATGATAAACTCTTCCATTTGGAGGACAAAAAACTATCAAAAGTATCTCTGTTTCCTCATTCCAATGGTAGTGCAGACTCTTCATTTGTGATTATATTTATGAAACCTGTGTTAAATTTCTTCCCATGAAAAGAATATCAGATCTACTGACAGAATAAGTTTTAAAAAAAATTAAAAAAACACTTTGAGTGAAATATGTACAAAAGTTTTGGGGAAGTTGTTCATGTATGACATCACACATCTTGGGGCTGTTGCTAATATGATGATTTCTATAGCTATAGTGATCATAATACTCAAATGCTTATAACTTTCTTATCATTTATTCTCAAATTTGTATTGATCTGTTCCTTTGATTTGTTTGTTATGTACAATTTAACAGATTTCTAGGGTTTCCTTTTCCTTTAAATGTAATGTTTTGTATGCGGAAAAAAAGTTTTATTTGTTGCTTACTTGAATGTTATTGTTGATTGGATGATAGCGAGGAACGGAACAAGAATCATCGGGCTTCTCATGCTCAGCTCCATCTGATGCATTGTTCAGTGGGACATCATCATGATCATGGATGGAGTCTGATGAAGATTCTGTGGTTGTTTGGGCCAATGAATGAGCCATCAACAAAGCAATCAGTAAAGAAATCAAGCACGAACTGGTCGACATTGTGTTTTGAAGATTATTAATACACAATAAAAGTTGTAAAAAGCGACTGTTTCTTTCAAATTTACCTTCACTCCTTAAGATTAATTTGGAGACTGGATGCTCGATGCTAGTGCTAGTAATACTTATAAGTTTTGAAAGGTACATGTATACATATGATGATTATGATAATTTTGCATTGTTTAAATCATAATTCTGTATTGTTTTTCCTGTTTTCAAAAGGAAGACAGCAATTCAACAAATGCAAATTTGCTATCTAGTCTTGTTTGTATTTTTTTGGCACCATTTTTAAAATCGAGTTTATTGTTTGATTCATTGAATGGTGGAGGTTTCTACTCTTATATTTGTAAGTGATAGTCGGTGCCTAGATCGAGGGATTAGTGTCCACAATAAAAAAATAAACTCTAATTCATATTTGTTAAAAATGTGTGACTTTGAGAAAAAAATTGTTGGGTTTTTAAGGTTTGTATTTTCATTATTTCTTTTTTTTTTTTCAATACACTTTTTATTTAAGTTGGAAAACATTACGGTTGTCTAATTACATTTCTCTTATCAAAGAATTAACCAAAATTTCCTTCCATTCCAGCAAGCATTTGATTGGTAGCATTTTCTTCTCTTTTTAAGAAAGAAAAATGTCAACTTTTTAAAGTTTGGTGTAATGATTTTATTTTTTAAATGCATCCCATCTGAAGAAAGTTAGTGTTGTGCCTCAAATACACCATTAACATCTTAGTGACAATATCATTTCAACAATATTCATGTGAGATGTAAATTTATGTTTATCTCAACTTTAAAAATGAAAGGTTTTCTTATTGTTGATCACTTTAATTCTAATTTTGCATTATTTAAATCATATACCCCTATACCTTTATTTCCTTATTACTGTTTTCCTGTTATCCAAAGGAAGGCAGCAATTCAGTGAGGTAGATTGTTTATCCTACCTTTGTTTGATAAATCAGCATTGTTTTTATTCTGAAGTTTAACATTTGAATGTTAATGATTTTATTAGTCTCTATCGATTGTGTTTTGAATCCAGCTCAATAACCAAATATAGTTCATATGCCATTGAAAACATTTGATCAGTCAAGTGTATGACCTAATTCTGGTATTCAAAGAAAGTCTTTTATTTATTTTTGATGAAGTTTGAGACTTTCATCAAAGAAAGAAAACCTCTTCCATGCCACGTTGTTAGGTAGGTTTTTATTTTTGCCAAGAAAATATCAACTTCATTTCAGTTGAGTTAAAAATTGAAATTCACACCCCCTGTTAACAAGAAGTTATTAGTAGCCTTTGATATTCACCCTCACAATGACTGTAGGGCCTATAAAATGCCCATGGTGAGCTGGAAGAATCAAACTGAATATGCTTCCCCAGGTATAGAAAAGTAAATCTTTCATTTAATTTGAATCTTGAGATTATAAAGATTAATCTTAATCTGGTACTGTTTGGTATTTTCATAAAGCAGGAAAACAGACTTTCTTCAGCAATTTTTTCAGCCCACTTGGCACTGTATATCTCGACATTATGATAAGTTTCCAACAATTAAGACAAATTAATTTTAATCATGCTGTGCCATGCTCTTGTGAAGCATAATAAAACAAAAGGTTTGTGCAATTCAGAATATCTCTTTATCGCACAAAAATTAGCCTGACTTTTGTTGTACAAAAGCAAATTATTCTCTATCCACCAGGCGCACTCACATCACTCCTATTTTAAGATCTTTACATTGGCTCCCTGTAAAACAACGTATTATGTTTAAGATTTTGTTGTTGACTTTCCACTGTGTCCATGGCTCTTCTCCCCAGTACCTCATTTCACTAATTAAAAGTTATACCCCTTCAAGATCCTTACGTTCCTCCTCCAAAGTTTCCAAAACCTGGGGGGAAAGATCATTTGTCTACTCATCATCCAAGTTATGGAATAGCCTTCCTGGAAACATTAAACAATGCCTGACCTCTGAAACTTTCAAACAATACCTCAAAACATTTCTGTTCAATTCTTCTTAATTTCCTTATAATATCCTAAAAAGCGCCTTGAGCACTCTACAGAGTGGATTTGGCGCGGTATAAGTCTCATTATTATTATTATTATTATTATTCAAAATAAAGTTGATCAGCAAGAAAAATCTTTGGATTTAATTTGATACCACATACACATAATGTTTGATAAGACATTTCATACCTAAATTATTTTTTTCCCAGGTTGTACCATTTTTTTAAATACAGAATGTATACAAACTTCTCCCCCCCCCCCTTTCCCCAGGATGCAAAAACTAGGTTTTGTCAAGATTAACATGTATGTAATCCTTATGTGCACAGGAGTTTTCTTGCAATCCGGAGTCAGATGCAGCCATTGCTATCACAGCATGCCCAACTGATAGAAGTCTTGTTGGAGACCCACAATGCACTGGTAGAGCTGTACTGCCGTTCTGGAGGGGAACCCCTACAACCTTCAAGAGGACTGAGAAGAATCTTCAAACCAGACAAGGTACACTCTAAAAACTGAAGTGCTGTTTTTAGCTCTTCAAGTGCTGAAATCAGCACTTTTTAGGTGCTTGCATAGTGACTGCACTCAAAGTGCTGTTTAACTGCACCTAAAGTGCTGTTTTAGCACTTTCACGTGAGCTGAACTTTCAGCAAAAATGGGCAAAAACGGCGTGACTTCGTTGGGATTCGAACCTGGGTCCCCTGCATGAGAAGCGCTGACGAGCACGTTAGACCAATTCACATCTCACGGTTGCTAGCAGATCATATTGTTGCATGATGAACTTTCTTAAAATTTGCCATAATCATCTACTATGCTGTCATAATTAAAGCCAGTTAGCGAGATCTCCGTTGGTCTATTGGTAACGTCAGCGGTACTCTTCCATGTCAAGGTGAACCCGGTTCGAATCCCATACCGACCATGAACAGTTTTTGTTAATAAATTAGCACTTGGGTAAGTGCTAAAACAGCACTTCAGGTGCTGATTTAGCACTTCAAGTGCAGTCACTATACGAGCACCCATAAATTAGCACTTCAGTTTTTAGAGTGTAGTAGAAAGAATATTCACTAGTTTATAAAAATTCTAATTTTGTACCTTGCAAGATACTTTCAATTTGAAGCTTATTCTTATTTCTCAGTTAACATCTAAACATTCACACTGGCCAGATCTTTGTGCCATTTTGCCTTCAATCATGTAGTAAAACAAACAAATATTTAACGAAACTTACAAGTTGATCAGAAAAGTTCCCTTTCTTCATTGCATACAAGTGATAATCATATCATAGAACAGTCCATGTAGTTGTGGTTAAAAGGAAATCTGCAATAAGTTAATACATAATTTATTAAGAGGTGGTGTGTTTCACAGTATATTTTTATTTATTTAAATAAAAAATAGACAAATATACATCTTATATTTTCCCTTTCAAAATATTTCACTTTTCCCGTGCCATCGATGTTATTTCTTTTTGATGTTTTGGGTTTTTTCTCTCCTCTGTTTGTTTAATACAGGGTGATGTTCTATCCACTGACCTTATGTTGACATGTTCACGGTTCCTGCAGTCCTGTAGCTCAGTGTGTCCTCCTACAAACCTAAGACGGATCAAGGCTGAGGTAATGGCCAAGTGCAGTGAAGAAATAAGAGCAACGGTAAGACGATATGCGCAGGATAGATGATTCTCTAAGGGAACTGGTCTATGGACTGCTTGAGTCTTGTGTCTCAGTATGTCCTAATATAAGAGGCATCAGAGCTGAAAGTCTAGCAATAAGGAACTAACAATCACACATTATACCTACATGTAGGATTTGTGGTCTTATATTGGTATATTCTTACCTGTAGTACTATATCTTACTGTGTCCTACAAACCTAAGAAAGATGAAGGCTAAGGTAATGGCCAAGTGCAGTGATGATCATGAACTAAGAGCAACGGTCAGATATCCAGGATAGAAAGTGATGATTCTCTGTTAAGGGAGCTGGTCTATGGACTGCTTGAGTCTTGTGTCTCAGTATGTCCTAATATAAGAGGCATCAGAGCTGAAAGTCTAGCAATAAGGAACTAACAATCGCACATGATACCTACATGTAGGATTTGTGGTCTTATATTGGTATATTCTTACCTGTATTATTGCCCATCCGACCTGTAGATACATGTATCACAAACAGAGATCATGATTGAGGGTAAATGTGTTTTTAGCGACTTTGCATTTAGGTAACTAAAGATCATAATTCTTGAAAGTGTATTAAGTTTTTGATTTCTTGAAACTTCATTCAAACTCAGGTGGATGATGTAGTAGTGTGTGGATTACACATAATTAAACAAAATTGTGCAGTTATGATAATCTCCTTCTTTGTAGAACTCATCAATTTTTGGTATGTTTTTTAAGCCATTGATGTCTTAAAACTGTTTTATTGATACAAATGATGAAACTTATGGTGGTGTCTCACTTCATGGAAACAGTTTTGAGACGGATTCAGGACTACTTTAGAGGGTTTTGAAAATTGTCTTTGTGACAGAAAAAAAAGTATCGCAGACGTCTCCGCGACAAAAATCTGTCGCGGAGACAATTTTCAAAACCCTCTCAAAGTAGTCCCAAATCCGTCTCCACAATGTGAAATACTACCATAAATTAAATCTTGAAGAAAGTAAATCAAAAGTGACAACAGGAATAAAAATTGGCAAAAAGGTTGGATATTTATTCTGGTATCTAGCTGCATAATCAGATGGCTGGTTTGGGGTGTCAGCTCATGAGTATGCAATCTCTTTTTAAAAACCTTGATTCATATATAGGGTCTTATAGTGAGACTACTCCAAAGCAAAAGCACATCGAGAAAAATATTACATATAATAACCATAAATAAGTTGTCAGTTTAGAGTTGGCATGGTAAAAATTTTAAATGGTGAAAGATATTATCAAAGAACTAGTTTATTTGTAATGTTTTTTATTGTTGAAATATGGAATAAAGTTATTCTTACAACAAAAAACAACATTTGTATTTTTATGAATTTGATAATGTCGAAGCATTCAGGAGAATTTTTTGATGATGATGTGGTATATGATACCAGTGATGATCATGATGACGAAGATGAGGTATATGATGGCCATTGATGATGATGATAAAGATGAGGTATATGATACCAGTGATGATGATAATGATGATGAAGATGAAGTATATGATACCAGTGATGATGATGATGAAGATGAAGTATAAGATACCAGTGATGATGATGATGAAGATGAAGTATATGATACCAGTGATGATGATGATGATGGAGATGTGGTATATACCAGTGGTGATGTTGATGATGAAGATGAGTTATATGATACCAGTGATGATGATGATGATTAATATGATACCAGGGATGATAATGATAAAGATGGGCTATATGATACCAGTGATGATGATGATGATGATGAAGATGCGTTATATGATACCAGTGATGATAATGATAAAGATGACTTATATGAATGACAATACCAGGGATGATAATGATGGAGATGAGGTATATGATACCAGTGATGAGGTTGATAAAGATGACTTATATGATACCAGGGATGATAATGATGGAGATGAGTTATATGATACCAGTGATGATGATGATAAAGATGAGCTATATGATACAAGTGATGATAATGATGATAAAGATGAGTTATATGATACAAGTGATGATGAAGATGAGTTATATGATACCAGTGATGATGATGATAAAGATGCGCTATATGATACCAGTGATGATGATGATAGTGATAAAGATGAGTTATATGGTACCAGTGATGATAGTGATGATAAAGATGAGTTATATGATACAAGTGATGATGAAGATGAGTTATATGATACCAATTATGATGATGATGATGATAAAGATGGGTTATATGATACCAGGGATGATAATGATAAAGATATGAGTTATATGATGCCAGTGATGATAATGATAAAGATGTGATATATGATACCAGCGATGAGGATGATGATGATTTATATGATACCAGTGATGATAATGATAAAAATGAGCTATATGATACATGCAGTACTGCCAACCTAAAATCGTATTTTTGTCTTTTTCATTTGGATAAGGGGTACCAAACTCATTAAATGTCAATAATTATTCAGATCATAAAAATGTCAATCCCCATTCACCTGTCGACCTGAAAACCTTTTATTATTCAATTATTTTCAATAGAAAACAAGGTAAATATGCCAAACATTTTGACAAGTGTGTCATCCCTGCACCAAAGGCATTCGTTCTGGTAAATGAGGGACATAGACAATTCATTGAACAATTAAATGTTTTCTATGAAGACAGGTGCGATGTAGTATGGCATGATGGTGATGTGCATTCATAGACATCTATAGATCTTAGTACCCCCTTAAGAAGCGAAAGAGGATAGAAAAAGTACGGAATACGATTTTTTGTTGGCAGGTCTGTACATGTACCAGTGATGACGATGATAAAGATGAGCTATATGATACCAGTGATGACGATGATAAAGATGAGTTATATGATACCAGTGATGATAATGATAAAGATGAGCTATATGATACCAGTGATGACGATGATAAAGATGAGTTATATGATACCAGTGATGATGATGATGATGATGAAGATGAGTTATATGATACCAGTGATGATGATGATGATGATAAAGATGGGTTATATGATACCAGGGATGATAATGATAAAGATGAGCTATATGATAGGGCCTACCAGTGATGATAATGATAAAGATGAGTTATATGATACAAGTGATGATGAAGATGAGTTATATGATACCAGTGATGATGATGATAAAGATGAGTTATATGATACCACGGATGATAATGATAAACTTATATGATGCCAGTGATCATAAAGATGTGATATATGATACCAGCGATGATGATGAAGATGAGTTATATGATACCAGTGATGATGATGATAAAGATGAGTTAATGATACCAGTGATGATAATGATAAAGATGAGGTATATGATTGATACCAGTGATAAATAAAAATGATAATGAAGATGAGGTATATGATACCAGTGATGATAATACTGATGAAGATGAGGTATATGATACCAGTGATGATGACTGAGGTTTATGATACTGGATGATGATGATGATCGATGATGAAGATGACGTAGATCTGTATGATACCTGCCCGGGGGGGTCACTCAAAGAAAAAAGTGCTACCCATGCGTGTCCCCACACCCTGAAAATGGACCCTAAACATCTCATTGCATGAAGTCAAATTGCACCCCTTTTTGACGTCAGACTGGAAAAAACATACCCTAAATGGCGTAAACACCGTGAAATTTTGACCCCAAAACAGCAATTTCCGCTGAAAACACCCCCTAAATGGCGTAAACACCGTGAAATTTTGACCCCAAAACAGCAAAAACACCCCTATTTTTTGGAAAATGGCTATTGAAATGAAAAAACACCCCTATTTTAAGAAAAGCGTCGACGCCTTCGAAAGGCTGAAAACAGACCCTTTTCGACGCTTTTTGGGGATACGCATGCGTAGCACATCATGTGGTGAGTGACCCCCCCGGGGATACCTGGGATGATCATGATGATGATGAAGATGGGGTATGATACCAGTGATGGTAATAACGAAGATGCAGGATACCAGTGATGTGATAAAAATGAGGTTTATAATCTGATACCAGTGATGATAATGATTGATGATTAATAAGAAGAGGTGTACATTCAGTATACCCGGTGATGATAGGTTGAGGAAGGGCATCGGATCGGAGCAGGCGCAGCATGCACGGAGCGCTAGCTAGCTAGCGGGGCGCGGCCGGGTCTCTTCGTGGCATTGCGCCTGCGCCTTCGTGATTATCAGCGGGGAATTTGGACTTCTGATATTGTTTACGATGTGGTCTATTCAAAGCATTGGAACGGATGAAGGTGAATATTTCTCTCAAAACTGTTAATAATCCTTCATCGTTTCCATGCTTATCATTAATATATTTTATTGAAGTATTTGTTGCCTTATTTTGTTATTTAGCGATTATACGGTAGATCTATAGATTTCTAGATTCTAGACTAATAGGATGTCATATCCCAGTCCCACATATTGGAATTATTGTTTGTTCTTAAACTTCTAGGTCAATTGTTGTAAATTGACTAGAATCTAGATCTAAGTTAGATGTAGAGATCGAACTCCAATCAAATATGTTTGTTTATATTGTACTTGTAGGGTGGTGGGGTAGGGTGGTGTGTAGTGGATACCAAACTGCACTAGCGCCGAATTTAGATCTATTAATATTGTGAGGCCTTCTGCCTCTGGCTTATTTTGCAATTCAATTTGTCAGATCATGCTGCTTTTGCCTGCCTCGTTCTTTCCTTTTAATAATAATATTATTAGTTTTAACTTTTTGTTGTTTGTGGAGTCTAGGTCTACTCAGAAATTGCTGTGTGTTTCTTAGACTTGGGTTAGGCCACTCATGCACTACACTCGTTTGATATATCAAACTCGTGCCTCTGACTCTACGTGACTCTGGCGTGGTTACAAAAAATAATTCTAACCTAAATTTACACTTTCAATCCCGTTATAACGTTTACATTTGGGAGTCAATGTGCACTTAAATATTTATTTTTAAATCCTAACTAATCTCTGACAATGCTTAAAGGGGAATCCAACCCAAGGAGAGAATCAACCTTACAGGAAAGAGGAAAATGAGAGGAGCAATCTAAAAAAAGTTTCATCAAAATCGGTTATAAAATAAGAGAGTTATGGAAGTTTTAAAAGTCTAGTTGTTCCTTCTATGAGGATCCTCAAATTGGCATCATCGGCTTCAAAATGGCCGATCTCATGGACAACTCTCCATCATTTTTGTACACAAATTTTCAGAATTTTCCCCAATTTTCTTTCAAATATATCTTACCTCTTCTGAGTCAACATATGTTGTGTGAAATACATTTTCCCATGCCATATTTGAGCTCAGAAAGTAAAGAAACAACTTTTGAAAGAAAATGGGGAAAATCTGAAAATTTGTGTACAAAATGAATGGAGAGTTGTCCATGAGATCGGCCATTTTGAAGCAATGATGCCCAATTGAGGATCCCCATAGAAGGAACAACTAGACTTTCAAACTTCCATAACTCTCTTATTTATAACCGATTTTGATGAAACTTTTTTAGATTGCTCCTCTCATTTTCCTCTTTCCTGTAAGGTTGATTCTCTCCTGGGTTGGATCCCCTTTAACTGAACTAAAAAGGTGAAATGAGAGCAAAAACTCACCGATTTTCAGCAGTCTCCCGATTTTTCTGCCACTCCGATTTCGTATGGTCGCTTTGAGAAAAAATGAAATGAAATATAGAGATAGAGTGCCTGCGATCGCGATCAGGATTATGCGAGAGGTGTGTTATGTAAACATCGCGTAAAATAAGCAAATGTTAACCTACCTTCCACACTTGAGTATTAAAAAAAAAAAAAATAAAAAAAAAATTAAAAAAAATGGAGAGATGTTTTTTTTTTCCCGCCCCTCGGCAACATCATAAAAGGTCATCGTGTATCGGCCATAGGGCAGGGTAGATTGAGTGCCTAAATCGGGCCTGCCGTCAAATCCCCCCCCCTTTTTTCCTTAGACTTTTTTTTGGGGGGGGGCTGGACGAGATATTTTTGTCATGGGGCCGGAAGGAGCTTGGCCTTTTTTTTTTTTTTTTTTTTCCTTTTTTTCTTTAGGGGTGGAGAGGGGGGGGGGGGGCTGGACGAGAAATTTTTGTCATGGGGCCCGGAGGACTTGTCTTTTTTTTTTTTCTTTCTTTAGGGGTGGAGAGGGGGGGGGGGGGCGGGACGAGATATTTTTGTCATGGGGCCCGCAGCTTAGCCTTTTTTTCCTTTTTTTTTTTGCTTAGACTTTTTTTAGGGGTGGATAGGGGATGGGGGTTGGGGTGGACGAGATATACTGGTAATGGGGCAGGCCCCGGAGAGCTTAGTCCTGTTTACTTTGTCTTTACTTTTAAATTCCTATATACTGTATTTCTTCATGTGTTTTGTAAATAAAATTAAACTGGAATTGAAATACATCTAACTGTCTTTGTCTCTGTTTTATTTATTTATTTTCTTTTTAACAAAGTACATACATCTAAAGCCATTCATGGGAGGGGAAAATGGGGCAGGAAATTTAGGCCTACAATTGCCCTAGTAAATCTTGGATAGAATTTGGACTTATTCCCTCCCCCCCAAAAAAAAAAATAAATAAATAAATAAAAAAAAAAAAATAAATAAATAAATAAATAAATAAAATAAATAAATAAATAAATAAATAAATAAACAAACAAACAACACAAACAAACAAACAAACAAACAAAACAAACAAACAAACAAACACAAACAACAAACAATAAATAAATAAATAAATAAATATAAATAAATAAATAATAAATAAATAAATAAATAAAAAATAAATAAAATAAATAAATAAATAATAAATAAAATAAAATTAAAAAAAACAAAACAAAAACAAAACAAAAAACAAATAAACAAACAAACATGAAAATGAAAAAAAACTAAAAGCAAAAAAAAAAAAGAAGATCATTATAACTTTTAGTATTTATAAATTGAGGGGGCGGGGGAGGGGGGTTCAGCCAACTTTCTCAACAAACATGTACAAAACACAAAAGTTACTATACCTTCACGATTTTAGCTTGCTTCAGACCCCCACCCCCCCCCCCCCAATTGTGACCCAGCCCCTTCACTTTAAAAAATTAGAAATCACCAGGCCTCTCTACCTCATATATAGCTTTAAAAACAATAAACAAAACTTTTGTTAATATTCATATTATTTTATTATTACTAGGCCCTACTATTTTTTATTTAGTTATTTATTTTTTTCATTCTATTCGCGAGTGAATCAAAAGCTAATCACCCTAACAACGAATTAAACAAACAATGTAACAACTACTAGTAACTGTTGCCATGTCACATTCGACTCGTGATCGTCGAAATGCAAACCTTCGACAAAAGAGGGCGGCACAATTTATCCCGCCATTGAATTACTTGCTTCTCTTGGTCAGTGGAATCGGTGGCAAAGATGTACGATATAGCGGTTGAATACTAAAATTAACTACTTTGAGGACATAAGGGAGCAGTGCTCAAGGAAAGGAAATAAGGAGAAGAATATTGGAAACAATTCGGTAAGTGAATTTTCCATGTTTTATTCATATCGTTCATTTGCTCAATCTTTTGAGTACGACTGTGTTGATGTTTCGTACGTAGTCCCGTCTATGCTAGTCTCGGTAAGTTCATAACGGCTCCACTCCACGCGTGGGTTAGGCTTAATATAGGTTTCTAATAAAGTGTTTAATATCTATATGAATTAAACATGCTATATTGCACCTTTTTGAATTGAGCTGAAAAGTGGATTAGATTCTAGGCTTTTTTTTATGTTGCATTAATTATGATCATGATCTGCACCCGATATTTGCATATGATTTGTGGCATGCAAACTTTTCACGAGATTTCCTACATATATTTTGTTTGCCAAGTCACCATAGAACATTACTCTTTCTGAAAGTCGTGAATCAGGCAAGAAGTGGGTGAAAGCCAGTTAGATTTTCTCTGTTATTTTACTATTTGCAATAAACATTGAACGATATAAGATACTGAAAATAAAGTATGTTTCTTGCAGAAACAAAGTTCTTATGTCATATATGAGAAGGGACAATAAGGGTAGAGTCTACAGTTTCAGGGAACTAGTACCATTGGAAAACCCTTTCAATTGATGAGGTGATATTGCAGAATATCACTGAGTTAGTGGATGAGTGGATATAGTCTATCTCTGAACTCTTTGTCCGACAAATATTGATTTTTAAAAAAACATAATAGGTCATATTCAGACTAAGTGGGACATTTAGCTGAAATTTTAATGTGGCGCTGTACCTTTGAAAATGCAAATTAGGATCTGAAATCAACACAAAGGCTTCTTTACAATACAAACAGTTATTTAAGTTCAAACATTATATCGTCGGCTTGGAGCCAGAAGGGCGCTATTGCAGATCAAGGATGTTCCGTTTGGAGCCAGAAGGGCGCTATTTCCATTGACTTTGTACAGTAATGGACCCCTTATGGCTCTCAACGGAACATCTATAAGATGCCATAACGCCCTTATGGCTCCCAACAGACGATATGATACAGTTTTCTTACGCTGAATAATTGAGCAAACAGGAATTTGCACGTATGGGACTATGGTGCTTTAAATGCCTCTTATTCTTTATAATACTAGTCACTTTTGTCTGATTGTTTTTGCTTAAAGTAATTATCATGGACTCTCTAACATGGCATCTAAACACAGGTAATTTGGATCTAGTTATTTACTTGAAATGTTGAATTTAAGGCACTGGTCGTGTCACTCACGTTTTGGATGTCGTGTCACTCACGACATATAGAGGTGGACCATTTTCCACAGAGAGGGAATTATTGATTTAGACAATAAATGTCAGAGAGGTACACTATTCATGTACATATACCAGCACTTATGGTACTCTTAGAGATCTACATGTACTTGGGCACAAATCCAACCATAACCAATAATGGTCAGAAACCCATGTCTTTTTTTTGTTGTCGTGTCACTCACGCACTGTTTTTTAATCAGAATTTCCAGGACTAATTGTAAAATTCAAATCCAACTGGTAATGACACATGCCACTCCTACATTATACATAATATGGTAGTCATGATTCATTCATAACCTACAAGTGCAAAGATATGCGCCCTTCTATCAGTCCAAATGTCGTGTCACTCACATTTGAATATGACCAATAATAATAATTTTTTAGTTCTATTATTTCCACATTGAAGTTATTTCCATCATGTTGTTGTTTGTTTTTTTTTCTTGCAGGGAACAATTTTCACTTCTTGGTCGGAGAGGAGTACATAGTTGGGCGTAAAGGTGCGTTGAGACATGAGAAGTAGACCCTGTCTACAGATGAATTTTGATACAATTTCTTGATTTCAGACATGCCAATCTAAATACCATTTTATCACATCCCAGATCACAATACTATATTTTTCAATTCTATACTTTTGCTATTAAAGAATGAATTACTGATAATGAATATTTAACCTTAGTGTAATATAATAACAGAAAAGCTCCTCTCATAGTAAACAGGAATATCCGTCTGTTCTGGGGATTCTTGAAAACTTCTGAAATTTGTAGTCCATCCCCATCACAGACAGCAATACGCTAGTGCGAGGACCATTGAGTTGATCACAACTACCAAAAGTATGGGCACTTATCTAATCTTTGTCAACATTTTACTAGGTCTAAATGAAGTAAAAATATGAACTCTTATTTATTTATTATTTATTTATTCAGTTTTATTTATACAGGCCTCATATACTTCACTTTTAGAGAAAACAACATTTACAAGGGTCAGTTAATGGTTAGAATTACAATGTTAAAATAGGAAATAATTTATACTTAATAACCGATGTTTCTTCATTTGTAGAATTTAAAATGGCACCTGATATCTGTCGACAGCTGATATTGGAGATATCGATTTGGCTTTTCAATATTGAACCGCACAAAGACAAGTGATATGAATCGTGATAATATCGCAACACGTCGAGACACTAGGATGATGACGTCATTCAAAATACCATCTAAATGCTAGGGCATCCCAATGCTTCAGTCTATGTACCAGCAGGTGTTAGTGGAGCCAAGCAAAGTAGTTCTAAAAACCTCTTCGATGGTTGAAGCTTTTGGTTTACTCTGATTGTAGTGCTTATTACATTGGCGTAAATTCGTAACATACTGTTTATCAATCATAAGATTATTGAATTTCTAGAATTGTTATTAAAGATTGTCCAAGTGATTATTATTATTACCCTTTACCCTTTACCCGAGATACTGGAAAAATGCTGAAGGCTCAGCAGGCAGGATTCCAATTCCAGCTCAGTTTTCTTCCTTCTCTATTGGTTTGCTGCCTATATGCTTGTGTTTTAAAAGAGGAAATATTTTGGTTCATCAATTTTATTGAATAGTTTAATCACATAGAAAATCTTCTATGTATTGGGATGCTTTTGTTGAATCTCAAAAATATGTAACACAGGATAAGATTCAAACAAATTTTTGTCTGATGATGTGCTCTGTTGTTTTTCTGTTTTCTAGATTGTCCTATTTTGATACCAGGTGATCAGTCAATCAGTCGCAAGCATGCTAGCTTTAAAGTCAAACACCCAGAGAGTAATCTTGTAAGTTTATGCATGTTAAGCATATTCCTGTGTTATCTAGAAATGTCTCTTAATACAAATTATTGATACAAAAAGGCTTATCGTGATCTAAATTATTATATTTACAAAAGATACTTTATAAAAAAAAATCTCTTTTAAATCTATAGCCTATTTTGTTTGAATTTTGATTTTATTTTATTTTTATTTTTTTATAAACCCCACAAAGTAATGTTTCTTTTTAAAGAGCATTAGTTGTTTTTTTCCCCTGGGTAAAAGGCTTTTGTACTAAATGTACTTAAAGCGAGAGCGAAGTGAGCAACACTCTCATTGACTGTGTGTTATAAATAGCTAGTCTTAAAGTATACCGTTTGAGATAACTATTACCAAAACGGTGTATAAATTAACCTACAAGTACAATTCAATTTGTATTTGAAAACTAAAATGTTTTGAGGGGGATAGTATGAGTTTTGATACTTGGCAAAATAATTATCATGGTGTGAATTCATTGAGTAGTGAAAAAGTGTGTTTTCATTCAGATGGGCCTGAATTATAAGAATACACTTTCAGGATGTTGCATTATGGGTTAGGAATCAGGGCAGAATCGAGTAGTTGAGGACTTGAGGTTGTGCTATACAAGGCTACTAGTTCGTACTGGTTTTAATACGACCATAGGTACTTTGTGGTTAAATGCAGATTATCAATTTCAATTGTCAATATCAGAAGTGTTGGGTTCATACTTTGTTATTACAAATGTCAGTGTCATTTTTAAATAAATTTTGGTTCACACTACATATAGATTGATAAGATCATGTTTAGAAGAAAAGAGGAACTACTAAAGTATGCACTAATCAAACAGAATGTGGACGGATTCTTTTTATTTTTCCTTTATTTCTTAATGGCAGAATCGCCCAGCTGCAGTTTCTGCCCTTATTTTGAAAGAGACTTCAAAGTTTGGGTCAACCTATAATGGAGCCAAGCTAGAGAACGGAAGCGAGACTAGCGTACAAAATCAAGACACCATTTCATTTGGGAAATCTGGATCAAATAAATGGAGGTATGAAACTGAAAGCAAGGTTTTTTTTTAAAGGAATAAAATTAAATATTTTGTTACTGTTATATTGGAATTTCTTCTGGAAATTCTCATTCACGTTTAAGTTTATAACATGAGAAACATTTGAACAATGATAAAACAAAACAACAAAACAAGAAATTTGTTTTATGTAAGAATTGGATTGAGAAAGTGAAACATGTATAATTTTTAATGTAGATTGGAAAAGGATTAAATGCTAATTACCTAAAATATTCAGGGCATGGATACCATTTTTACTCATTTGGTATGGTGAACTGGTCATCTTTATTGAAGGAGTAAAGGTGTAGGTTCCTTAGGTTACTTGTCTACAACCACAAACATCTAATTGAATTCTTAGTAGTCAGGTAAACTTCAATACTCAATTGATGAATTGCTAATTAATGCTGTCCAAGAGGAGCTACTACCTGTAAAATAAAGATATTGTTTCTTGAGAATGAGAAGGACTTTAAATATTCAATTGTGTAAAAATGATATGGGCTCATGACCTAGTTAAATCTGTTTTCTTGGAGGAGAGAATGAATAGAAAAGTCTCTTTTGTGTTTCTGTCCAGAGTGTCCTTCAAACCTCTTGTGGTAGCTGCATCAGCCCTACCTGCAGATGCAAAAAGATCCTTGAAGAAGACGGTCCATACGATAGGTGGCCATGTGGTCTCTGAATGGTGTCCTCAGTGCACTCACTTAGTAATGTCACAGCTCAATGTTACTATCAAGGTAAGATTAATGTATATTTGTACTTCTAAATAAGTCCTTAATTGCAATGCTAACACCAAACTTAAAATTAGAACCAACATTATCCAAATCACAACTCGGCCTAAATCCAACAGCGTCAAATAAAACGTTGGATCACTGGTGATATCGATAAAGCTGAGTGCCCATGAGGTCTCTGATAGACGGGTCCCCCAGTGTATCCATTGTGTGATGGCTGTGAAGAGAACAATGAGGCAGATTGTCCGCAAGATTGGTGGCCATGTTGTCTCCCAGTTGTGTCCGCATCTATGATGTCACTGCTCAATGTTTTTGTAAATTAATCCTTAATAGACTGGCACCACCCAGGATGAAAATCTACCAAGTTCTTGTAAGTCAATCAATGTGATTTGTTATATTAAATGACACCATCTGGAAGATGTGACTGAGATTTGAACCGGGGTCTAACCCAAGTCAGTCAGTAGAAGAATGCTTAGAACTGGCTATTAAAGTTACCGCTAGATAAACTCCTGTTCCCCTATCTCCTTTAATTTTCCTTTTTGTCTTTCCCTCCTTTCTTGCTTTCTCCACCTATTCCTTGCAGGTGATAAGTGCACTTGTTGCAGGTCGTCCCATAGTTACTCCAGACTTCTTTAAACACACATTGGAGTCTGTGAAAGAGAAATCTTCATTGCCTACTCCTGGCACGTAAGTACACCTGGGGCCTGTTTCGCAATGAGCCATGTTTTACTTCACTGAAATTGATCTATTTTTATTATGATTTTATTTGACTGTAATTGTGGAAATATTCGCAGTACATTAATTTTCGCGGATTTCACGCAAAGATTATAAGGCGCGAATTTAAAAACACGCTAATTTATGAGCATGCTTTCTTATGCATACTTTGAATGGGTTCAATTGCGTTCGTACGCAGCACAAATTTAAGAACCTGCAAATATGTTTTGAGGCCTCTAAGCGCGAAAAAATTAATCGCGCGAAAATAACAGCAAATTATATTAGAGATGTGGCCCTGTACAGAGATTATTCTATTGAACTGATTAAGCACCTACAATTAGCACTTATCCTTCCCAAAGAGAGAGAGAGAGAGAGAGGGGCTTTTTTTTCTACAATGTTGTGGAATAAGTTAAAGGCACTACAATTGAGACTGCATCATGTGTGAAACTGTTCAAGAATCTTATGAAGGTCTCTGTTTTCTTTTAAAGAATGTAAATTGTATCTTGGTTCAACTGGTTTGTTTGGAGTATTTTATTTTGTTTAAGGGGTTCATGTTCCTCGTGAACTATATTGAAAATCTCTTTCTTACTGGAATGAAAAGGTGATAAACAAAATTCTAGATGGATTTATTGGCTATATTTGGTAAAAGGGGCCTTGGCAACTTAACCTGATATATATTTTAGTTGACTTTCAACAGGAAAAACTGTTGCTAATTCTTGTTCTTCACTTCCATTTGTCTTTAAATATGAAGGTATCTGATGTGGAATCTATCTAACCTTAAACTCTAAAGTACTAAAACTTCTTGTTCCACAACAATCCTATTCAATTATATCCAGAAGAACTTTATAGAACAATCAATAAGATGAATGAATTCTCCTTGGACATGTGTGTTGTGTAGGTACCTTCCAACCGTGGCGGAAGCAGCTATCAACAAGGATGAGGTTTCCTTCGGACCAAATGAGAGAAGGAAGGAACTATTCAAGGACAGGACATTCTTCTTTCTCACAGAGAAACAGGTTTGTGTTACACTCATCATATTCTACATTGTCCGATGACATCCATTTGTCAATGATACAATAAGTTTATGAAAAGAGGGTGAAGCCTTACCATTATCAGTCTCAAGTGAATATGGAGACATCACATCTGTTGTTATATACATGTATTTAGTGAATTTATACATTGCACATTCCATCATCACATTCTGAATCAGCGTGACGGGAGGTCACTCAGAACTCTTAATATTCAATCCATATCTCATGCACTTCATCATATGTGCTCTACATGGAACACCAAGTCGGCACCTATTCTCTATTACACTACAAACGTCTTTACATTCCCATCAGCGTAGCAGGAGGGCGTTCAGAACTCTTAGAAGAGGATAGTTAATATCCCATGCATATCCGATAGGTTGACATGTAGTATATCATGTGTGTACACAGAATTCCATATTGGCAGGATCTGTTAATATAAGGATGCTTTAAATGCATCTTTTCTCTACTACAGTACAAACATCTTCACATTCCCAACGGCGTATATAAAAATATACAAATTCATCTTATTATCATTAGTATTTGTGTTGTACACAGAATGGATGTTAATATTATTACAATGTTCTAATAAATCTTATTATCTGCTACAGTACAAACGTCTTCACATTCCTATCAGCATAGCAGGAGGTTGCTCAGAACTTCTTGATGAGGATAGTGATATCCCATCAATATCTGATCGGTTGACGTGTAGTACATCATGTGTGTTATACACTGAACACCAGGACAGCACACAGCAGATGAGTCAGACTGGACAGCAGGTTGTTACGCAGGTGCTCAAGCTTCTCAAGAAGTAAGTCGTGCATCGGTGATGATGATGATCCACATCATTTAGTACATTTTGTCATACAGTCTGTGTCCAAAAAAATGGTACAGTCGGAAAAAAAATATTTAGGTGTGAAATATTTTCAAATAATCTGTGTATGTGGTACCAAAATAAAGCCAAATAATTTTCCTTGCTGATGCGCTTTGTTCTGTATCATTTGCTTTTGTAAAACAAAAGTTATGCTAAATTTTGTGCGACGAGGAACAAATCGAAACTGAGCACTTCATGGCCACTATGCGAAACCTATACACAAAGGCATGGGAAGGCGTGCGAAAAAAGTCATATTTCCAAAACTACAACACCAAATGTGATGAAAAAAAATTGAAGGTGAAAGCCTGATTTTCCTGCTTTTTGAAAATACCAAACAATAGCAGGCTGTGGTTAATCTTCATGCTATAAAAAAATGTTTTCCACTTGTACCATTTTATTTGACACAGACTGTATTGTGCCATATATCCATCATAATAAGAATCTAAATCTAGGTGATTGGTCTAAACCCCGTCATGTGACCAAAGATAGTTCCAACCAATGTCACTAAATTGGGCAAAAATGCCATGAATCCTGACATCTGACGTCACAAGCCGGGAATAGTACCAAGTACCTCAGTGACGCAATTGCGACTATTAGGAAAATAGTCGCATTTGATTGCGTTACCTCCGGGACCATAGTTCCAGCCACCCCCTCTGGCGGCCGTATATAATTGTACAATATTTCTGTTGAAAACATTCAAAAGGACAGGCGTATCCAATTAAGTTAAGTATTACACTTCTGCCGAAATAAGTGAGTTTTGAGGCATAATTTGAAGTGTTTGATGCTGTCAATTTCACGAAGCAAAGAAGGGATGGAGTTCAAAAGGTGTGGAGCAATGGATGAAAAGGCATGGTGTGATAAGAACTTGAAGATTGATGCCAGTACTCGACGAGCATATGCCAGGGCGTAGGTGGATCTATTAAAGGGAAAGTTCACCCTGGGTTTAAATTGATTTTTTAAAAATGCAGAAAAATAAAATAAAAATATGAGTAAAGGTTTGGATAAAATCGACCAAAAAATAACGAAGTTATGAATACTTATATTTTTGATTTTGTGACGTCACATGCGAGCAGTTCTCCTATGTGTTATGTAGTGTAAATTCCATAAAGTGTCATTTTTTCAAAAGAAAATTAATCATTTCACCTGTGCGGTCGATACATCATCAAGCATATGTTAATATACATGTCTGTATCAAATTGACCCGTTCCTTTATCAAGAACCATGAAAAAAGACAAATTTATGGAATTTACATGTACACAACATATGGGAGAGCTGCTCGCACGTGATGTCACAAAATCAAAACTTTGAATATTCATAACTTCGCTATTTTTTGGTCGATTTTCTTCAAACTTTCATTCATGTTTTTTCTTTTATTTTTCTGCATTTTTTAAAACCAATAAAATTCCAGGGTGAACTTCCCCTTTAAAGGTCCCAAAATGAGGATGATTTTTGTAAAGGGGTAATTTTCATAGTTTTGCTCAATGTAAAATTTGTACAAAGTTGTGTTGCAAACATTACAATGTAATCATTGATTTATAAACAGAATATTAGCTTTACTTTGTCATGTGTTTCTTTTATTAGCAAACAATTTTTTTTTTTTCAGGGATGTGATGTGCATACCTGTGTGTAACAATTATGAATTGAAAGTTTTACTTTTAGTCATATGTTTATATTTTCCAGGCATAATCTGCGTCCTATACCAGAGTCGGAGCTTGGTCTGGCTGTCATCTATGTCTCAACAGCTCTGCATTGTAATCCTAAAGTAGCTCAAGGTATGAGAAAGATTACAATTCATTCAGTTTCAGACAGTGTTGAAATATCATGTTCATAATAATAATAAATAATAGTTACATTTATATAGCACTTAATACATAAACCCACCTTGGTGTTTTGTAAGTGCTTTATTAGTGTTAACTGATTATTACCTGGCTTAGCTAGGCTACCCCTAAAGGTGCTCACAGCATTCAAAGAATTGCTTCCTACCGGTACCCATTCACCTCACTTGGGACGAGTGTGGCAAATTTGCAGATTGACATCTTGCCGAAGGACGCTGGTGGAATGGACGGCATTCAAACCGTATACCCTGTGATTGTCAGTGTGCTGACTTATCCATTTAACCGTTCTTCATAATAAATTATATCATGATTTAGGCCAGTCATATGTTTAAAGAACAACAAATAAATGGACCTGCACTGGACAAGCATTAGTGTTGAGACCTGCTGTGAAGATTGTACATACAGCCTGAATTTAGCTTCAATGATTTGTGTTTTAAGTTGATAAGTCTACAAAAGAGCATTATAAAATACAATGTATCATAAAAACTCAATAATTATTAAGGTTTTTTTTTGTCTGTCTTCTTTGTTGGTTGGTTGTTTGGTTGGTGGTCCAATTTAAGATACCGCTAAATCAGTGCTTGGATATTGGGTCCAAATATTATTTATACCGCACTTCATTTGTTAATCTAATGTCAATTTTTAATATTTTTTTCCTTTTGATGAAGCTGGCCTAGATCTTCTTAGTGCAGTTCCCTCACAGTCTTTACCAACTCAGAATGTGCTAGCCTTAGACACCCAGTCTAATACACAACAAATCCTAGGTGGAAGTGGGAAGCTGGATAGGAAGACTACAGCCACGACAAGCAAGGAGACTGGATCCACATCTAATCTGCCAAAGTGAGATCAAGGCTGTCTATACTCACAGAAATAGAGAAGGAGAAGGACTATAGCGAGACGTGCGGTGTCGCCGCAAGCTGGCTGGTGTCACGTGATCAGCGCCATCTTGCTGGTCGTATACTCGGCGTTTGTTGTTCATAACATCTAATGAGATTTGAGTTATGGTCAAGATAAAATCTACGCTTTTGGCACCATCATGCTTTCATATGTGGCTGTGAACGGCTAAATCAGAAGCGTAAAGGATGTGGAAATTCATTTCACAGGTAAATTGTTAATAAAATTTGATAACTTAAAAGGAAAACTTTGAAACAAATCGTGGACAAGGGAAAGCCAATTGTGGCGTGTAGTCCCATATACTCGAGTTGCTGTATTTTTGGGGCTCTTTTGTACAAGTTGCAGTTGCGTCATGTAAATCTAGGCTAACTCTAACTTTTTTACTATAAATTTACATGTAGTTTTACGTTTTGAGTGATAGAACAAATGATTATCCACTCGGTCTCTGCAGATATATGGCTAAAGACTTTGTACATCCTGAGATCATTTTCTTTTAATTAGGTGCACAAATTGTCATTCGGTAAAGCAAAAAGGCCAAAACCATTTGGATTGTTGGACTACAAATGTTGTAACAGTTAGGGTCTAAGTTAATTCGGTCAGAGAGATTTGATTAGATCTACTCAAGACTTTGAGTTAAATAAATTTAATTTTCACTAATAAGATTCCATAACAAGATGTTTGGATGTCCTTTTATGTAGATAGTCTCTAGGCCTATTCATGTTTGTGTTTTTTTTAGATTTTCGACTCAAAGTTCAAAAAAAAAATTCTGTTTTTTTTTTCAGCGCATCTAGAGACTTTCCATATAAGTAATATTTATTATTATTATTATTATTATTATATTATTTATTATTGACAAGTTAAATGGTCTCTAATTTGGATTATTTATTCCCCCTCTCTTTTATCAACATTAGATTTCCTCATCGGAATCCTGCCCTTTCGAAGGACTGGCTGTTGAAAATTAGGTGGGATTGCCGGGAACCTGCAGTGCTAGGAATGCCTGGATGCGCTGATCAACTGGTGAGATAGTTGAAGGAAGTGTTCTTGAGAAGCGAAACAGAGGAGGTCTCGTCAGAGCACCACCAGATGTTACAAGATCTGTGATACCATGGAGAAGAGTCTGCAGAGGTTGCTCACTACAAAGTGGTGGTGATTTGCCACAGTCAGCTGGTAATACGACCGTCTTGGGAGAAGTTGCTCAATTCACATTTTCGGCAGCCTGTCTGGTCACATGTTGGATTTCCCGCCAGATAATAACCATGTATATGTACAATGTACTTGTGAACAGCTGACAGCTACATACTTGAAGATACAAATGTTTCATCTTACCCATCGCTTCAATGAAAACTGTTTGGACCAGTCGTTAGAAAGCAGTTGACAAGCTAGATTTATTTTGCCATCAGTGAATGGAATGTCTCATGTCACAGTATTTTAGAACACTGTGTCACTATTACAAATGATTACAGGTTTTTTGTTGAGCCAATTGAACTTTTTACAGTTAATTTTCTCACACAATTATTTGCCATTGTTATATTTTCTGGCCTAAGATATCTTCTGAGATAACAGTTCGTAAAATAGTGAACAGGATTCCATGTAGAAGATATTTGGTACATTGAATTGGATTTTATACACTTTTTTCTGTAAAGAAACATACCAGTAATAAATTTTTTTCACCTACAATAAGTTTAAGTTTGAAAGATGAATTGGTACAAGCCATATATGCAATCATTCATGTAATTGTACATGTACAAGGAACGATATATTATGACATTGCTTCATCTTGCTAGTGGAATATTGTTAATATTGAATTTGAAGTTATTTTACATTCGATAACAGTCAGTCGCCTTTACATCGAGCTCAGGAGCAAGCCAAATACCGGGTACATGTATCTTGGACTGCCTAAAGGAATTATATTTTCCCTCGTGATCATATTTTCCCTCAGCGCTTCGCGCTTCGGGAAAATATAAATCTGGCGGTCCAAAGAATGTTATATTACACACCCCATCAGTCAATATCTGTAAATATTACAAAATATATGGGAAGAATGTATTTGTAAACAAGATTTTTGGAATGGTTCTTACAATGTATCTATGCACACCTTACATATATATAGTGGGAGATAACTCTACATGTGAATCATTTTTAAGCAGGTCCATGCAATATGATGTTCAGATTAGATGATCAAGTCGAACAGGTACTGGTACAAGCTGTGCCTTTTCAATGACAAGATTATATGTATATAATACTGTACCGTATTTTGTTTCATCAAGTTACGAACAAGTACATATAGAAGGTCACGGTTTTCCATATCACAAGACTAATTGTGTCCAACTCTGTTTACAAGTAATTTGTACTTAAAAAATTAAGATGTACCTGCAATAAATATAATTAATTTTGATAAATACAAAAATGTAAGCTAGCTGCAAGATATACATGTATGAACATGTTTACTGCATTATATAGATATACAAATATAAAATAAAGGGGGAAAATAAATTTTCATCAAACTGTATTTCATAGATTTATTTTGTTTTGTTTGAAATATAAGTGACATTCTGTCTGAAAAGTGAGTTCTTATAAAAGATTTGGAGAGAGAATAAGGAGTAGACAGAGAATGAGGAGTAGAGAGAGAATGAAAAAAATTATGAGACAGACTTGCATGCAGGCATTAAAAAAAAAAATAAAAAAAAAACACATACAAAAAACATAGGGAGAAAAAATGGATATCTACATTAGTATAAGATTGTTGAAATGTTCATAAAGGCCGACCTGTTCTTGAATATATATGGAATTAAAAAATAATAAGCCGAAAGAATATGTAGTGAATGTGTCGGATATAATGGATAGGAGAGAGTGAGAGAGAGAGAGAGAGAGAGAGAGAGAGAGAGAGAGAGAGCACACGATCAATAAGATTTTTTCATTATTCTTATTTTATTTTTTTGAGAAAAGGAATATAAGTTATTTAAATAGAATGAAAAAGAAACAAAACAACAAAGAAAAACAAAGAAAAAACGTCACATTATGAGAGAGAGGGGGAAAATGTCATCATGAGATCACTGATCTGTATACAGATCCGTGCATTAGATAAGGTCTCCAACAGACTAGCAAAATGGCGGCGCGTTCACTCAAGCGTGAATCCCCGTGCGTGAATTGGCGATGCGCTGTCTGTGCACAGTGTATGCCTATGAGCGTTCTCCTTTTCTCTATTTCTGTGTCTATACTATGTGAAACAAAATTTTTATGGGTGTCCATGCAATGAATGGTACATGGGATTAATTGAAAATGCCATCATCAGTGGTGAACAAATACAGTTATTGGGAGAATAGAAAACTATGTATTATTTTTAGGTCCTTCAAATTTGGTCCAATGTAATGCCATTCGGGCTGTAAAATAAGATATTTTTTGATTGATGAACATTTTAATTTTATGGGAAGTTGTTGTTGTTGTTTTGAGATTTTACGGTGCTGTCATCATAATATGAATATTTATGCCATATCAGTTGCATTTCTTGAAAGAAAACCAAAGATTTAAAGTTTTTTTTTTTCTTTTAAAAGACAAAACCTTAAAATAAGGCCCTACTCCATGAGAATCAGGAAATTCACAGCGATATATCTGAAATATTCATATGCTCATGAGTAAGAAAAAACAAAATTTGTTTTGACCAGACAGAACGAAGATAAAAAGAAAGAAAGGGTCATGAACTCAGATCCTGCACCCATACCGCATTGCGGGGGTTACGTGATTGATGTTCACTGTAATATCTTTTGTAATTTACAGACAAAAGTTGACATCTACTCCAAAGATTTCCAAGATTTCCGAGACCATTATAGCAACACCCACCAATCGGGTGTCATCATCATCATCATCATCAAAGCACATGGAAGCATCTCCCGAGTTCTCATTACAAGAGAAAGGTAAGAAGAGACTCGTCACAGCAGTTAAATGTTTGCACTGAAAGCACTACATGACATATTTAATTAATTTTTTTTTGAAGAAGAAGAAGAAAAACTTTTTTATTTATTTGTTCTTTATATATTTTATATGTTATATTAATATGTTTTTATTTCAACTTTGATATCCCTTAAATTTCCAGCAGCCCCTATTAAGATTGAAACCTTGCAAAGTGGTGATGAGGTTAAGAGCATTGAGAAGGATGGTCGTCCAGGAGCCAGGAAGGACGAGAGGATGAATGAGGAGATGGGAAGAAAGGATGAGAGGATGAAGAGAGAGGAGGAGCAGCAGGTCATCAGAATCAAGGAAGAGATACTTAGCCAGCCTGATGCCAGTAGAGTTTCAGCTGATCAGACGGGAGGCTTTGGTGGCGTGATGGATAGACGAGACATTGATGATGCAAAGGTAGCTCCTGCTGGAGAGAGCATTGAGATCAAATCTGAACAGCCTTCCAGAACGGGCACTTCTCGCAATAAAGAGTCTGGTTCTAAGCCTAAGCCGAGGCAAGGAACTCTTGACCTGTTTAAGAAACCATCTCCAAGAACCGACGAAGCCGATAGACGGATTAGGGAAGAAACGAGAGTGGAAGGAGAATGTGGACAAGTGGACGACGCAAGTGAAGTGAAGGAAGAACCGATGGACCAAGCAGAGTCGGAAGTGAAGCCCGTCATCGAGCAAAAGGAAGAAGAAGAGGAGGTGGAGGAGGAAGATCCTTTCCATTATGAACGAAAGAAACCCAAGAAGAAGCCGGATGTTGGACAGACTGATGGAAGAGACATGTCAAATGGTGAGCGACAGATGGGTGGAGGAAAGAGGAGCAGCAAGCGGAGGGGAAATTGGAGTGATGAGAATGATGAGAAAGGACAGACAAGCAGGGAGAGTGATGGAGGTAGTATGTGGAAGAAGAAGGCCAGGATTGATGTTTTCTCTCAGGTAAGTGTTTCTCAGTAATTTGAAAGGAGAACTGGCTATCGTTGCTGAAGATACTTTGAATAGTGTTGTAGAAAGATATGAAACTGCCCAAAGAATGTCGCGCGTAAGATGGCTTGCCAACTTTGTTGATCGGCACAACAATAAATCATATTGAAATTAACATTGTACTTCTAGTAAGTCTTGTAAGTCTTGTAGTTTTACTGATTAATCCTTATTCTTCCTTGTGCTTGGGATTCATCGTTCAGTTGAATATTTCTTAAATACACGTATCATTGTTCTCACTCACAGTGCATGCTAGAGGGAAAGGTAATTTGTTGACCCTCAAAGAAAATTAAGCATTTTATTATGATTGTGGCATATGTATCATGAAACGCACAAATTAAAAGATCATTAATTTGTGAACCATGGGTAAATCATTATCATTGTCATAGTTTTTCTTGGATATCATTTCTTCTTAGGAAGAGGAAGCTGAGGCAGAGTCACAATCTCAGGAGGATGATGAGGAACAGGGATCAGGAAGAGCTTTCTCAGAGGATGCCTTCAACTTACCAAGAGGATTCGTCTCTGCACGCATACCAATAGAGGTAAATACTGAATACAGTCTACTCATGTTATAATTAGATCCGTGGAAACAAGTCTGGTACCTTGTCATAATGAAGTCTTGCTGTAGGATCATCTCATCAGGGTTCAAAGGATTACTAAACTGTATAAGCCAATATTTTCGCCTACAGATTTTTTTAATTTTTTTTTTTTGGACTAGTTTGGGAAATTCGCAAGTGGATAATTTCACAATTTTTGTGACGTGTTCATTACCATAAATAGCCGTATGAAGTGGAAATTTTCTCAAAGATGGACTCGCGAAATTCGCAGCAATAGAACCATCACGAAAATAACCACCTATACAGTAGTTCACACAGAAATATATACAGTAAACAATAATGGACTACTTTGAGAGGCATTGCTCAAATTACATTGTATTGACACATTGACAACTGAGTTCTGTCATTCTATGAGATTTAATATGGAGGAAACACCTGGTTTCCCATTGTGAATGGGTTAATGCCATCTATACCATTTTCACTTCCAAAAAGTTGGAGTTTGCACATTTTTTGTGTTGAGCGCCGCCCTTGAGAATCTAGTGTAGTGGGAAAAGTGAATAAAACTATTGTGAGCTTTCAAATTGTTTTCACAGTATTTAGGTAGAATATTATGAAGGTCAATTGTAAAGGCTTGCTCTTCAGATAACATTATTGTCATAATATGGCAAAAACTGCATTTTTTGTTTGCAGTGCATGTAACTCTCATAAGCAGAATTGGGTTAATTTTGTAGCCACCAATGAGGAGCCTACCACGGTTTCTTTAGTTTATTATTTTGTTGATTCCAAGACCTCACAGCATGCAACATTTCTAATGCGGCGGTCACAACTCATCGTAGGTTACGGGGCACGTGCCATCAACGTAGCCTGCGTTGCATGTACAATGCATGCACAGGTCCTAGGTCAACTTCTGCGATTCCTTCGTTTCTGTAGTAAGGGTATTGTAAAAACTTCCTCCACGTCGTACATGCACTGTACCTGCAAGGTACCTCCGCTGCACGAATTTTCTACGAAATCCATCGTAGGGAGTTGCACGTCGAAGGTACGGCGAGTTGAAACCGCCGCATTATGTGACTTGTTATCAATCTTTCCCAATCACTTTGAGTAAGTTTCTTGCGCAATTCAATCTCATGACCACATCAATAATTTTGCTTTAATAGTTCATGTATATTCTATTCTACTGCAGGACCAAGTCAATGTGAAGATAGAACAGGACTACATGAAGGAAGACGGACTTCCCAGCAAGCTGATTAAAGTCATGAATGCTGCCCTCATTGTCCGCAAGAAGAGGAATCCACCACGCAGGGACGTCCAGGAAGCAGGCAACCGTCGCCAAGTAAAGAACTTCAAGAAATTTAGAAAGGTACATGTCTGAATCATGATCTGTATTTTCATATGTATGCATGGTATTGCCTGTTGTTTCATATTCCTATAACTACAGGTTTTCTGGTTGTTGTATATTGAAGAATTTCATCACAATATAATGTATTCGTTGTTATTTTCGCGCCATTAATTTTTAGTGCTAAGCGGCCTCAAAACATGTTCATAGGTTCTTAAATTCGCGCTGCATGTTCGTAAGCTCGCAATTGAACCCATGCAATACATGCATAGGAACTCATGCCTATTTGTTCACAGGTTTTTTTTAATTCACGCCTGCTGCTCTTTGCGCGAAATCCACGAAAATTAATGTACCACAAATATTTCCACAAATACAGTATTTGATGAACAAAGTTCCTTAGTTTCAAATTATGCCCTTTTCATATCAGATGACGGTGGAGTTCTGATTTTGTTTCCATTAACAGAACAAGAATTTCTACTATTTTCTTTATGTTTTAGCGACTGAAATGGCCATTGATGTAAACGAATTTGCGACAAAATTCATACCTTGTAATAAATGATTTACAGCTGTCATTGTTTAAAAATTGAATTAAATGTAATAAATATTTATATCAATTAACCAACAAACGGATTTTTTGAAATTTTATTCTTGCCACCAGGCTGGATATGCTGGCCAGGCTGCTATTCCTCGTATCATTGGAGGCAACGATTTATTTACACATCATAACAATCCCAGTAAAGATATTGAAGATATGTTCAATGAAGAAGTCAGGGTAATAAACTTCTCTTTTTGTTTAATCTCCTGTTTGATATTATTTATAAGATAATCTACTAGAGTATTGTTTAATTTGTCACAGGCTCTTAGAATACAACAATAAAATTCTGATAAATTACATGTATGCTATAGTTAAAAGCACCTACTCCTTTTTCTCCTGTAAAAGAGTTACAATTGAATGCAACTTGATCAGGAAAAAACAAATGTAGATCTAAGTCCTGTATTCTTGATTCTTATTTGTTAAAATTTCATACATCAGATTTTCATTTTTTCTGTTTGATTGTAATTTCTAAACCAGTGGTCTCTTTATACAAGAATTAAGGGAAATAATTGTTCTTGTCATGAGATTGAAATGGGAAAGACACTGTTTTGGAAAGGTTGATACCAATTCACTTTTAAAAACATTAGTGTGTGCTGTAAAATTTTGGAATCACGAAAATGATAAGAAATTTACACATTCTGCTTAGAGTCACATGTATTACACACATAAATGCATGTATGGGACTACACAAATCTTGCTAATGTTTATTTTTCTTTTGTCCATATTGACATGCTCTTCTAGGCTGAGAAGAAGAAGGATAAACGGGAAGAGATGGCTGAGAAACTGTTTGCTTTTGAACCCAGGAGGGCGCCCACCTCAAAACGGAAAAGATGAGGTTGGTTGTTTATATTCACTTGGTCTAACAACAGTTGGTCCAATGCTCTGTGTTAGAGTCGACACGTATTTCAAGTTACTGACGCACATACATGTGTGCACTTTATTGGGTCACAATCACAGGTCATGTAGGCTCGTTCATGATGATTCATTTTTACACAAAACTGTTGTAAATCTCAAGTCCGGCAGGCCCAATTGTGTGTAGAAACAACGCAGTCTGATATGCTGGGGCTTGCTTGTCAATTTGGGCTATGACGCTGTAATTCTCCCACATTTGACGCCATGTCTTCCATCCGTCGATCACCCCTCGATTAATTGTCAGCTGAGGTGGTGGTCGTATTCCCGAAACTGGAGGAGGCATTGCACTGCCACTCCGGGAAGCTTGTCGACGTGGCGGAAGATCGCCCGTGTTCGAGACTTGCTCAGAGCTCTGCTGCTCCGTGTCAGACTCCGATTCCGTAGGCATGTTTTCTCACAGTTATTAATAAAGCAGTCCTTGCAAGTGGAATCATAAATTGGTGGTTAGAATGGCGTAAATTTCGATTTTTCAATGCATCACCGCTGCCGCCATGTTAGAGTCGACACGTATTTCAAGTTACTGACGCACATACATGTGTGCACTTTATTGGGTCACAATCACAGGTCATGTAGGCTCGTTCATGATGATTCATTTTTACATAGTATAAACGTATATCATAACACTCTGGTTGTCTAATACTACATGGGCTAAACCCATCTAGTATACTAACAATTTTGTCTAACTTCCTCTTGGTCTAATACATACTTGGACTAATTCTCACTCGGTCTAATGACCACTTGGGCGTATTGCCAATTTGTCTAGTAGCCAAGTCGTCTGATATTCACTTGGTCTAACAACAGTTGGTCCAATGCTCTGGTTGTCTAATACCACATGGGCTAAACCTATCTGGTATACTAACAATTTTGTCTAACTTCCTCTTGGTCTAATACATACTTGGACTAATTCTCACTTGGTCTAATGATCACTTGGGCGCATTGCCAATTCGTCTAGTAGCCAATTTGTCTTATTGCCCTTTCGTCTAATTCCAAAATGAAACACCGGTCTAATACCAGTTTGTACAGGAATTGACCAAGTGGTGTAAGACCAAGTGGACATTAGACAAAATGGGCATTAGACTAAATGTTAATTTGACAAAAATAGGCAAAGTGGCAATTAGACCAAAAGCTAATTATACTAACTGGTTGTAGACAAAATGGAATTAGACCATATGGAATGAGACCAAACAGGCATTAGACAAAGTGGGTTAAACGAAATGACAATTTACTGAGGTTAGTTACTATTAAATTTGTGTCAGTTATTGAACCATCTTTAAAAAATTGACAGTTTGTTTGTTTTCTGGAGCAATTCCACAGTAATGTAATAAAGTTACTGGGCTTTTGATATTAGATTATTTGCATAGTAGCTATGTGGATTGGAAGTGTTGAAGCTTCTTCTGAATATATAATCATATGTATATTTACAAGAAGCCCCAAATATTAACATTTCTATAATTAGTTGCATAAATTTAAATATGAAAAAGCTTGGTAACTGACGTTACTGTGGAATTTTGCCCATAGGCTGTTTAGTGCTACATGTACGTACTGGCACACAACATCATACAGGGAAAGCCTAAAACATGAATTTATTGCATAAACCCCTCACTATGGAGATCATATCCTCTGGCAAGTCTCCTTCTTTTATGCTTTTTTCTTTTAAATTCACCAACATGGAAAAAGGCTGACTTTTCTTGTTTAATGTGAGCACCTTTCTCAAAGAAAGACATCATTGATGATTTACAATAATCAACCTAAGTGTGACCTCGTAGGGTCCTATAAACTTTAATAGAAATGGTGTCCCACTTTATTAATCCCATATCTTGCCAAATCACTGGTAAAGAAGGTCAGACTCTACTTGAAAATTTTTTTTTTCCAATTTTATTTCTGTTTATAAACATAATATAAACATTTAATATAGGCATATCCAATAATGCATTCAAATATAATATAATCAAGCTTGTTCTGTATGAAATGAAACACATATCTTAAATAATGTAAGCAAGAACTGAACAACTAAAAAGAAAAAGACAGTTGTTGAATATATTTTTAAATGGAGGGTCTTGCAAATAAGCAGAGCTTGTAAGACGCCCGACCCTATAACTTAGTTACTTACATAATTATGCTCCAAATTGTTTTAATGACAGAGTAAGCTCTTTGTTATCATTGACACAAATATGGTCTCTATGTTTTTCCGTCGTCATGTATGCTTAAAAAGAATACATTACAGCTATGAAATACATTCATGATTGAATATTTGTGATTATTTGTACGTTTGTCGCATGCTCCTCTTTTGGCTATGATTTGGCTATGACACACATTTCCCATAGACCTTATTAGCCCGAATATATTTGGGCTCAGTCCTCAATGGGTAAAAACAAACATGGTCCCTGTGTAATTTTCATGTAGCATGTATGTACAAACAGCAACTATTTATCTATGCTCTTTATATTTATGATTGAATATTAGTGTTAACTGTTGCATGATCTTGCCAATGTCTGTAATTGTTTTGATGACATAGTAAGTTCTTTGTCTTGTTATCATTTATCACAGACGTGGTCTCCTTGTATTCTGAGATAACATGTACATGTATGTATAAAAAGCATTTATTTATCTATGTAGTTATACTAATGATTTAATTGAAAATAAGTTCATTATTATTAATTGTTTTAATGACATGGTAAGCTATACAGGGTGTCCCAAATGAAGCGGGAGCTATTGTCAGACCTTTTTCTCTGTGAATGCAAGCAAATAATGAGATATTAAATGCATCATTTTAATCATCAGTCTTTTTTCGTTTTGATGACACCTAAAACAATTTGAAAGAGCCACGTTTTCCTGAACAAGAAGACGTGCTTTGATATGATCCACTTCATATTTTATTAATTGCCTGCAGTCAATGAGAAAAATGCCTAATTCCTCAGGTTCCGCTTTTTCTGGGATGCACTGTATGTCACATGCTTCTCTTGTTATCATTGATCACAAACATGATCTCTGTATATTTTCCTGGAGCAAATATCAAAAGCAAGGATTGGCCGAGTGCTATTAGATTCATCCCACTGATAATGCTTGGTCTCATTATGTCATTGCTGATATTCTACTGAGGATTAAGAGGGTTAAAGAGATATAATCATCATGCCAGGATTGTCAATTCTGACATGCATGATGGCTAGGTATTAATAGCCACTCTTATTTTGATAGTTATTAGAATATGTGTGTTCTTAGAAATTTCAGTGCATATTGAAAGCTTTGCCTTGGTGGAATACTTATGCATTATAATATGTGTGTACGAATACTCCAGATAAATAGATGTGGATTTTACCATTATAATTGTACCCATTCCTTCTGCCCCTTCCCCCTCTTTCTCTCTCTCTCTCTCTCTCTCTCTCTCTCTCTCTCTTATTCCATTCCCATTATCTCCCTCTGTCTTTATGAGTTTCTGGCTATTGCATTTCAATATATTTCATTAAATTATTTATTTGTTCATTTATTTATTCATTCATTATCAATTCTGCAACTGCAATATTGAACAATAATTCAACATGATTTAAGTACAAATCAAGCTCTGGGTAAAAGTACCTTTTTTGCCTGGATTTGAAAAAAAAAATGTTAGCTTTCTCACTCCCACTCTATCATGGTCTCTCTTAAACATCATCTCCTTCCAAAATTTAAGAATTCATTTCTACAAAATAGATTGATTAGATTTCAGGGATTAAACAAAATGGAATTCCCTAATCAGTAATTCAAAGGGTACTACTAACTACATATCATTCTAAAATAAATTAAAAAGCACAATACTTGCCACTTATTGATATATCGAAGTATGTAAAACGATTCTGATTATTTCTGTAATGTTCATTAATTCTTAAATTTCCATATGAATTTATTGTTATATTTCTATTCTTATGTATTTTTTATCATATTTGATTGTATTCTCATTGTAATTCATTATTTTGTATGTTTATTACAAGTTTTTAACTTTTTTTTTTACCAATCCCGGTATTTTATGCACTACATTGTTATATCACTTATTGTATCTTGACTTTAATGAATCTAAATCTGAATCCGTTTTCCTTGAGTTGCCATGATGTTGATATAATCAACTCATTTCCTCTCTGTGTACTCATCTTTCTTTTTCTCTGTTTGTTTTAGGTCCACCATACCCTCTCTAGTCACAGTAGCCTGCGATCTCTCTATTGTTTCTCCACGGCTGACAAGGTCTTTGCAAACATGCAGGAGAAGAAATATTTGAAATGGAATAGTTCAAACAGACCCAGGCTTTGTTATGATCAGACTGCTATTGTTCCTAAAGATCACTCTCTTGTGTAGGCTGTTTGTATAGCCTCAGTATGGTAAGAGTGCCTAAGTCTGCGCAGTGCCTATGTCTGCGCACCCACGTAAATGTGCGAATTTGATAGAACAAAACCCCAAACTAATATCAACATTCAATCTTAAAGGGGGATCCAACCCAAGGAGAGAATCAACCTTACAGGAAAGAGGAAAATGAGAGGAGCAATCTAAAAAAATGTCATCAAAATCGGTTATAAAATAAGAGAGTTATGGTTATGGTTATCCCCATAGAAGGAACAACTAGACTTTTCAAACTTCCATAACTCTCTTATTTTATAACCGATTTTGATGAAACTTTCTTTAGATTGCTCCTCTCATTTTCCTCTTTCCTGTAAGGTTGATTCTCTCCTTGGGTTGGATTCCCCTTTAACCTCAACAATCCATTCTGAGACAAAAAAACTGTGAAAATAATTAGTTAACAATGGTTTTCAGCAAGTTTTATTTGCTACCCTGCAAATTTCAACTATTCTCAAAAAGTGAAAGTCAAAAACTTGCGTCGATTGATTTGCGTGCAAAATGAGTTGGTGCGCAGACATGGGCACCATCCAATTTTGCTACACAAAATGACAAGCCCGTCTAATAATCATAAAAAAAACACTGTTCTTGTAAATGATTTCTATTTTGTTTCATTGATCATTAGAATATGAAGAATGGAATACCATTGATGAATCTTAAAATAATATTTTACTTTGTATTGAAATTAAGCTCAAATTTTAGGTGCGCAGACTTAGGGCACTTCCTTTATACAGTGCGTCCCAGATAAAAGTATCTCCCTGCATCTGATGAAGGATTTTCTGCAAATTCTGACGCAGTTCACACAGAGATACGCATCTAGCATGGCTTTAGACTGTGTACATACAGTTGGAGTTGGAATTTCTTATACCCCATAAAATTCAATGAAAATTATTTCATTTGCCATTCATAATGAAATTGAATGTATAGTCTGAAATATTAGTATTGACAAATTTGATGTCAAATAAAAAGCTTTCAAGCTTTTTCATGCAGATGTAATGTGAATGAAACTTTATTTTATATATAATTTTCTTTGTAGAAAAAAAAAAAAAAAAAAAAAAAAAAAAAAAAAAAAAAAAAAAAAAAAAAAATCATTTTTGTGCAAAATTGATATCATTCTTAGTCAAAGTATTTCATCATTTCATATCAATTTATAAATGTAAAATCTACGATTGTTAATGACTTGACTTGTTAAGATTGCATTTTTTTAAACTTTGTATCTCACCACCAAACAAAAAGGTCTAAAATGATATGTTTGTGGTTGGAAATGGTAAGCCTTACATATATTTTTTTGGAAAAGGTTGACATCAAATTTGTATAAAATATGAAGATTTTGAAGAAAATGACATTTAGATATTATTCAGATTCTGATGTCCTTCCAGTGTGATAAAAAGTCATATGATATGGTCATTTGTTTGATACCAAAGTGTTCATAGTAGCACAAATACTTACGAAGCTGTAGATGGTTTCTGATATTTGGAATGTGTAATGTTAAGGGGAATTGGGCAGGGGTATGTACAGTAACATCTGACCCTAAATGCAGCCTATAGTCCAAATTTAAATATGTTCAAGATGTCTATAAAGTAGTTGAATAGATGTTCAATGTATGTAATTTCTGAGTCAGCTGATATATGTACAATATGACCAACCCTATAGCCAATTATCAATTGTCAATCTTGATCTGTTTGTTGTCACATGTGCCTGAAAGGCGACAGAAGAGAGGTTTGAAACCACTACAGCTCTTAGGCCTTCCCACCTGGAATATTCACAGGGTTAATGTACATATATTTCTTTAAACATGCATTATATGACTCTATGATAACTTTTGACCTCCATTTAATGGACTATTCCGAGAGTTAAATTTACTTTGAATAATTGTTCATTAGGAAATTTAGAAGGTTTATCCTGCAATAGTTTGTAGTTCAGTGCAAAGCAATGAAAAGGTGTTATTGCAAACCATAAGAGAAATACATTGTAGATTATGTTAACCATTATGTAGCCTTGGTTTAAAAAAAAAAGAAGAAGAAAAAAACAAAACTGGTCTTACTCTCTAAAGAATTCCATTAACAAAGAATATTTGTTTCCATTCACTCATATTATTGACTCTGCGTATGCATGTGTGTGTATCATATATAAAACCAAGTTATGCCAAGGAATTACTGGTTAAAATGTTACTTGCATATTTCAAGAACTCTCTGTCTGCTTTATGAAAAAGTGGTTTGAATAATTTCTAAAAGAGGATATTGCTGATATGAATTTAAAATATCATCTTGCCAACAAATGTTCATTGTATAGTAAATTACTGGCCAAAAACAAATGGGAAAACAGCTTGAAAGTGATGTTGCAAAATCTATACTTTCAATGTACTGAACTTTGGACCTAATAAATAAATAAATAAATGAAATAAAATTAAATGAAACCAAAAAATTCTCTTCTTTTTCTACTTTTTAAAATATTAATTTTAATTTGAGGAGAAAACTCCAGTTATAAGTAAAATCTAATGGGTTTCTGCAAACTTACCACAATCATTGTAAATATCCTTTAGTTTGTTGTTCTAATTTAGAAGAGGAAATGAACTACGAACAGTACAATTGTATGTAGATGTAATTAGTTTTATAATACAACTGTGATTGTGTTAATGGACAATGATTACTCCTGTACTGGTTGTTTTTTCTCTCTTAATATATCTCTGATGACATAATTTCCACCTTCTTATGTTTTCCTCTTGTCAATGTTAGTTGTTTTTTTGTTTTTTTTATGGATGTATTTTGTAACCTCAAAATAGAACCATGTAATTTCATTAATGAAACTTTTTTTCAGACCTTCATATTGTTTTTTTCCTCATTCATTTGGTTAATTTGAATTTTTTCATTTGCCAAGAAGAAGGAGACATGAATCCACATTTTGTGATAGAATGTCTACTCTCTCTTTCTCTCTCTCTCTCTCTCTCACTCTCTCTCTCTCTCTCTCTCTCTCTGCCTGTGTATTTTCAATCCCTCATACTTAATCTGTCTTTACTGTATGTATTCTCCTTCTTTATCATTACCTTTCTCCTTTTCTTTATTACTGCATTGCCTGTTAGAGCCTCTATTTATGTATGTTTGTTATGTGTTTTTGTATTGTTTATTTGTATTGTTACATTACAATTCTGTCAAAGTTGCTTTAGTCAAATCTGTGGGGACTGAGGAGAAAAAAACAACTGTGTAGGGTTTAATCGTTAAAGTAATAGAATATAAAGAGAAGATCACTTAACCCTAATTGGACTGGGGGGGGGGGGAAGGCCCCCCTCGACATTTTTCGCGATTAATTGTTAATGCGAGAAGCTGTGGCTGCGAAGTTTTTATGAGTTTATTCTTTGAAGTCTTGCACATCTTTTAAGCCCAAATTAATGACGCCCGGGTACCCCGTTCGTGAGTTACGCATAATTTTGTAACCGTGCGTCAGACCCAAAGTTGCTCCAAAATGTTATTTCATGTACAAAGTCAATGCAAATTGTGTTTTCATCTAAAATTCATAAATGAGTGATTAATTTTGCTTTCATCTATAACATTTCATTTGATTTGCTGATATTTATGACCAAAATATTGTCGCCGACAATTTCCATCGAAAAAACAATAAAAATAAAAAGGTAAAAAAAAAAAAAAATACATAAGAAATTCAAAAAAACAATAAAATACATCAGAAATTAATTTGGATACCGGATTTTTTTACTAATACAATTGATAGGAATGCTATAAAGAACATTCACACCAAATATTAGCATTCTAGGAGCTATATTTAGTGAATTAGAGCAAAAAGTATGATTTCATGCATAAATTAGCATAATTAATTCATTAAACCTAAATTTGAACAATTTTTTAACAATCAAATATACGATTCTGCAGATTACGTCATGGGTGACGTGTGTGTCAAAACTTGTGTATTTGTTGTCTTCCAAATGTTTCATAGGAAATCATAGTATGACTATGGATTTACAAGAAATGTCTACATGCTAAATGTATATTGCTTTTTGTTATGCACAACTCGTTTCCAAAATAAAAACACAAACACATGTGGTGTATTTTTAACAATATATGAAGTCTGGTTATTGCTTTCAGTGTATTATTCAATAGTGTTTGCCAAATGTGTCAAGTATATTGATTGATTCCCCCAGACTTCTGTACTAAATGTTTTGTATTTTGAAGGTCATTGAAATTGCATTACTATATTATTGCATATATCATTGTATTGCTATTGCTATAATACATTACTGTATATTTCTAACACCTCAAAAACCGTTTGGGATTTGTAGGTCCACAGCTGATATTGAATGAAAACAAGTATATTATGTAATGCATTTTATAGGATCAAATTGATTATCAACTGAATAATTTTTAGTGAAATGGAGTGGAGGTGAAAGTGTGTACTTTAAGTGCATGAATGCATAAATTTATCCTTTTTTTTTTTTTGGTCATAATACTTTTCCCGGTCACAAGCATCATGACGAAATGAAGGGCAGAGACAAATGATGTTGTTGGAGCAAAATAAAATCTACCGTTGTTATCAACAGCAGCGTCCATGTACATACATTATTTATATGTGAAAATGATTATCATTACGGTTATAAAGAGGTATCATTGTGACATTTGGAATAACATGCTGGTGTCGCAAATTCAGGGATTAACTAAAATCTGAAAGAAATTTTAGTCAAGGATTCTCTCTCCAGATTGCAAAACTCGTTTATTGTATACAAAACATTTAGTTATTAAAAAAAATTTTTTTTTTTAATTCTTGGGTGTAAGCAAAATCTAATTTTTGTTTTGTCTCAAAATGGTTTTCGGTGACAGGTAGTGTCATTACTTTTTTAAAGCTAGGATATACATGTAAATTCAAGCTCATTGTGTGGGTTCGTTCTGTATTTGCATGTTGGATTAACCCTATACCCATAATATGACGTAACGTCATTTGGGTAAGGCTGTCGTTGTTATTTACACAGAATACCTGGCTACAAGATATTTTTTCAGACTCAAGTTTTTACTGTGTTTATTCAGAAACAAAGTGAAAGACAGAAAGGAAGAGACAGATGTAAGGAGACAGACACAGAGAGCTATAGGCCTACGGAGAAACGATGGATCGTAATAAGAATGGAGAAACTTTCAACAGGTCCAGAGCAAATAGAGGGAGAGGAAGAGAGTAGGGGGAGAGAGATAGAGGGGGGGGGGGAGATAGAGAAGGGGAGAGCTAGATAAGGATGAGAGGGTGAAAAGAGAGGGAGAGAAAGATCTGTTGTACAGATAGAAATGGGGAAGAGAGAAAGAAAAGGAGATACAGATGTTGGAGTTAAGATAGAAATACTGTACAAGGGAGAGAGAGAGAGAGAGAGGGAAGGATATACTATAAATGAGGAGGGAAATTATAAAAATTAGGCCCACATGATGTACATTCAATATTGGCTATAAGAGAATTTTCAGAATTCATGTGGGACAACCAATCACTTTGAACTTGATTAAAACTTGAATTAAGATACATTTTTACTAGTCAAATCATATTCACTCTAAGATTTGAATTAATTGTATGATATTATCTCTAATACATCAAACTCCTTGTCATAATGGAGGGAGGCGTGATAGCACGGTCCGAAATCAAGTCGTTGTGCAAGTGCCCTTTGGATGGTAAGGCATTAATCCCCAATAACAAGTCCCTGGGATAGGACGTAAAGCCATAGGTCCCTGGAAGCTTACGTATAAGCATTAAATTTCTTCCTTAGCAATCAGGTAAAACCAATCAATCAATCGATTGAAGAAGATTGCTTGTAACTCCTTGGTCACATATACAGTGTGTTCCTAAAAAAAGGTAATCGAAGTTCAAAGGTCAGTCATTTCAAAAGTACATGATTTATTTTTGTGATTTGTTTACTGAAATACTAAGTAACTCATTAGCTTTAATTTGAGACATTGCTTATGTCCAAACTGTAATGGGTCACAGAGTTAGGGTCCTTTGAAGGTGATAGGTACAAAACCTATTTTTTCCAAGTTTTTCGGTTTTAGGGTATGAAACCAACTTTTTATAAATTTTTGATTTCATAGTTTTGGGAGGTTTTGTCACAAAAAGTTTCAATGAAATGCAATTTCATTTGTCAAAGGACCTATCTCAATGGCAATGAGAGGGGTTCGCAATTATGAGTCTCTTGTGTCGTGGAGACGTCGTGGTGACGTCTCCTGAGACTTCAGGGCGTCGAGGGAAAATGGAACAAAAGTCAAACATGTTCAATCGTTTAGTAGACTTCTTTAAGACGCCAGCAAGTAAAAATTATTAGCCCGTTCGATTTCTTTTAATCGTTAGCAAGTTCCGACAACGTCTCTGCGACGTCGTGGATACTTAAGGGACGTCGCAGCAACCGTCCGCAAAGATGTCACAGAGACTTACTAACGTATTAAAGAAGTCTACTAAAAGATTGGACATTTGTTTTCTTTTTCTCGCGACTTCTTGCAGAATCAAGAGACGTCGCGGCGACCTCTCCGAAACTCCAGAGACTCATGCATAATCGAGAACCCATGTCATTACCAGTTAGATAGGTCCTTTGACAAATGAGATTGCATTACATTGAAACTTTGTGTGACAAAACCCTCAAAACTGTGAAACAAAATTTTTAATAAAAAGTTGGTTTCATACCCTAAAAACGAAAAACTTGGAAAAAAAATGGGTTTTGTACCTATTACCTTCAAAGGACCCTAACTCTGTGACCCATTACAGTTTGGACGTAAGCAATGACTCAAATGAAAGCTGATGAGTTACTTAGTATTTTAGTAAACAAATCAAAAAAATAAACCATATACTTTTGAAATGACTGACCTTTGAACTTCGATTACCTTTTTTTAGGAACACACTGTATAGCTTACACGTGCCGTTATGAAATCAGAATGAAGATAGTAACTTGGTTCAATCTGGAGGCTGAAATAGATGGACAATTCTACAATAAATAATCAATATCCAAAGTGTGTTCTGCATTATTTGTTTTGATAATATATGTAGAAAAAGTGAGAATAAAGGGGGGGGGGGTAGTTGTTATTTGGATGTGTGGGCCATTCTTTGAAAAGTGAACCTTTTTGGGACAAAATAAAGTTTTTGCTTCTTGATTTTAAGCTGCATTTTCAAAGAGAGCAATGTCTGAAGTTTCATGAACTTTTTTCGTTATATCTGCATTTTTTCATGCTCATTTGCATAAATTAATAATATGATAATTAGATGGAAACACAGTACATAAAATATCATTTTTTAAACCTTGACTGGAATGGATATGCTGACTTCCTTACTTGGATTAATGTCATTATATTATTATTTACCTCCATTCCTTTTAATCTAACCCCAAAATAATGTTGCTAAATTGATTATATTAAGATAATTAACCCTGGAAATTAATTGCCCTCAAATGTCACACACGTGACCAGAAAACACAAAAAGTTTATGCCCCGCCTGAACCATGGCTCTGGTATTATTATTATTTCTTCTCCAAAGCTAGATTTAATGTACCTTGCATCTCACCAAATATGGATCCATGAAAAGTTTTAATTTGATTATTAATTAGCAAACAAATTTGTCACACACCTTGACCCACTGGGTGGGGGCGGTCATAAAGGTCTGATTATTTTCACTTTCATTGGCTAAAATTTATTTATTTTAGCATTACTATGCTCCAAAATGGTCCTGCAATAATTTTTGCAGAAAAAAACAAAGAAAAACAAAAGGTCGAAAAACAAAGAAATACGTAAGAAATTCACAAAACTATGAAATACATAAGAAATTGATTTCGATACCAACATTTTTCCAAGTTCAATTGTTATCATTAAAAAAAAACCTTGTCTATTCACTTATGTTGTCTTATCTAAATTGTAATGTGATGTGACTTGTCGATTATTTTCAGGTGTTATTATGAAAGAAACACATTCATATCTGATACCAAAACAATAACATGGATTGATATGTTTATTTGCCAGTCCAAAATTCAAAGGTTGTTTTGCTTTATAGATTAGCTATCATTATTTTCAATAAAAATATCAATAAGATTAAATTTTCAATCAATATGATGAACATAAACTATCCATTCGCATTTTTTTATTTCCCCTAAAATTCTTCAGCATGATTACTTCAAAGTTATTTGTCTGTTACAGTTTTGCACATGTCTTCATGATGAAAATGTTTCATAAAACGAGCATGATATAACCAAAAGCGTTTAAATAAAACATCACATTCAATAATTTCAATCTCTTTCAGTTTGAAGTATTAATAATGTAGAAAATAAAATAAAGGATGAAAAGGAGGGCAGGCTTCAAACACGATTGAAAAAAAATTAAATAAATGAAGGGTCCGCGTTGATTGGAGACTTGTTCACCCGGAATCCGAGTCGATCAGGGCATTTGACCTGGAATCTAGGTTTATTGGGACCATACATCTTCCGGGTTAAAAACCTGACTCGGAATTTGGGTCCATCTGGATCATCCACTCTCTAGGTCAAATTTATCTGGAGAAAGACTCACATTTATTAACCCGGGACCATGTTGATTGGAACCTTTGACCAGGAATACCGGGGTCCATCAGGTCATACAGTTTGGCCCAGAATCCGAGTCCATCAGAGCCTTTGACTCGGAAGTCGGGTCAATCGGAGCGATTTTTTTTAGTCATGTTTGCTGCTGGAGAACATTTATGTATATACAGCTATAATAATGAAGATAACATAATTAGTTAATATCAATATCGTTTTATTTACCAAGGGTAGCCCACTTCAGTTCTGATAATACCCTGCACAGCATGATGTTATAATATCATCAATAATCTAATACCTAATTTTATATTGCAGGGTATCAAACTCAAATTTGTAGGTTTGAACAACCTTTGAAGTTTGGACTAAGTAAGATAATAGTGTTTGACAAATATTATTCCGTATGGCATTTCCGCTTTTATTATGTTGCTGAAACAAACATAGTAATGTCTGTGATATTTGATAAAAAAATTCAATTGGTCCTGACAAGAAAGAGCAAGCAACAACAACAAAATAAAAAAAATTGAAAATTTGAAGTATAGCCTCCCGTAATTGAGTGATTTGTGTCCACGTCACAAATTCTCTGCTTCCCATAGACAAGAAATTGAGTGTACATATCTGTATGAAATAAATGTATACCTTCATCAAGAACAATGAAAAAAAAAAACATATTTGTGGAATTAACAGTACAAAACACAATGGAGGTAGCTCTCAAGTGCTGCCATAACTAATTATAATTTAATAGAATTATCTTCTGCTAAACTGTACACCTATTTTCCTTTCATTTTTAATCTTAACTTCGAGTGTGGCCTTTCACTTTATGTTCCATGTAAGATCTTTTCAACAACTTGCATAAGTCAAACTTTGTTCTTCATTTCAAAGAACAAATATAGAGACGGCCTGTTTGTTTTCGTAGCTGCTACAATTAGATCGACCTTGTCAACCATTATACCTAGATCAAACATACTACAAACCAAAAATTGCTCTGTCATTGTGTCATTTTAAAGGAAAACACGAACCTATAACAAATTGTATCTTGCTGGGTATAAAGGAAACACTCAGTGAAGATTAATTAAAAAAAAAAATAGAACATAGAACAAAATATTAAGATATTTGTTGATAATATATTGAACGTTAGATAGTTGAGATCACTATATACTAAACTAAAATATTATTGCTTTTCTGTTATTTGTAAGCACCAAACAGCCAATTAGAAATTCCCCACTTACCAGTGATTACAACTTAACTTCATAAACTCATTTTTGATTTTTTTTTTTTTTTTTCATTTATTTATTAATCAACTTCGTTTAAATCTTATCCGACCTTTGACTCTTTTACTTTTTTTCTTTTTTTTTTCGTTTAAAATCAACTTCCTATCCAGGGCCCTCTAACAGAGTGTGCCAATCATTTCCACATTGGTAGTAGCTAATTAGGATCATTGGAGCATCATGCGCTTTTCGTATGAAAGTCTCACTTTGAACCAATCAGAATGATTGTTTTTAAATTTGCAATAACTCTTTATGTTACAGGGCACATGTGGGTTTCCTTTAATGAGAAATTCCTTGTGTACTGGCTTCAAAACCTTATAACATGCAGATAACATGATTACAGTGAATAAAAACATGGCGCATCGCCAAAAGCAAGGATATATGTTAGGCTACTAATTAGCTTTTATATCTTTAGATTATCTTTAGATTTTAATGGTCTATATCCACACACTGCTACTCTTATCTTTAATCTTCTAATGGAGGAGTCTAGACCTGCCATGTTTATGATGAAAACTATTGTTGTCATATAATCCATATCGTCATTATCAAAATCTCTAAAGAAACTTTTGATCTGAGATGGGTGATAAATTTAATCTTGGGGTATTGCTCCACCTGTGGACTTAGATGATCATATATTCATACAAAATATTTTATCTTACGACGATTCTCTTTTTATTTGAACATCATCTGGTTAATCTCCCCCGACCCTCTCTCTTGTATAATATTCAGTCTGTATCTTACCAAGATAATGTTTTTAAAATGTTGATATTTTATGTTTCTCTAGCTCGTTTATCGTGATAAGAAGTGAAAAGTCCAAGAGGGAGATGAAGAGACCACACCTCCTTTTATATTTAAAAACAAAAACAAAAAAAGCTTGCGCTCTCTATCTCTGTCTTTCGCTCTCTCTCTCTCTCTCCATCTCTGTCTTTCTCTCGCTCTCTCTCTCCATTCTCCATTTATCTCTCCCCCTCTCTTGTATCTATCTTCCTCAAGTCTTTTCTCAAGTTAAAACTGTTTATATTTATCTCCCTCCCAGAGTTTCGATCTATCTAGGTGCGTATATTCACCTCGATCTTTGGACGATTATGATGAGCCTCAAGTGGTGTAAGTGTTGAAACGTGCCAAATTCTTTCCTATCAAATACTTGTTCATGTATCTCCAAATTTGTACAATATATCCGATTTCATAAAAAGAATTCTCATTTCCTAGACTTCTAATCTGATTACCTCATACATTCTCAGAAAAAAAAACTCTACACTTCTACAATGTACATCTCTCATAAACTCTTTCCTCAATATATTCTTATTCACTGATCTTTTCAGGACTTAACCACATGGTCAACCATAAATCTTCAATCAAAGAAATATAAACATCATCTAAAATCTATTTGCACCATGATTTTTTTAATCAACCTTTACAGGAATAAAATTTTGTATAATCATTATCAGAAGACTGTTCCACATTATATTTCCCTCTGGATTTCATTTGAAATGATCATGGATACTTACATGCAATGTTATTAATGTTTCAACCTCTGTCAAACCGCCCCAGACCGACTCCAAACTGGCCAATCACTTGCATTAAAGGTAATGCAATATATATGTTGTTCGACCAGTAATCTGTTTGAGGTCGGTTTTGCTAGACTGAGGTATTCAATATAGGGGTAGACCACCCTGAAATGAAGTATGTTTTGATTTAAAAAAATAAATTTTTTTTTAATGTTATATCAGATTTTGTAAAACCTTCAATGATAAGTTTTTCTCATTTTTGCTTATTAAAGAGAAGATATCTCAGGGTAGCCTTCCCCTTTGAGAATTACACTTGTTTAAAGTCAATGATTTATAATCAAGGGTGACACAATAAGAAAGACATGTCACAATCAATATATCTTATATGAAAAATATACATTTCCATGATTTGAGTTTCAAAAAACAAACAAAATTTACAAATGATTCACAAAATTTTACAAATATGATGAACAAAAGATTCTTTCTCTCAATATTTGAGAGGGAATACAAAAAAAGAGTCAGTACCATTTATAAAACTTCTGCTTCATAAACAGAAGAAGTCTTCAACAAAGTCTAAATAAATCAACATGTTATATTTATAACAATCACTCAGATATGCCATTATTCTAAGGCTGTGAAAAAGTATTCAACATTTTCTATTAATTTGTCCATTTTAATCAATAGGTGCGACCTTTCTTGCACAATCAAAGCTCTACATGCAGCAATTTTTGTTTAGCTGCAAATGAAATTCTGTGTCATAACAACCTAGACTCTATGCAGCATAAACATAGTCTCATCGTCGCTTCAGACGAATTAGATACACCAGTCACATCACCATAAAACCCCAAACCATATCACATGACCATCAGGTATAAAAGATTGTGTTAGGGTATGCAGTGGGACTGGGTTAAAAGCAATCCTATTAGTCCCACTCATATTGACAGGTGTGATGTGAGGTGCCATTTGGTAAAGATATACAACCACTTCGCATCTGCCAAACAGGAGCCGTACATGTTGGGAGGCTGTTTTTATCAGTAATTCATTGACCTTTTACGAGAAAAACCCTGTTCATAAATTGATAATTGGATAGAGGCCGAAAGGCTTACAGTGACACCCAACCCCAAATCTAAGAGCGGGGAAAAAGCCTTACAGACACACAATACTACATATTTAGAAGAAAAATAATCATCCTGTCAAAAGACAATCACATGGTATGTGCATACCAATCATAAGTATGTGATTATACATCTATCATGATAACAACTGGAAAGCTTAAAAAGTAATTTTGAGATTTATTTTGACTTGGCAGATGTATATCTGTTGTGTAGATTAGTTCTTAAAGAGTATAACCCTCTAAATAAATTGATAATTGAAAACTGGTAGATGGGAGACGAGTCTTTCCCCTCCATCCAAAACAACACCACAATATCTTTAGAAGACAAATAAAACTATCAAACAGTATAGACGATCATATGGTATGTGCATAAAAAAGTGTCATTACACAGCTATCACAATAACAAATGGTTTAGAAAGTGATTTTGAGATATATTTCACCTTGGCATATATATCTATTCCATGACTGCTATAAATTTGTGCCTGGCAGATGTTGATTAATACAGCTTAATAGACTGGTGCTATATAGTGCAAGTTCTCAAAATAAGGTGACCATGATCTTTCAAATATAATCACTTTTAAGTGGACCATGCAAATCAATTATCTACTACCCGTATCCAAATGCAATATCAATTAATAGTAATATATTTTTAACTGCTTCCTACATGAAGGATATTAACCCATTGAGTACAAGGACCGGGTGGTTCTTGTACATAAGCCTAATGGAGTGAAATAAATCAGTCGTGAATGGGTTAATTTGTCAAAAGGTGAATTGACTTCATGTGTTGAGAGCCAGAAGGGGTTAAAACCTTCAAACATTAATTACCTTCTATGTCTCACTAAATCATTGACAAACAATCTTGACATGAACCTGTTGACTACTGGGGCCTGCTTCTCAAAATCGTCGTAAGTCCAAGTTCTTGGACAAGCCGTAGGGACACGTGTTGAAGAATTAACACATGTTTCAATGGGTTGTCCAAGACTTCCGACTAAATGACAGTTTCGTGAATTCTATCTTTTCATTGACTTAATAATACAGGGACCACCCGCTACCTGTAAACAATGCGTTCATCTGAATGAATGATTTAAACAATACAAGCTTTCATAAAAATAATATTCTCTCAAAATAAAGAAGCTAATACTACTTCAAATACAATTATATTGAATAATAAAAATACAACTATAAAGTGAATTTGTCAAAATAATGCAATAATCAGATGAAAAATATCCTATTAAACTGGCCTTTACTAATACATGTTCATTATAACATAAACATGTATGTAAAGGTCTACCCTGTTGTCTATGGGGCGCCAACTGTAACCCTTATTTTTCGGTAAAAAACTACCCCTTTTTGTAACAAAATTCGCACAAAATCATCTTTGGTAACAAAATGAATGTTAAAAAATTATTTTGTTACAAAATTAAGTAAAAACATTTATTTTGTAACAAAACTTATTTTTGTTTCTTTATTTTGTAACAGAATGAATTTTGTTACAAAAAAGAAAATGACAAAATTCATTTTGTTACAAAAAAAAATACAAAATTGTTTTTGTTACAAAAATAATTTTGTCAACAGAATAGAATGCTCTACAGGACAAAAATGATTTTGATTACAGAAACGACTTTGGTAGACGGACAGAAAACATTTTGTTGACCAAGTGTAATTCTGTAAAGTACAGAACCAATTCTGTCGACGGATGAATTCTGTACTTGGACAAAAAATGTTATGTCACTACAAAACCCATTTTATATGTAACAAAATATCTTTTGTTACCAAATAAAATCACTTTGAGACAAAATGAGTTTTGTCTCAATAATTTTGTTACAAAATAGAATGTTGTCATTATTTTTGTAACAAAATAACTTTGGTCATTTTTTTTGTAACAAAAACAATTTTGTATTTTTTTTTGTAACAAAATGAATTTTGTCATTTTCTTTTTTGTAACAAAATTCATTCTGTTTCAAAATAAAGAAACAAAAATACATGTAAGTTTTGTTACAAAATAAATGTTTTTACTTAATTTTGTAACAAAATAATTTTTTAACATTCATTTTGTTACAAAAGATGATTTTGTGCGAATTTTGTTACAAAAAGGGGTAGTTTTTTACCGAAAAATAAGGGTTACAGTTGGCGCCCCATAGTTGTCAAGCTCGATAATTAATGAGCTTGATTTGAAATATAAAAGCTTTTTCGTAATGTCGCCACTAGTCATTTTCCTATTCATCTTCAGTGGACATTAATGAACATACTGAAAGGAATGTCAATCATAATGAGCTGTTACAATGTTATGTACATTTACATTTAAAAAAATAATTTCAATGTTATTTCTACATCTTATAAAGGACCCCATCTTATACATTTGTACATGGTACTGATGGAAATGAAGGGGTAAAAAATAACCATCATATTGAATAATGATATTGAATAATGATAATTCAATCAAACATTTACGCTGGAAAACCCCAAATAACCTTATCAACTTGATATAGAAAACAAACATACTAGACAAGATAATAAAATATATATTTGAATTACTGTCAAATTTTACTCTTGGAAAAGGAAAACATAAGTAAAAATATTCCTATAGAAAACAAATGAATACAAGAAAACTATAATGAATTATCCTTAAGATCAAAAGAGACAATTAAGGAAGAAAAATAATTGTACGAGGTATGAAAGAATATAAAGTTGATAAATTGCTAAAGTACTGCAAAATAATTCTGAAAAGAAGAAAGAATTAAATGTCATTTTTTCTTCTTTATTGTTATTTACTATAAATAATGTATTAGTCCTTCATAAAGTTTGCTGATTTTACAAAAAAGAATAAGAGCAGAATCACAATTAATAATTTAGTAATAATAAAAGTTTTCAATACACTTGAAGGAACCCCCCCCCCCCCAGGAAAAAAAATACAAACAAAATTTTTATATTTCCTGATTGTTCTGTTGAAATGAAACAAATACCACTTCATCTACATCACATAATTCCCCCCCCCCCCTCCCCAAGATCGATAAAAATCAGGTTTGCTAACCTCAAAAGTAGTTGAAAATGTTTCTTTTATAATGATGAAAAAAATTGCATAGAAAAGGATTCTCCCTTGACAAACCATTTTTGATATTCAAATCTAAAAACATGGACTCACTTTGAGAGTCACATGTATATGTACCTAAATGTAATGTAATTGGTACTTGAATGATTCGGGAACAGAAATAGATAAGGCAAAATGTACAATCTCTAAATATATATTAAATATTAAACTCAAGATATTAACACAAACATTACGATTTCTCTTGTGGAATACAATCAAATTCTCAACAGTGTAACATCAGAGGTACTGTACACAGATTTGAAGAAAATATTTTTATTTCCCTACATAAGAAATTGAGACACAATAAAGTAGAAATACTTGATATATTTTATCTTTCAACTATGTACAATTTCCCTTTTATTTTACAGTTAAAAACCATTACAGTACTCAACGTTGAACAAATGCATATACATGTATATCCTCTATTCTCTAGAAACTTTCAATTCAAAGGTGTCATTAATATATGCACATACAGAGAAGATAAGTCTTCAGTGCTGCTTAAACAACTAAGCCTTGGTAGTGAAAGAGTTTGAGGATGATGGTGCTGGTGAAAAATTAATGATGATGATGATGATGATGATGATGAAGCCTGTGGTGGGATTTTTATCAATATTTTCCGCACAGGATCAAGACCAACACAGGACTAATGATAGACAATGAAGAAATTCTATTCCCTCAGAATGGCAGAGATGCTGTCTCTCCCGAGTTGTCTTTGGGGTTTTAGCTTCAAACTATCTATATATATATATATATCACATAGATCTGTTTGTAAATTTCACAATTCCCAATAAGGAGATTTTCACTGAAATCAGACCATCAGTAATAATAATGATTGTTTAGTCAGGGCCCCCATTTGGCTAGCCCCCATGGAATCCACTGGAGAATTGATCACATACGAGTGGCTGGAGTCCCCTTATGGCTAGCCACTGTGGATATTTCCACGGGCTTTTCTGTCAGTAATTATTTAAGAATCAAAATGGCAGCCACATTGATTCCATGCAGACATGGTTTGAATTAGATAATACACTTGCCTGGCTCTTGTAAATATCTCTTTAGTTGCAAGATGCCTTTCAACATGGAAGTGAAACATGCACCATCTCTACAGAATGATTCAAAGATTATCCATTGTCTGCTCCTAATCATCATTCATTGGTCACAGAAGGCTGAAAGCTGCATTTTCATCCACCATAGTAATGACTTTCATAATGTACATGTATATTTCTGTAAAAGTGCTCAGTATACATTTACAAAATATGTAGAGCAAGTTTTAAACTTATCCAAAACATTTTTGTTTATATACATGTAGCAGTATAGTAAAGCTTAGAAAGGATCAACTTTTCCCGTTAAGTACTGTGCCGCTCAAATATAGCTCCACAAAACATGAATGTACATAGTAACAATCAAGCATTCCAAAAGCAAGGCATCATGTGAGACAATTACTAGTTATCTAAAAGGCACATTTAGATTGACAGGATTGTTGAATGTTAGTTTCTGAAACCGGGAAGATAAAATTTACTGTTCAAGTGATAATAACGGCTGTCAAATAGTGAGGTTTGTGATTGAATAGTAAGAAAAGAGGAAATTTCATTCACATCTCGAATTTCCAAGACGATTTTAAACCTAAATGCCTTTGACAAGAGTATGAGAGTAGAATTAGATTTTTATATAAAATGTACATATAGATCAATATTTTCATTGTGAATGAAAGCAACCAAAAAAAAGATGACGCTCTGCTGAAACACTGAATATGATCTAAAATTGCACAATCAAAATCAGAGGGAGAACCCGATAACATAATTTTTTAGACAGTAAAACATAATATAATCTACAATATGAACGTGATAAGCTAAAAGATATTTGTCCTTCAAAAACAAACAGAGGGCATAATTCTTTGGAAGTTGAGAAAACTCAAACCTGCAGTTACATCTACTGTTTTTTTTTATTTTAGTTAAATTTAAAAAAATACTGTTTTCTTTTATGAAAAAAAAATAACAGCTTTAAAACATAATGATTCATAATAAAGAACACAATCTAAAATATGGATTTTCAATGAATGATTTGGATTATGCTAGGAAGGGCTCATGCAGCATGAGTTTTGACAACACTTCTTCTTTGAGAGGTCACTAGCGATTGCCAGCGCTCCCCCAGAGGCAAACCGAACAAAGGTATCCCCTATGAGAGGACCCATGGCATACAGCCCTGGTTCAGCGTCCGTCTCCATAGTGAAGGGGTCAACACTTACTGGATTGTTCTTGCAGCTGATGTCACTGCTTTCCTCACCAAGGTTCACCCCCTCACTGGGTAAGAAGGACAGGTCCGGTTTAGCTCCTATTAGAACTGTGACCATAGAGACAGCCATACGCTGCGTCGAATTGTTACCTGATAGCGTCACCATCAAGTCCCTACCAAAGTCAAGCACACGATGCTTCGGGAATGGGGTATAGCCTTCTTCCTGGATCTCTCCTCGCATCATCTGCAGGACGTGATGATATTCTGGATAGACAACCTTTGGAAGCTTGCTGAGAGTGATTGCAGAATCCCAGGGCGACCTTCGGAAGACATGGACGACCGGTATCCCTGCATTTCTGGTCATGATGATGGCATCAGCTGCAGAGAGTCCCGACCCAATCACCAGGACGGGGTAAGAGTTGCTGCTCAGGTCCCCTTCCTGAATGGCTGATTCCAGGTACTTCAGATCGTACCTCACATACCTGAATTCATCTCCTGGAACATTGAGCCGATTTGGTTTGCCCATCATCCCTGTCGCAAGGACAACATTCGGGGAGAGCACCGTGAACTGTTGCCGACATCCGCAGTGAGGGTCAATGTGCTCCCCTTTCACCTCAAACAGATTCTCTCCTTCAAGCTTACAGCATCGCTGACATGGAATCTCCGGCTCTCCGCTCTCGTCGTTGATGACACGTCGGCCCTTGAGACGACGAATGGAAAGAACCTTGGTGTAAGGCACAAAGTTATCATCCAGCTTTTTGGTCTTCACGTAATCCTGGTAGTAGTGGGCTACCTCTGAGAGTGTGGCTCTCTTGTGGTTGGTCATCATTCTGGTATCCTTGTGAGTTTCTCTGTAAGACAAAGATACAAATTTTATAAGATGGTTTTTATAACACAAATATTAATCTTATGTTTGTAGCACATACGTAAGTCAGACAACATCTTTGATGAGCAAATTCTGGATATAATGAATTGTTCAAGTTATGGATTAATTTCTTTAAATTTGACAGCATGAATATTTCAAGGAATTGTAGAAAAAGGATGCATGAAGAAATATGTACAATGTATGTACATGTATGTAGGCCTACTATACAGTAGGTTGAGATACATGTACTCAATTATAAATTTCATGCGTTGGTGCCCCACCTCTAAGCAGTACCAATTTCTCTCTTTAAAAAAAAGATTTCCATATATCAACCATGCAGGTGTATCTCTTTATAAACTTTACTTTAAATATATAAAAAAAAATATATAAAAAAAAAACACTGAAAGTACTGAATAATAATAAACATGAACTTGGCATTTTTGACAACTCGGTCTGCCGCAAGCCAGGTGCAAACCCTAAACCCTAACTTAGCCAAGTTTGCTCGTACCAATGGATACATGTGTACATCGGTAGGTGGTCTCTATTAGAGGTAAGATTGACTACTGTACCTGTATTCTGCTGCCCATTCATCAAAGCTCATGTCAGGTAGTTCCATCCATGCTCCAAGACTCAGGGTCAACACAGAGTCATCCATTTCCTAAACGGATATAAGAATTATAATAAGTTGAATAATTGATCATAAATTCTGGATTTATGGAGCGCCTAATAGTTAGACTATGTCTCATGTCTTGAAGCGCTTTACAGAGACATAACTACCCTGGTCATTTGATTCTGGCTTGCTCGCACATAATCTATGCACATTATTCACTCTCTTTATTGGAGATTTTTCTTTTTCTTTTTCTTTCTATTTTTTTATTTTTTAAATTTTTTTGCAGGGGCAGGGGGTGGTGGAGGCAGTAAAGATCAGAGTTACGTTTGTATCATCCATTTATGCATACATTCTTTTCATAAGCACACTGACATGTCTACATACTATGTAATATGCTTTATTTTGTTTGTAAATTATTATCTTTTATTTCATTTTGGCATAATGTATAAATGTTTTACTTGTAATGATAATCTTTAACGTAATAAAATTTCTTCGATACAGATGACATGCTTATCAGCATCTCTCTTTATACACGCAAACCCTTGCACAAAACCACACACTACACTATTGACTCTATCTCATTCACACACCCCCTTTTTTCCCCCTTAGAACTCTCTCTCTCTTTCTCTCTCTCTTTCTCTCTATCATTCCACTATTCTCACTATGCAAATAATTTATCTACCCGTCTGTCTATTCAAGGATCAATATAATTTTCTACTATTTGAATGGTATCAGTAGCACTACATGTATGTACCTTCCTGACGTTTCCGGCATACACACACCACTGAATCTAAATTCAATACCATGACCCTGTATTAGCCTTGGCATCAATATAATCTCAAGTTTTATATATGTGACTTATTTAGGCATGCTGGGTTGTTGATAATGCTTAGAAAAACTATTCTTTCAGGCACGTTTCTCTAAATCTCTCTCTCTCTCTCTAGCTCTCTCACCTTTATTTTGAATAATGTGAATTATTATTAGTATGCAATGCCAAATAGTACAATAGACATGTGATATGATGTGCATTAAATGAAAACTAACAACAAATATTATATATCATAGCTCTATTCAAATCAAGTCCACTGCATGTGTAGGCCCCTCAGTATAAATGTGTATGGATGAGCAGAGCCTTGATCAGGTTATTGTAGCAAATATGTACATGTAGGTCACACTGAAAGGAATCGACCATGAGCCTACAGAACAAATGTGTGCATACCCTACACCTCTTCAAATTCAAGGATCATATGTATGAACATCACATTTACAGTCTTGAGAATGTATACCAACGGTCAGGGACAGCTATATCAGCTACAGCAACATATGGTATTATACCACAGATGTGTATTTGCAACATACTGTACTTTGTAGATTGCACATTATCAATTGAGTATTTCAGTAAAATAATATATTTGTTGTAAAGCAAATTCACATATTAAATGCACTACCGCAATTACATGTTTACCTTTATAATGTACATGTATGTCAAACATTACTCATTTGAAAGATTACCCTTCTAAATCACACAAACAAAACACAAGAACTGTCTACATGTATACCAATGAAATAGTGTGAATTTGATGTATAGACACATATACAATATTGTAAAGATGTAAAACATGGGCATACATGTACATGTAGGCCTATGTGGTAATGACATACATGTACACTGTAGGCCAACAATTGCACACATGAAATGTAGTCACAATCTTTTACAACTAGCTGCACCCGGCGCTACGCGCCGGGGCAGCTAGCAGGTCCACCCCCTACAGTTTGAAAAACGGTGTTTCTTTCATTCCCTCGACCCTTCTTATTACAGCATTTCGCGAAATTGATAAACGCTTCGGCGACAATTCGGCTCCTGCAAAAAAATATAAAACCTGCTCCGCCCCCATATGGGCCTGATAAAGTTTCTTCTGCTTCTTATTAGTTCTTTCTTTCTTTTACATTTTTTAAAATTTATTCATTTATTTATTCATTTTTTTATTTAATATTATTATTATTATTATTGTTATTATTATTTATTTATTTATTATTTATTTTTTATGTTTTATTTATTTTTTTTCAAAATTTTATTATTATTTATTTATTTTTATTTTTATTATTATATTATTATTATTATTATTTTTTTTTGGGGGGGGGGGGTGCTGAGGGTTATGAGGCCTACCCATTACGTGTACGTAAAGATTTTTGTTGCGTACCCTTGGCGTAACCTAAAAGTTTTCCCGGGGGGGGGGGGGGGGGGTGGAGCAATAAAGTATATAATTTTTTTACGTACCATTGGCGTAACTAGAGGCTTGCCCTTCGGAGGGGGACGCTGGCATGAGCAAAGTGTACGTAATTTTTTTCCGCGTAGCCTACCCTTGGCGTAACCTAGAGGTTTTGCCTCTGGCGGAGGGGGATGATGGCAAAAGGGTACGTAATTTTTTTTTCCGCGTACCCTTGGCGTAACCCTAAAGTTTTCCCGGGGGGGGGGGGGGGTGGAGCGTAACCGTGGCGTAACCTAGAAGTTTGCCCCTGGGGAGGGGGACGCTGGCAAAAGTTTACGTAATTTTTTTTCTGCGTACCCTTGGCGTATACCTGAAAGTATTCAGGGAGTGTGTGGAGCAAAAGTCTACGTAAATTTTTTTTCTCGCGTACCCTTGGCGTACCTTTAAGTTTTCCCGGGGGGGGGGGGGGGGGGGGGTTGGAGCAGAGAGTGTACATAAATTTTTTACGCATACCCTTGGCGTAACCTAAAGCTTTCCGCGGGGGGGGGGGGAAGGACAATAGTGCAAGTTAATTTTCTTCGCGTACCCTTAGCGTAACCTAGAGGTTTGCCCCTGGGGAGGGGGACGATGGGCAAAAGTGTACGTAATTTTTTCCGCGTAGGCCACCCTTGGCGTAACTGAGAGGTTTGCCCCTGGGGAGGGGACGATGGGCAAAAGTGTACGTAAATTTTTTTTCCACGTAGGCCTACCCTTGGCGTAACTGAGAGGTTTGCCTCTGGGGAGGGGGACGATGGGCAAAAGTGTAGGCCTACGTAATATTTTTTTCCGCGTACCCTTGGCATAACCTAAAACTATTCGGGGGGGGGGGGGGGGGTGGAGCATAAGTGGGTTTTTTTTCGCGTACCCTTAGCGTAACCTAAAGGGCCCCTTGGAGGGGGACGTACGATGGGCAAAAGTGTACGTAGTTTTTTTTTCTGCGTGCACTTGGCGTAACCTGGAGGTTTGCCACTGGGGCAGGCATTAAGTCTTTTTGATCACTCTTCTGCTGCCCGAGCTATTTTTAGCCTATAGCTACCACATGAATGAGGAAAGAAATCAATTCAACTGAATGAAAATCAAACTTATCAAGCAGGTAGTTCACCCAACGTCATTCAGCACAAACAAAAGAAATTTTGGGGGGCAAAAGGATGGGACATAATTTTTGTTTGCGTACCCTTGGTCGATCTGCTCCTTCCCCATACAATTGTATAATATCACCACTATTTTGCTTTTACTATTTGTATGAAGAAAAAATTTCAACTGAATGAAAATCAAACCATAAACTCAGACTTGATATGCAAGTCAAAATTTGATGGGATCCTCGATCGTGGGAAAGGGAAGAAATTATATTTTTATTTTAGTTTTTCTGATGGTAGTGATTCTAAATTTATTCGAAACCTATTTCCTGTGAGGTATTACTACATAGAAATATACGACAAATCATTTCAGAAGAAATAAATTTAACACAAATAAGCCAAAGGTAACGGAATGCTGAATTTATATACCCTGTGCTGTCACGCAACACCATCCAGCTCAGCTTATTGCTCAGCAGCTCACTCAGCTCACTCATCACATTCAGTCACGTTCAATTCAATACGACGTACTATGTATGGAGGATCGCCGAATTCATGTAAATTTCTATTTTTTGATATAAAACATAAACAATGATACCTGATGACTGTTTTTGCAAAGATAGTAGATGGACATGACTTTACGATGTTTATTTTGCGTCTAATCCACTTCTTAAGTGCATTTTTTTACAACGCGTACATGACAGAAATCGACTCGAGAAACAAATCGTCTCGATCCTCCTCAGTTTCAAAATCGACCTAAAATAACTCGGCATCGTACGTTCGGCGCTGCCGTGTCAACAGAAAATACACCGATGATGTCAGTAGGACATGATGCTTACATGCAGGGCGATGTTGTGTGGGCAAGAGTCATGAGGAGGTGATGGTTGGGTACCGTAGACGCCAGTTCGGTTCGAGATGACGTCACGCTCTAATTGTCGTCTGTTTCGTTCGACGTCGGACTTCAACACGCAAGTCAACGGGGATTTTTCGTCGAGGAAATCGAGGATCACCTGCACGTCCGACGTCGTGGTGGGCTGAGAATGCGACGACACGGTGACGGGTGGCCGACCCGACCCGTGGGTTAAAGCGGGGGCCTCGGCGAGGCGAATCCAAGGAGGAGATGCAGTCTCGTTGGCCCTCCCGTGCAAAGTCTATGGAAGACCCCCCGTCAAGCTTTTGAGTATTCTTATATAGATGAAGACCTTCAAATATACTTCCACTTCCACTTCCAGCTACATGTGTACATGTACCAATCTTCATTTTAATTTGTGATGAAATTTATCCTACATCATACATGAACCGGTTTACACTCTTTTCATATCGTGCATGTGAAATCAAGCATGGGGCAAATGGGTTAATATCATTTGCAATGCTAAAACTTTCTATAACTGATTAAGTGGTTATTTTCGCGGTGACTTTATTTTTGGCCGTGTGTTATCAGTTCGCCGCCTTTTGCGTTACATGCCAATTTCACTACAAATGGCACTTGTTCACTTCAAAGACCTGTATCTCGAAAAGTATACACCCTAATATATCAAAACAATAAATTTTCTGAAAGGAAATTTCTCAAGGAATCTAAATCTGCATTGAAAAATTAAACCAGGTGCAAGATAAAAAGTTATCAGGAAAAAATTCAGGAAATTAAGATTTTTTTAATCTTTCATTGTTTTTATCGTCAAGTCATCTATAATCACCCAAATATTAATATTATTATTATATTCTGGTAGAGAATAATAAGACCTTTCAAACAAGGTTAATTATGGTTTACAATTGAAGATGCTAGTACTAGAAGTTCGTATGTTACATTTTGGCCCTCTGTTACATTTATGTAACAATGTGTCGTGTTCAACCAAGCGTAAAGACATACCACACAAAAATGGTATCAAAAGATGCGGGAGGAGTTACTCTTTCGGAATATATGTAAAATAAGTGAAGATGCTAATACTAGATGTTCGTATGTTACATTTTTACCCTCTGTTTCTCAAAACTGATTTGATGTAACATAGGAACTTCTAGTACTAGCATCTTCAATTTTAGAATGAAAAATATAGGCCCGAATTCACAAAGGAGGATTCTGCAAAACCCACAGATCCGTGGATCCGTGGGTTTTTTAATCCGTGGATCCACGGATCCACCAGTTTATGATTCATCAACAGTTGACCCAAATTATGACGTATTATGACGATGTGGATCTGTGGATTCAGTCAAGTCCACCTTTGTGAATACCAAATTGAAAATCCTAGGTCCAACCGTAGGTTAAACCCAGGGTTGACCTTTGTGAATTCGGGCCATAACGATCTGAAATTTAGCCCTGAAAATATAGCTTTTTTCAAATTCATGAGGGGGTGGGGTCCTGCCATGTACTGTTGCACCATTAAACATATTTTTAAAGTGATATGATAGTATGAAGCAGTTTAAAAGCTTCAATTTGGTGCTAAATTCACAATCACAGGCTAAAATTTTGCAGAGATATTGCAGTTTTCCCAATGGTACTACAATATCTCTAATTCCCAATGACTTTGTACAGGAGGCATTGCCTTTTTAGATCAAATAATGATTGTCGAGTCTTCCTGGGTAGTATTGTAACATCAAACCTATTGTTCAGTGATTTCATGGTATAAGCAGTTTATAAGCTTCAGTTTGGTACCACATTCACAGTCATAAGCCAAAATTTGGCAGAGAAATTCAAATTTTCCCCAAATCAACCACAAAATGTAAAATTTCCTATTGACTTTGTACAGGCGACGCCGCTTCCAGCACCACCCCTACTGTCCCAAACTTAAACCTAAATTGTAACTCCACCAGAATGTTACCTAGAACAGTGAAACTTCACTGGGAGCTAGCACAGTAACATAGCTTCATAACGAGATCAAATTTGTTACATAAACTTTCATACTTTGGAAAATATTGACAAATTAATGCTGAAAAATAGCAAAAAGTGTAACAGCACCACCCTATTTGGGTGGCGAGTTCATAACACACGACCTTTTGCGAATTTTGTAAGTCAGTCAACGCGAAAATTTCCACTTTACTATCACCAAAATTTTTTTTTTGCTCTTGCAAGTTTTCCCAACTAGTCCAAAATCGTGAAAAATATTGGCTTATACAGTACCTTACTTTGTTAATACTTTGATTATAAATTTTGTTATGAAATTAATCCTGGAGCAAATGTTTTGCGTTTACTTACCCACCAAGATCCGCCAGGCCTGCCACTACCAAGGACTATATGATCCACCGCATTGCCTGGCTGATGGCGCCAGTCCAGCCGAGATTTCTCGTCATCACCCAGGTCCGCACCAGGGCGGGACAGGGTGTCAAACAGGAGAGCAACAGGGTTGTGGGAGCGTCCCTCAAGCCCTTCGCTCAGGTAATCAAGATCCTGCATCAACAGTGAACAGGATGCGTGAAAAATATTACCAAGTATGAAACAAAATAGTCATCATTTTGTATACTGCCGATAAGACAATTGCACAATACAGCACAATAATAAATCAATGTTTACGATTTTGCATGATTTACTAAACGTACACAAAAAGCAAAGCTTAAAATTATCCATTAAACTGTGCCCTTTTAAGTTCTTGGTCTGTAAATTATGTGAACTCATGTTATCAAACAAACAATACATTATTGATCATAACTGAATGGTCCACTGAAATTGACTAATTTGTGCAATTCTAAAAAGTGTAGGTGTAGAACAACACAAATATGTGTGTGGGTGCGTATGTATTCAACATGGTGTACAAATGTACAAAAAGTAAAAACAATTTCTACAAGTAAAAAACAGGTATTAAAAACTTATGTACTATTAATGTATGACAAAATACTTACACATTCTAAAATAGACTGGTCCTTGTTCCCTTCTAGCTTTAGCTGCAGTATAGGGTTAGGATGTGGCTCTCCACTGAAATAGGGCCAGTTACCAGACAAAATGTATGAAAGACAAATCCCTGATGGGCCATTTCCTAAAAAAATAAAGACATAAAATAAAATATGAAGATGATTTTCAAATTTGTGAGAAATGATGTCACTGAGGGAGAAAGGATGTTTGAAGAACTTATACAATCTAATAAGAAGCAGAATTTATAGAATTTTTGTTCAGAGTAAAAAAATAATTTTTTGCTGTAAAGTCTACAATGTCTGCAGGTATTATATAAAAAAGGGAGAAAAGTTAATTGTATCCCCGATAGTAAAGAGAGAAGAGGAAATTATTGATAATGTACAGTAACTAAACTTTTTGCAAACAACATTCAGTTTTCATCATTCATGTACATGTAGATGTAATGTTCAGCGGAAAATGCTTTCATAAACCTAATTTGGAGTGTTGTGGATGGCTGGATGTAAATTGTATTTAATCCATTTTTAATCCTTTTTTATTTTAATTTAGGGACAAAAAAATAAAAATAAAATAAATATCCCAGAGTATATTCACTGTTCTACAGTAGCCATAGTGGCATTTACCTAGGGATTATGTGGTTTCCTGAAGGATGTCCTTACGTGGCTTTCATGTTTTTACTTCTTTTTGGTCTCTATCATGAAGGTGTCTGGTTTACATGCAGACGCTTCATGTAAAATACATGATACAGCTACATGTATGTATTTACCAAATTTAATTTAAAAGAACATATTTACAAATGTATCACCCCAAAAAAGGAGGTACTCAATGTATATAATAATTGAATATGAAGAGTCGACCTTTTGAGCTTGGTCAAACAAAAAGTGTTTACCAAAAAAGTGGCCTTTGTAGGATTTGCCTTTGTGATTTAAATAAGAAATTTGTTGCAGTCACTCTGATGTATTTTTCTAGGTAATTATTTTTCCATAAACATCACATCGTGCTCCCATTTAATTCATTTTATTCACCCTGTGTATTTGAATGTTTTCAACAGAAATATGGCAGATTATAATTGCTGTGGATCATCACTCCACGTACTGTAAAAATTCAGAAATGGTAATTTGTATAAAAAAATAAAAAAAACCTGGATACACTTTAATAGACTTGTTTAATCAGCATATTATTATGCAACACAAGTAAATTGTGTACACGTTTTCAGTGCTGTCATGCAAAGCTACTGGCATAGTATGCTGACCCTACATATTCTAAGAAACCTGACCCATATACCCAACACTTTACAATCGTAATAGCCTTTCAATGAACCTGTAATGGGATACATGTATACAGTGGTGTGCTTTTATCCAGGGCTCGAGACCTTAACAGGGGTCTTGAGCAGACAGCCCCCTTGTCAATTACACTCCAAAAACACAGATCCTAAAAATATTATAAAACCTCCTGATAAAACATTAGAACAATCGGCCAGGGCTCAGCTTCATTAGCACTTAATGTACAAATGTAACTCTAAAGAAATTCAAAACATGTACATAAACAAATTAAAATTTCATAATTCAATATCTTTTCCCCTTTTTTTTGCAGATCTATATATATATAAAATATAATCTTTAAAAAAATGCATTAATTTTCTAAATTAAAAGAAAGAAAAAGTGTATAGTCTATAAATGATTGTTTCTTTTGACGTGATTGATACATGTACATTGTATACATCCTTCCAACTCTGCTATTATTTAGCAGACATAAATTCAAATAAATCCGCTTGAGTACATGAAGTGGTATACCAAAAAAAAAGCAACCCCCCCCAAAAAAAAAAGGACAAAAGAAGCCCAAACTTACCTATAACGAGAACTGGGGTGTAATGCTCCTTGAGTGCATGATTATCATCACTACTCCTCTGATCTGGGCTGCATCCGTTCCTAGAGATGGAGTTACATTGAGTGTTGCAGGGGCAGTAGTCCTCTGAAGCCATTTAATACTTCCACAACAAATAAGGTTCACTTTGGTCTGCTGGTATCTCACCAGCTATCAATCCTTTAAATAAAGTCCGAGTTCTGTATTCCAAAGAAGGAGTTCCTGTTTAACCTGGGATTATCCTGTCCTAATTAATGAAGCACCTGAATGCAAACCACATCCAGATACTCAGTGACCAATGTGGAGAGCTACATGTCGCAATCCTCCTCCGGAAATCAACCACGGTGTTGAGTACCGGCAGGTCCCGATGAAGGAACGTCTGGAGGTTGAGTGGATACGGTAATCACCGCTGACGATCGAAGATGATCTGAGGAGCTATTTCCCGTCCAGACAGCTTCATTCGCATTCTTTCCCTCCTGTGACTGCTGAAGCTTGGTTTAGCACAAGTTGACTGGCGGGCTTTAGAGCCCCAACTAAATGTCAATCTTTATTTAGTCAGCTTCCTGAACAAAGTCCACTAATTAAGCATTAATCCTCTACACAAGCAAGTATATGTAAGAATTAGTGCTCGATAGGGGGTGCAATTTCTTCATCAAACTTTAGAAGATCAATGAACTTTAATGAAGCAATGCATGAGGGAGGGGAGTAACTGATATCAAATGTATGATGGTATGAGCAGTTGTCTCTCCAGTCGAGTCCTGTCATCTGGTTAATAATAATAATGGGATTTTGTTCACCAGTACGTGAAGGTTCTGGAATTTATCCTTCGATTGATGAGGCAGCTGCAGAATATTAGCTGAGCAGCGTTGTAAACTGAATTGGTCTACATGTACATCCCAGGTTGCCTCCACCCTCATCATGTACCAAGTGCCTTGATGATCATTAGATCTCTATGAGATAGATAGAAAGAGATAGAGAGAGAGAGAGAGAGAGAGAGAGAGAGTACATTGAATAGTTATTCATGAGTAGGCGGGATTCTATTCTTTCAATGTAGAAGAGCGCATACAAATTGTATTAGTCTATATTATCACATTTTATACTGAATAATTATCAATTCATACTCTAAGTGATAAGTTTGTTTTGCATGTTATATAGAAATGCCAGAATAATACAACAGATTCAAGGTTTTCAAATTGATTGTTATGCCTTATCTGGCATCATGGATTGTGTGGTTTAACCGTCAATTGTTCCACAAATAATTAGATAAGGTCTGGAATTTAAGACCAGCAAACATGCACGTGTGCTGTGCATGCAAGGTTGAGTACACAGAGCAGAGAGTGTATCATGTTTATTCATGATGTGGGCATAAACCTATTGAAGCATTGTCCAATCATTACAAGCCTTGCACACCAGTACACATCTCAACCAATCAGCACAAAGAGTACTGGTATCCTCTTTATCAATATTGATAATCAACCAATTCATTATTCATGAAGAGATTCTGCTGACTCACAACCAATGTTTACATGAAACGTTTTCTATATTTACACTTCTCACCTTGTTGAAATCATCTAGAATTTTTGTCAACAAAATATGCAATATTACAATTTTGTTAAAAACATGTAACTAACAAAAACAAACTGAAGTAAAGTATCTCACATAAAATAAACAGGAAAAAAAGATCTACATCTATAGTACACACAAACCATGTTTTGGTTTGTAAATTTCATGATTCTTGTAATATTTCAAGAAAAGTTTATTATGAATATTTTGAGACAAACAATTAACCACCTACACGTAAATTTGTTTTCAAAAACCTAAGAAGACTTTCAGTTTCCTAAATTTGAAACAAAGTATTATGTACCTGAAGATAACAGGTTTCTACAGAGACCGTCAATTTCCTAAAATCTGAAGTATGCAACAAATATATACATGTACTAGAGGATTAAAGGTCAACTGTTCCACATAGTATTTTTTATATTAAAGGTAATATGTAGGGTTGGTCAAAGTAATGAATTTACTGGAAATTAACATTCCTTGGTGCATCAGGGGGGGGGGGGGGGGTTCAATAACATCTAAAATTAATTCCAACTGGGATAAAATCAATTTTAGGATCAAGAGCTGTGGTATATATAAATTTAGTTCCATGTGTTCATACATGTAGTTGGAATTGATGTAATAACTTTTAGTGAATCACTCCCTGAAGATCCATCTAGATCTAGAAGATCATTAATTCAGAATTTACTCAAACAGGAAGGATACCACTGGGACACTTGAAAAAATGAGAAATTACTGGGGCCCCTGAGTGCAGAGCCCCTAGTGATGTCCAGGGCACCCTGATTGAAATTTAACAGACACTTGTATCCAGAGTTGTTGTTGTTGTTTTTTTAAAATCAGAACTGCCCAGAAGGCCATAAATTGATACATGTACCGGTACTCGAAAACTCTATGTTCTACTGCAGATACATGTAGACGAGGATGGTTTTCCAAGAAAAGGCTGAAAGTCTACAATGTACATATGTAAGGACACAGGATAATTCCTATTGTGCACCGTCCCCAACATACCTTGTAATGGTGGGGAAAACAATCAAAGAAGGAACTTCAGTGTTTCTATGAGGACTTCCAGATACATAATCTCATAACATCCTTTCACTTAAATTTCTCTTAAATTGTCTAGTTTATCACGTTGGATCAGGTATCCTTTTTATGTTATGACATATACTGGCTCCAAAAATTATAATCATGGACAAAGGATGTGTACATAATATCTTCCTTTTAAAATTGTCTCTGACATTGATCTTCAAGATAGTTCAAAATATTTTTCTTGTATTCATTTGTTTCTATAGGAATATTTCTTAATGCTTTCCTTCTCCATGATAATAATTTGACAGTAATTAAACAATCTACATACATGTACATGTAAATTTTTTGTTATCTTGTCTGGTATATATGTTCATCACCAGTTTTCTGTTGGGAAGGAGAACAATCTGGTGGGGGGAGGGGGGGGGGGGGGGGGGGGGGGGGGGGAAGGGTGGCTCTTTTCATCAAAATTGTGATTTATAATTTTTCATAACCTATTCAATATGAAGTAGTTTATATCTAGAATCTGTCGATCTGCATAGACCCTGGTCATGGAAATAAAATAGTCAACAGTAATTGAAAAAAAAAATAGAAAAAAAACAAACCATGGGCTATAACTTTAAAAATTACCACCCATTTTACCACTGGACTACGAGGTCAATTGTGCTATGAGTGCTAACAAAACATGACTTTCCAATCTTAACCCCAACAATCCATGTTGATACAAAGACTGTGAAAATGATGAATGAACAGTAATTTTCAGCAAGTTGTATTCAATACCCCCAAAATTTTAAACATCGTTTCTTAAAAATTAGTAGACTCAAGAGAGCATGTGTCATTTTATACATCTAATATTGACAGTGTGAAAACAATGTCAATGAAAGATATAGTCTACATGTAAAATTGTATTCTAACATTACATGGCACCACAAAATCATGAAATGACAAACCTTTTTTTTTGGGGGGGGGGGTGGGGGGGGGGTAAATGACATCCCAGTTTCATCTGTCATAGGAATACATTTATGAAGAATAACTCAACACTTAAAATAATTTACTTTGTATCAAAACTTAGGTAGAATCTAGGCCCAAATCTAGGCTTAGACTAGATCTATTAATTTCATGTGCACAGACATACAGGTATAAGCATCACTATCACCGGGAAATGGCAGAGTACCGAGTGAAACCACTGCAAGTCAAAATGACCATTAAAAATCAGTTATCAAATAACATTTTTACCAAGTCACTTACATAAATGTACCTTATCAGACCCTTAGCAAATCAGCTCTTACTAAATACTCAATTGAAGAAATTTCCTAATTTCCAGTCCATTTCCTATTCCAAATCTTGTACGATTTGCAATGACTGTAAAAATTGAACTATCGAGTTACTGCTGCTGCACATGCATTTTGCAAGCTAGACAATGCGAGTACGAATCGTTTTAGATCGGGGCATTTTTGAGGTAATTTTTTTCTGCATTATTGTCATCATAAAGAACAGAGATACATGTAGACCTAGTCCTAGTCATTCGCGAAGCATTGTAAGTAGGCCTACATAACAAATATAAATTAAATTTTGTCAATGTTTCATTTCATTATTTTGACTTTCCAGCTGGGGAAAAACAACCAAGGTACATGTGGACTACTTGAATATCATTAAAATAAGAAAGCCTTTGTTTTTCCCAGCTCGAAATTCAAAATAATGGAATAAACATTAACAAACCAATTTAATTTCTATGTTCTGTATTCACAATACTTTGCGGATAAATATCTCAAACTCTGTTAATTCATGATGACCATAAGGCAAAAAATTGGCCTCATATTTCTCTTGTATACATGCGCATCAATTTCAAATACATGCTCAATTAGCCTAAAGTAGACTCTATTTAGAAAGATCCAATTTTTTAGCCAAGTGAAAGTCTGTTTCGGGAGATCCAAAAATGTAAGTGACATTGCATTTAAATGTTATTTTTGTTTTCTTTTATTAATTTTCATTGGTCATGTCACACATCGCATTATGTGCTACGCATGCGCCTAAAGAAGTTGGACGAACCAAGGCTTCCATGGGGGGCAAAGGTAGGTTTCTCATGTTGTCAGAGTAGGTGTTTCTCAGATGGTTTTGAAGCTCCTCTCTAGTAGCCTTCAGTTCGCCAGATTTTACAGGGTTGAATAGGGCTTTTGTGAAGGCAAAAAGATCTTTGTAGAACTTCTGTAATTGCTTAGCCCGCACTTTCCTCTTCCTTTTAAGTCTCTCAGCCTTTATAGACAGGGCTTTCATCCTCTTCCTTCGCTCATCTCTGAGGTCGTCCAGAGCCTTCAGTTCTATATCATTATTCTCCTTCTTCGCCTCCTTCCAACGACGCTGTAGGGCTCTTATACTTTGTTGTATATCATGGATTTCCTGCTGACGTCTACTCAGCCTCGACTTAGCTGCCAGCGGCTTCGTAGTGGAGCATCCAAAGTTATCAACCCCATACTGGTATAATGCCTCCATCATAGAAGATAGCTTCTCTTCAGCACTTCCCTTCATGGATTTGAGCAGAGTTTTGTCCAGCTGCTCATCCATAGCCTCCCATACTTCTTTGTTCATAGAGTTAAGCCACTTCACCTTAGGACGTTTGCTCCTGCTACTTGGGTTGTGGCACGCAAGCAACTTTAGCGGGCCCCACGAGGCAAGAACATAGGAAATCCGAAGAGCTCGATTTATATATAATTATTGTGAAAAATACAGTTTTCTACGTACCGTTTTCTCGATGGATGATTTCTTGGATATTCAAGGTCTTCACTAAACTTCCGTTTCGCCTGTTTTTACTCCTCAAACTTCTGTTTTGAATCACTTTTGATGAGTGTTTGTATAAATTTGCAGAGACGACACACACGTTTCGGTAACAAATCCAAACATTTTTCAAATGAACGTAGATGGCGAAAACACAATCTGGGCAGATATCTGCCTTGCGCTCGTTCAAATATAAGTTAATGTCGAAGTACTACTTTCGAGAGTAGTTTTTCATTGCTGAGATCGCCACAAAACTTTCTATGATTATCATGCAGTGATATGTTGTTGTTGTTGTTTGTTTAGTTTTAACGGCGCATGTCATTCAATTTTGAATATTCACGCCAATGTTTTATTGTTTTTAATTTTTATATTTTTATTTTGGGGTTGTAATAGTAAAATTTGGAAATCGTGATTTTGAATTGTAGCAATTTAAGGAATACAAACAAGCTGTCAGCACTCAAGTCACTGCCTATTTCAATGTATTTTCTGACCAGTCCGGCTCCGGTACATTGAGCAGACTTCTCAGCTGAATTCAGCCTCAATCGGGAATTAGTTTTTTCAAAGCTGGGATATTTATTTCAAGCCCTATATTTTACGAATTTCGTTATTAAATAGAAACGGAACTGGAACAAACATAAATGTAATTAGCAACATATTAACCACAGAGAGCTAAACATAACTGAAACCAAAATAGATTCTCAAACAAAATCAAGTGCATATGTCTCTTTTGCTTCCCCGTCTTTATTAAACATGTAACGGCTGATTCAAAAAGACTAACAGTCCACACAAGTTCACTTTATCTTGGCTATGGACACGAAGCTTGATTCTACTCTACTTATACCAAATTATTGATTCGGTAAAGGTCCGATGAGAAAGTATAGCCCAATCGCTAGCACGTAGCTAGCTCGCACACTATCGAGCAATGTAACTAGAACTTGCTCTGTGGCGATGCCGACTCTTGGTATTGGCCAAGTTGATCTGGGACGACTCTTTTAAAAATGTAGCAATTGCCGCACGCAGCGCATACATATCATAGTGAATGACAGCGCTCTGCAGTGAGGCTGTGGGAAGGTAATTCTCCTGACGAGTGTGAGTTTTTCTCCTTTTTTAGTGTTATTTTGTTTTTTTCTTCCAGGGCCTAGGCCTAGCTTAATTTATAATGGACTATGGAAGCGCTGTAGAACATTTTCTACATCCTTTATGGACGCACTTGCCATAAGAACAGTGGGAAAAGTGGTTCATAAGAATATCAACCGAATATAAAGGACTTGGTTAACGAGGTCGATACTACGTATCGACCTCGTAGCAATGAGTGGGTTGTGGGATGTAGCATTGGAATCGGTGACACTGTGGTTATCATCCTGGCCACTATTTCCATTCGCCTCATGTGAATCATCACTGCGTTGCTCAGCCCACTGCTCACTCCTCGGCTGCTGGGTTGTCGCTCCCCTGGAGCAGCCTACCTTCGCCTGATGAATTCTTAGACCCGTGGTGGTGTTGAAATGTCTATTGCATGGTACACAGGCTACCTGATTGGGCGCAATCGTAGTCCTGGGGCAAAGCCTAGTCCTTATATCCCTATCATCCGGCCGTGTGGGTGATTCTTCGGATCACCCTGGGAGTATTCTCAGGTCTGATCTATCGATTTCTTACCGTTGCTCAAATCAAGATTAAGAACATAAAATTGGCCACAAACCATTGAATTTGAAAAAGGGACGAGCAAATTTGCAAAATGAGCATGCATTCATTCAATCTTCATCTTTCTTCGTTACGTCCGCGATTGATTTGTGAAAGCTCACTAGATCTAGTACATGTAGACTCTAACGTTAGTAGTAAAGGGCACCACCATCATACCGCCAATAATATCAATTACCGGTATGGTAAGACTCTTACCATACCGGTAAGAGTAAGAGTTTCTGTGTCTGCGAACCCACGTAAATGCGCGATTTTTATAGAATAAGACACCAAACTAACATCATTTTCCAATCTTAACCTCAACAATCCATTTTGCTACAAAAAAATGTGAAAATAATTAACAATGATTTTCAGCAATGTTTACATGTATTTGCTACCCTTAAAATTGTAACCATTGTCAAAAAGTGAAAAGTCAAAAACCTAACTGCGCTTGAATTGCGTGCAAAATGAGCTCGACGCGATAGCTAAATATTCAGAGCGCCCAACAATCACAATGCATTGTCCTCTCACTCACGTAGAAATACCTAACAAGTTAGTCGTTCTTACAGAGCTAGAGAACAATGCATTTTGATTGTTGGGCGCTCCGATTAGCTATCGCGTGGAGCTCCGCCTCCTGGTTGCGATGACTGAAGTGCGTTGACCGTAACTGAACAACGCGATTCAGCTGTTCCCGATAAAGACCGGTTTTGTCTTGCGCGCTAGTGTCAATCATAACCAAAGACAAAGTGGACCCATTTCGCAAGAACAACTGCTACTTGTGCTAGACTCGACTTCACAAAAGGCCAAGCAGAGACCCACTCTTTCAATACTTTTAATAAAGAAGAGAAATATAAAATAGGAACTGCAGCGAATCCACTGTCGGAGCTCGCTCAAAAGTTGAAAACGTATGAAGAAATGGGAACTTACCAAAAAAATAATTGACGAATGTAAATTTTATCATGACTAAAGTTAGATCTAACGTTAGACCTATTGACAATTGTTCATTGGAAGGCACAATGGTAGTGTGTTTCATATGCTAACGTGATCATTCGAGCGTCGTGCATAAATTAATTTAATTATAGAGTAAAAATTTCTACGTGTGGCTCTGTACGTACGAACGAAGTTGTAGGCATTTCGTCGATGTGCCCGCGCCGTTGTGGCGGCGGTGCACTAAATGCACTGTGCCCCCAGCTCTAGGCTAGCGAATCTGAATGAATCTTGAATGACCGAGTGAATTGAATCGTAAATTAGACAATGAGTAATTCTCACTACCTCTACGAAAACAAGTTTTTATTTCGTGATATTCTATATTGAACAGTAAATTAGAATGTTTGTGTGATCAACAATCAAACTTACCTCCAAAAGTGGGCTCAAAATAGTGATGAAATTATCCGAACACCGGCATTAGTCCCACGTATGTTAGATGTCCGCCATGTCCGATCACACGTCGATCACATGTCGTCGGTCGATCGTACTATAAATTATATGTGATGCGTCACGTCGAAAGGAGAGACTAGTCGCGAGTTTTGAAATCCATTTTATTTGATTTAATGATCCGATCATTGCCTTGAATATTGATATATAACCCGACTGTAAAGAGTAAATAGAAGTGGAGATATTAGCCTCTGAACGCGAGGAGAATTGTGCTCTTGGAAATCAAAATCAAGAAAAAACGTCTGCGAAGTTTGACTTCCGTTTGACTCCGAGCCAGAAAATAAGACCATTTTGTCACCGCTCTACTCACCGAAATGCCCTAGCAACCACTTGTTACAAAGGTGAAACGATTGACAAATGAGGAGGCTGCATTCAGGTATACAGAGAACAATACTCGTCCGTCACGCATGATCGAGGAAACGCAGCAAGCGATGTTGTCTAAATAACATTCAATCTTCTCAAAAAAGAAACTAAATTTGGTTAGTTGTTTTATATCTTCGTCAAATAATATAAAACGTCATGCTCTTTCTAATTGTTTAAGAAAAAGTCCGCTCTTTTAAGAAAGTGTTTACCAATCCTGGCGCTAATTAGTTAGAAACAAACTATTTTAAAACCTTTTGGGGTTTTTATTCCGATGTTTGCGTGCGTTCTTTGAATGTCAATCGCGTATACTCTTACTTATAAAAGCGAGTCATTTTGATCTGCACTCTGTTGGAAATTTTGAACATAATAATGGTCTATAGACTAAATTATTCTTGTACAGGGGCTTATGCATTTCTTTATATTCTTTGAATAAGTATGATAAGAATAGCCTCCAAAAATGTTTTAATAAATATTTGCGCCTCACGAATAGTATAGAATTTCTCTGATCACGTTTTATGAGTGGCTAGGTTAGCTTAAGACAATGAAAATAAAACGTAAATGATTGCTCGATCATATGAAAACGTTGGGGCTTCTTTCTAGGAAAACCATTTTCACGCACCGATTGTCAATGAAGGAATGCCCGAAAAACGGGAGTTTTTTGAATATACTGGATAAAAAAAAATCGAGAAGATCCTTTACTTAGTTACACAGGTTTTATGAGGGTTAATGTATATAAAACAAGATAAAACCTTGGGAAGAATATTTTTTTACCCCTAACCTCGCGTTTTGAGCTTTAAATCTTCCATTTTAGTCATTTTGGGTCGTTTTTCTTGTGTGAAAATGATATTTTGGTCAAACAGCAGTCACTAAAGCTTTCTGTAAATTCAGCAGCGCATCGATTTCCTAGTTACGCTGAGTGAAGTAAATTATTAATTTCTCTTTCCAATGATTTTAACTTCTTTGTGATTGGTCAATATTTTCCCCCGCGTTTTGATATCATATAAAAAAAATATCATGATAAAATACTTCGATCCTGACTGCACAGCTTGCACTCTCCTTTTACACGGTCTTTATTCAGGCATTGTTATCGCGATATCGACGGTCAGACGTAGAGAGAGTCTATACCCAGTACACACATTTCCCGTAAGATCTTTTCTGGCGTTAGTGCACTGTAGTGGAACTGTGCGTGTTTGGTATAAAATAACACTGTCCTTTTTGATTGTTCACGTTTCATATGCTCGTCTTTTATTGATCAAACTTGTTACCAGTAATAAGAAGATATTAATAATTTTAGAAATGAATTATTTTAAGAGTAAATCGTATTTTGTTTCGTCGTGTAGTTAACGCTACTTCTTAAACAACGTTACTTTGTAAATAAACTGCAGAAGACTTTAACTAAATACTTGTATCAGAAGTATTATCACGTCACCTCTTTTGTATGCTCTATGTTTCCCTGATGGAACCAATTGTTTAATAGGGAGGTTTTAATTTCCATCAGGACAACAGATATCGCGGCCTTAAAATAAAATGCTGAAATTAACATTCATTTGGATCAGATAGCTAAGTCAAGCAATAAGTAGCTTTCCCCACATACCCCCCCCCTCTCCCACCCGATTGTTAGATTTGACATTCGTTTGCGTGCTCCGCTATCCCGGATGAAACAGCTTTATTCACAGCAGGTTGGCATCGCACGCAAAATTTTCTGAGTGCAGCTAAAAGAGTTTATTCGCTATTCGCTCACAAAAACGAAACAAAATCCATTGAATCACACATCACAACAAAGCCAATGCGTTGCTAAGGGCGGAGCTAAACGGAGAGGGAATGAGCGTGGACGTTCGCTTGTATTCCGGAAAAAAAAAAATTATGACCGAAAAAACACTCGCGCGAAAAACTGCTTTTTTTACCACTTTCCCGTTACCATTTTCACTCATTTTTTAACAGAGCAAAGATGAAGCATGGTAGAACCAGAAATAAAAAAAAATTTCCTCAAAAATTGACCTTTTTTATTAGTTTGTCGATTTACTCGGATCTTTGATCTGCGACTTCTCTCTCATTTCGACAAGACGTATCACATATACGGTACTACAGAAGATTACGTAACCGGCACTGCCTGACCTCTCCTTTCACTTTGTGCACTGACCTTCAAAATGATTTCACACGTCTTGACTGATTACGCAATCAATCTCGCAATTCACGTTCGTGAATCAGAGAGCCTATTAAAAAATCTCATTTTTTTGCAAAGTAACAATGTGTCCGATCATGGGGGAAAAAAAAAAAGAGGATCAAAGAGATATCTACCCAAGTCTCAGACCCTCTCAATTTTGAAGAAGAAAAAAATAAATAAATAAAAAATATATTACAATTACAAAATAAACATATTACCTGCATGTGCAGGTAATATGGGCACATGTATGTTTTAAAAACTACAATGACTCTACCATGTCTGGAATGTGCTTAAAATGTTGAAAATCATTAACGTTAAGATATAATTTGAAATTATAAGACCCTTCAGTAAATACTATATATTTCATTGTTATGTATTTTGTATATTATTTCTTTTTTTGATATTATTTAAATATTATTTTCATTATACAAGTCAATATAGGCCTACAATAATTTATTTATAGTAATTATATACTGTGAATATACCCCAACAAAATCGTAGCAAAGAGATTGATACCTCATCCCAATACTAAGTACCAGAATCATTTCCGCCATTTTGGATGTCCCATATTACCCGGTGCACTAATGTTGCTGTGTCAGGCAAGCATTCGATGCCACATTGCACCCCTTCACTAAAACAAATTGACCTGTCCACGCTAGTTATGATCAAAATGAAACTATAAGCTTACCAAATAAACAAAACAATTGAGGTTACCCCCTCAAACAGTCTTTCAACATCACATTCTGTGAAATATCAAATTTTACATTAAAAAAATGCCGTAAGTTTTACCTACCTTGTTGGTTTTCAGCAATTTTCTCAGAGAAATTTCGGCATCAGATGCCCTCTCTACAAGACTCGGATTGATATATTTTCGGTACGATAGATCCGTTTCATGTATGAAATCATTATTTGTTGCCCTGGTCACAAAGGTTAGATTCGCTGATGTGACACCGGGTGCACACGAATCGACGGCAACAGACATGATTTGTCGTCAGGTGGCCCATATTACCTGCTGGCCCATATTACCTGCATGTAGGCTACCCTATACAGGCGGCGGATCTAAGGGGGGGGGGGGGAGAGGGACAGACTGCCGGCCCATCTCCCTAAACTAAACAATCTAGAAAGAAGAAAGTGCCTACCCCGGCCCCCAACTGGATGAGTGGTCCGAGTAATTGACTGAAAAAACCCACCCAGCCAAGCCCCCCCCCCCTCCCTACACGGAAAGCAATTCCTGGCTTTCCGCGGACGTGAAAAAAAGAGGGAAATGAGTGTAGGCTCTACGATTTTGCTTGGCCTGCGTAACCTGTTTTTTTTTTCCCCCAAAAAAAATATGAAAATCCAATTTTGGGCACCCTTACCCTAATCAGTGAGCAGAACATGATATTACCAGGGTATTATTATTTTATTATTATTATTCTTTTTTTTGGGGGGGGGCAGGATGTAAAACGAAACTGTTGACTGGTGTTAGTTTCAAAATCTCTCTTCAAACTATTTGCTTGTGTAATCAACGACACTTGGTATAGAGCAATGCACACAAAAAAGGGCGCTAGTTTTGCACCCAATAGCTTTTTTTAAATAGTTTTTTCTCAAAGTGGTCGGTCAAAAATGAAACACGACTCCACGAAAAATTCAAAATAATATCTTAAATATTTTTTTAGTTTACACTTGCCATAGATAATGAATGTCTGCTGTTATGCACGTATAGATGGCGCACTTCTGGTGAAATCATTTAATTTAGTTGATTTCATTCGCATAGTCAGTAGAAATTACGATCTAGAACCATTTTGGGCACTTCTTAATGACAATAAGCGAATCCCTAGACATGCCAGACATAAAAAAATTGGGCATAATCTTTGTAATTTAAGTAGTATCGGTGAAGAGTTTCACTTGATATTCAAGGGTGCTCACTTAAAATACTAGAAAGAATTAAATATTTTGACACAGAATTAGAAATAACTCAAGAATGCATGGAAAATGTTTACCCATGATACCAAAGGTCTAAAATATGTCCCAACCTGCCAAGCTTGTTAAGGTTATTCACTAGTTTATATTGATCTTAGACCTATAATCGTAATGTACCACCTTGTCTTATGCCTTTTGATTATTGTACAAAAAATTTTCTCTTCGGTGTTTTTGAGCTGTTTCAAGCATTTATATTGTCATTTTGTGAGTGTTGTAAAACAATGTGCTATACATACAGTCACACAGATACTTACGTTTAGTAACATTTTTGTTGTTTTATCCTTATTTCATTCTATTCTATCATTTCTTATGTATTTTTGTTTATATATTGGATGAACGAAATTATCACTAATTCCACTGCTGGCTATGACAAAAAGGCATCCGTGGGGATCCGCGGGGGAAAAAAGGCGGAATTTTCGAACGCACGCCCTCAGGTGCAATCGTAGCACCTCAGTTTTTAGGTATAAAAAAATCTTCTAAAGACGATAAGTGCAGTTTATAGCTGTATATTCAGCATTTTCAGATATCATTTCAGTGGTGGATACAGGAAATGGAAATATAGGGGGGGGGGGTGTGCAGAAATGTCAGATTTTAACATAGATTGTATACAGTAAATGGGCGTTTTTCAAATTTAAGGAGGGGTGCACGTCCCATGCGCCCCCACCTGGATCCGTCACTGCATTTTGCGGAATGGATGATTGTGAGTGGTAACATTTTTAGCCTATGAGGCATCAAAGTTTTATTTTCTAGATATTTTCTGGTCTTTTATCAGCCACTGCGCAAGTGCGCACTCCCTTTTCTTTCTATTGTAAATCACATTGTTCAACCGATCCTAATTTTCACTGATTCATGTTTTCTGTAGCGTTGTTTTATATAACAATCATAATCATACAACAAGATAGAGAGACAACGTTGGAGAAAAGGACATAGGCACAAGCTTAACGTGAAAGTAACTGCAACTTACCGCTAGACTACAATCATTGTATGTTGTGCTTGTTATATTTTTATATTTTATTCCTTGAAATGAAACACAAGTGATTTTTATACATTTACATTATTTGCATATGAAATTAGATATGGTTATATTCTGCTCTTTTCTTGAATGCTCATCTTAATTAGTTTTGGGATTCACCATGGATCCTATTACGAGGAGCGTTCTAATGAAATCAAATGAGCATGGAATTCCGTTCCGAAACAGTCTGATTTTCAAGATCCGTCCTTGTTTTTTTTTATAAAGGCTATATTATTACTTCAATTACTTTTTGTTTCGTATGGCCTTGATTGAAAAGTGAGAAAAATCAAACCCTAAACCTATCCCTTTAATGTAAGTCCTTAAAAATAATGTATTTCAGGAATACAGACCTGATTCATTTTATAATTTGTTCTATTCATTCTAACATACATTCATAAAAACTTTTTAAAATGAATGAAGACAATCGTTTTGAATTACATGTCTTCCAGATGTATGTTTTCTCTCTCTTTATAGGAAGTTCGGAATGACGACCAATCTGCCTTTAGGTCTATTTTATCACTTGTTTTTGTTATTGTCAATAGGTAAGTGATATAAATTTATATCATCTTATTCTTTCGAATAAAAATTCAATACAAATTTATTTCCCTACGGGGAGGGGTATCGTTCGAAAGGATATAATGGTGTTGAGAACGAACTGAAAAGCATAAACTGATGATAATTTTCTTGTTTTCGCTCTCAAAGTCATGCTTAATTGTCCTAGACCATTATTGTCGCTGACTGTCTCACTATCAAGGGGGGGGGGGGGGGGATTATACCCAAATTTTGATCAAACTTCACCCAATAGAAAAAAAAAATCGTTCTCTTCATTTTATGAAAGTGTATAGTTTGCTTAACAAGTATTAAAACAAATTCAGCGTCAAAAAATGAGGAGAAAGCCTTAAAATCAGAGTTTTTTGTAAATGAATGCACGCGTGACCTAGAACAAAAAATGGCGGAAAATTTCCCAAATGTAACATAATTTCTTTAATTAGTCATTAATTTATAGCATATTATGTATATTGAATGGTGTAATTAACACTATCTATGGAACCAGTAGCCCATAATTCACAGTTTAGTTCCATTTCCAAGCCATAGGTGTTTATTTCACTCATTTATTTCAACAATTTTATATTACATCTTAATTTATCAAACATTTATGTCTTGGATACATTGGAAACTACAAGCTTATGTTTTCCTTTGTTTTTCCCAGAATAAGTTTTTTGATAATTTGTCTCGGCGCAAAACAAGATAACTCTCTAAAATGTCAGATGCTATTCAAACTTTGCATACAGGTTTAATGAATGTGTATCTAGGGAATGAATGGATTGGAACTTTAAATGCAGTTTTAGTTGTTTTTTTGTAAAATTGTCATGAATACATAATTAGCTAAAAGACAATAAAATACAAAAGAAATTGGGTCATAAAACAATAACAAAAGAAAATTTTGGAATTCCAATCCATTCATTACCTGGGGACATGTTTAGAGAACATCTGTACCAAAAATTAAATAAGGTGTTAGATATTCAGCAGATCTTGTTTTGGGTGAAAAATGGGTAAATTTGCATAATGCTTATAAGCCATTTTTGGTGATTTTTTGGGGTGTTTGCATGATTCCTTGATAAAATAACCTTTCTATCCATATATGGTTTTGTAGAGTTATTTCTTTTTAATTACTTCGGAAATAGGCCAAATAGAAGTGTTGTACCAGTTGCCTATATAACCCCCTTAATGCTTGTAATTATTTCCCTCTCCAATTTATATAGCAAGCCATACTCTTGCTGTAAGCAGAAATACCTGTGGGGATGGGCACTGCCTTAACTACACTCTACCCATGTTTGAGGTCTGCCATGGTAAGATGCATCATGAGTTAGGGAAACCCATGGAAACCATCCCTAAACTCATCCCAGCTCCACCCTTCACCTCTGGTTGTTCTGGTAGATTGAACACGACAGCAATACCACCAGGATTACGTGTATGTAGATTCCCAGGTATGGCATTTGGTTGTCTATTTGTTTTTAAAAAAGAATAATATTATATCCTACAAACATAAACATGCACTTTTTTAAGTTTGAACAAATTATTGATTTCATAACTTAGACGAACATCGAATAAAGAAAAAAAAATGAAATTTAAGAATATGAGACAAAATCACACACTGCAATGTGTTCAAGACGTGTCAATGAAGCATGGCATTTTCCCAAACAGAAAACTCGATCAAATTAAGGGAGAATACATTTTTTCCTTCTATTTTCTGCATGCATTTGACACACATGTCAAGGGACAAAGAAATGTAAATAAATCATTTTTGCATAAACTCGCTACGTACACACTTACTTCAAAAGTATGTCAATGTGAGTTATCTTTTTGGTGGATTGCATGGAACATATTCTTGTGAAGATCAAATCTATAAAATTTCAATCATGTACAGATAAATATTTAAATCAGAATCCCTCTTTTATGCAGTTGCCCAAGTTACTTTAGAAACATGTGCAATTATTTGGTCACCATGATATGCATTATACATTAATGTTCATATAAGTATTGCAAAACAAAACAAAAAGAAAAAAAAACTAACGTTCGGGTACTTTTGATATATTTGAGGTTATATAATTATAGTGTTTTTTTCGTCTGAAAGGGAAAACATATTCCTTTTCATTCATGAGAGCAGAAATGGCCAGACCCAGTCATTTTTCAACAAAGGGAGAGACAAAAAAATAAGGACCCATGAAATTTTATGAGGTGTGGATTATCATCATGAAACTGTTTCATATTTCTTTGAAATTTTTTTACAAGTTTTGTTTATATTTTTTTTATATATTATTTTCCAAAATAAATGATTGACGTAAGTTTTTTGCCTAGACAGAGGCGGAGACGAATGCAAGGGGCCCCGAAAGGAAAAATTTCTTAGTGTCGTAATTATGGAGCATTTGTACCAAAAATAAGAGGTCGTGATTATCCAGCGAAATAAAATAAATGTGTATAAAATTCACTTACTGTAGTAAATTACGAAACTGACAAAAATTTGACAAAGGCCTATTGGTGAAAAGCAATTGCATTGAAAAGTCTAAAATTCAGAATGAAATCCTTTAGGATTGGCAACTGAACAAAGAAATGTATCTTACCGGGGGTCGTGATGTCATCTTCGCCATTGTTTTGGATTCTTCATGGCCATTATATTTTGAATAAAAGTATACACACCTTTATAGAGTTTGAGAAAATTTGAAACATCTTCATGATTTCTTTCACTCATAATCCCCACCTCCGAAAATATGTAGGGCTTTTATTCTTTTCGTCTCTTGTTTGTTAAGAAAATGGTTTATCTGGTCACTTCCTGCTCTCACGAATGAAAAGGGACGCGATATTTCACTTTTATTATTTAGAAGAAAAAAAAACTATGAATGAAATATAGCAATATGCCTTTTTTTTTTTTTTTTTACAGAAAGAGTTGTAAATTATGTTTCAATGGTTATAAACTGTTAGGGTATAATTATTTTCTCTTTAGGGTAAATGATAAATTCTTGATAGCCATAGCCATAACTGTATAGTTATATGAAGCAATAATTCTACTACCCCGATATAATAGGACCATTCTTGGTCACGACCGTGTGTGACCGAAATTATGCAAAATCTTGACTTTAATTGGCTATAACTCTGACAATTTTAAATATATACTGAATTAATGTTTATATTATGCTAACATATTTTGTTGGCTATCATTTGGAAATATTTTTTGATGTTTACAATTTGCATGTTCAAGGTCAGAGGTCAAAAGAAGTGGGTCACGTGTGTGACTTCACAGAACGGCATGATTTTGAAAGTTCAATTTCATTTTAAAATTGTGAGAATTTGTGTTGTATTTACACGCACAACACATGGGAGAGCCGCTCGCACGTGACGTCACAGAATCAAAATTTTAAATATTCATTACTTTGCTATTTTTTGGTTGATTTTCTTCAAACTTTCATTCATATTTTTCTTTTATTTTTCTGCATTTTTTAAAACCAATTGAATTTCAGGGTGAACTTCCCCTTTAAGACATAGACCAGATACTTTGTGGGCGGTCCTGTATTTGAACAGGAAATTGTTACAAATTTTTTCCTTTTCTTTTCATTCCTTACGGTTTCTACGTCATTATTTCACGTTTCAAATATTATTTTGGTTTGCGGTTCAGATTGTCTCAGTAATCCATGTACGAACAGCTGGTGCGAGGAAACTATGACCGGTTTTGTCTGCCATTGCCGATCCAAATCCAAGGGGTGGAACTGCCAAACACGTAAGTGAATCCCCGGCTCCTTGTAGACCACAGGCCAAAGGCCTGAACTCTGCTTAGTTTTTTTATTTCCTTGGTCTTCGACTGAGAGAACTTAAAAATGTGCTAGCTGTCTTGAAAATATGTATCTTAAACAGGAATGTCATGTTCCCACGTCTGAAAATTGTGCACTTCTATGTAATTGCTAAAAAAAAAAGAAAGAAAAAGTAAGGTTTGGTTGCTAAGGACTTCTTTTTCCTTAGCAACCGCAACCTAGAGATTATTAGTACATAATTTGGACAGGAATTATGATTATCATGCATTTAATTGCTCTCCTGGGAAGTGTAATGCCAGATGATTAAAACTAAATATATGTTTCTCTAATCAATAATAGTATCCGTTGTTAAGGTAACATTTTTCCTTAGTGTGCATAAATATGTTTTAGGGCTATTACCAAAGCAATTGAAGGAATCAGATGATAATTATGTAATCATTAACAAGGTCTATGATTCCCTACAACTAAGAAAAGGATTGAAAGCAAATTTGCCACATATATTTCGTGAAGGACCCCCCCCCCCCGAACACACAAGATAATGAAGAATAATGCCATGTATTATATGAATTTGGAGTACTTATTTTTCCTATTAATGATCACACATCTACATCAGGCCTGATCTACAGGACTTGTTCTAAAACAGCACAAACATGCTCTCACATTGGCTCCCCACGCCCGCCTTTCATGTTAGATTGAAATATTTTGGTCTTATTCGAGTGGTAGAATTAGGATTTTAAAATAGTGGGGAGGGGGGGGGGGGGAGGGGGCAGCTGAAAAATTTATATAGGCATGCATTCCCCCCACTAGTTTGAATTCTAATTCTGCCACTCAAATATGCCCCCCATTTCAAATCCTAATTCTGCCATTCATTTCATTTCATTTCATTTATTTATTTTCACAATACAGCAAAAATAATTTACAGAACAAAACAATCAGTGAATAAGATAAATTAGGCTTAGCATAGATATAGTCAAAATAACAAAATACATTTGTAACAATATCCAATATGTAACTTATCAAAATGAATTATTAAGCCGAGGCTGTATTGCGATGGAAACCAATGAAGCAAAGCTTGTTATTAAGGTTCCCAAATGTGAACACAAACACATTCGAATAAGACCAAAAGATTCTACTATTTATGCACACAATACCTGACCAAGGTAACGACACACCAATATAACAGACACACACGCACACACCCATCCACACACACACACACGCACACATCCACACACACATACACACACACACACACACACTCACACACACACACACACACACACACACACACACACACACACACACAAACACAACACTATTACCCCCCCCCCGCCTTCAGCCCCCCCTTCACCCGCCCCTCTCTATGTTCAGCATGCATAACATAGAATAATTTATAGTGTATCCCTTGCTAATATCACTTTTGTTCTTCTTCTTTTACAAAATTCTTTATAATTATTATACAGTCCTGTTGCTTTCATGTTCTGGCACTTTAATTTGTGATATTTACAAAGGTTCAAATACCAAATTATTTCCATGACCTCAATAAACAATATCCCTAATGCAAGTATAATCATATTTTTTGTTTTGTATTGGGATCATTAAGAGAATTTTGTATTGTGATAAATGCATAACCTTTATATCCAAACAAGAGTGAATTTATGGCATAAGTATTGTCAATAATATCTTACACATATTCTTTTTTTAACTGAAATGTATTTATATCTCAATATCAAAATATAATTCAAATATAATTGATTATTTCCTATTACTTTACACATGTTTCTGAAAGAAAGTAGGGGAGACCGGGGACAAATGTAACACGGGGCAATTGTAACAGGGGCTCCCATTCCTAGCAGAAACACGCTATAAACTTAAAATGTGTACAGAACATGCGTATTACATCGCTCCACATGCTGTATGAGTGTTAGCAGATTTAACAGTTCGTGGAACTTTCTACAGCAGAAAAAACCGTTTTTTGAGCAGGAAAGTAATATTTCACATTACCCATTGTTTTTCTTTCTGGACAAATATGTGGATGAGCTACGGCTCTCATTTTTTATATTATTAGAAATTATGTTCTTAGGCCATATTTTGCTAACGTTTTCAACGATGAATACCTAAGCTAAGATAGAAAAAAATCTCTCCAAATATGGTCGCCTCTGTCAGGGCAATTGTAACAAGCTGTTACAATTGCCCCTAAAGGACCATTTCTGTTAAAGTAACTCCCGTAGGAATTCGCGCAGCTTTCTGCTGCATCAACACCAAGCTAATATATAACTAATTAGGAGGCCACGGAGCGTTTTTGAAAGTGGAGGGCTGAGCGCCAAGGGGTTGGGGGGGGGGGGCTGAACAGGCTAAAAATCACAAATGTATGGTCATTTGTCCGTTTTTGTACACGTTTGCTGACGAAAGTGGGGGGGGGCTTAGAATGAGAATTGCATAACTTTGAATCGTATCCGTCAATCATTTATTCCATTACAAGGAAAAAGGGGCCTTATTTTATAAGCTCAATATGATAATTAAATTACTTTGAACAATCGTCCAATACGTTTTGTTGAAAAGGCAAAGAAATATTGATTTAGTCCGAAAAAAGGGTGTCTTTAGTTTGTTTATCAATTTGTTTCAATTGTAATCAGAGCCTCAAGTTTTTTATTTTGTTTTTTAATAATTTATATCACTTTACTAGAAACGAAAAGTAAACAAATATGAAGAGAGTGAACATTAAGTTCTTTTAATGCCAAAGTTGTAAATAGGAGTAGACTTGGAAATAAATTTAAAAAAAAACAGCAAAGAGTAGCCTCGTCGATAAGCTCAGAACTTCATTACTTTGAAGAAATTATCAATTATAATTAAACAAAAGGTAACCATATCTATAAGCTCAGACATGAGAATTAAATAACTTTAAATCACAAATGTAATGGTCATTTGTCCGTTTTTGTACACGTTTGCTGACGAAAGTGGGGGGGGGGGCTTAGAAATGAGAATTGCATAACTTTGAACGTATCCGTCAATCATTTATTCCATTACAAGGAAAAGGGGGCCTTATTTATAAGCTCAGATATGAGAATTAAATTACTTTGAACATATCTGTCCAATACGTTTTTGTGAAAAGGCAAAGAAATATTGATTTAGTCCGAAAAAAGGGTGTCTTTAGTTTGTTTATCAATTTTGTTTCATTGTAATCAGAGCCTCAAGTTTTTATTTTTGTTTTTTTAATAATTTATATCACTTTACTAGAAACGAAAAAGTAAAAACAAATATGAAGAGAGTGAACATTAAGTTCTTTTAATGCCAAAGTTGTAAATAGGAGTAAGACTTGGAAATAAATTTAAAAAAAAACAGCAAAGAGTAGCCTCGTCGATAAGCTCAGAACTTCATTACTTTGAATGAATTATCAATTATAATTAAACAAAAGGTAACCATATCTAATAAGCTCAGACATGAGAATTAAATAACTTTAAATCACAAATGTATGGTCATTGTCCGTTTTTTTACACGTTTGCTGACAAAAGTGGGGGGGGGGGGCTTAGAGAAATGAGAATTGCATATAACTTTGAACGTATCCGTCAATCATTTATTCCATTTACAAGGAAAAAGGGGCCTTATTTATAATCTTCAGATATGAGAATTAAATTACTTTGAAATTATCTGACCCAGGGCGATCCAGGGGGGGCGCAACAGGCGCGCGCCCCCCTATTCGCCGACTAAAAAAGTAAAAAAAAAAAAAAAGGAGGAGAAAAAGGAGAAAGAAGGAAAAAGAGAAAGAAAAAGAAGAAAAAGAAGAAAGAGAAAGGGAATAACGCTCGATGCTTGTACAATTTTCGCCCAACTTTATTCAATAAAAAGCCGAAATAGGCTTTATTTGGTTCTAAACGACCATAACTAAGGCCTTTAATGTGGGGAGGGCCCACGAGGCCGACTTTTCTCATATTGTATTTTGCAATAATTGCTCAAACGCCCTTTTTTTAAGAAAAAGAAATACATAGTGACGAAAAGTACCAAATATTTAAAACTAAAGTTTCAAAATTTCACAAAGAAAAGAGGCCTCTTGGACCCTCTGCCTCCTGGGCCCTCGGCCTCCTGGGAAACATAGTTGGCCTCATGGGTTTATTAGAAAGTACCCCTTTATTAATTCAAAATACTTTTTGAAACCAAATTTTTTGGCTCGCGCTTCGCGCTCGCTGATGGCCAAATCAAATGCACAATAATAACTCTAAATTTTACCTTAAGAAATTCTAAACCCCAAATTTTCGGCGTCGCGCTTCGCGCTCGCTGACACCAAATCAAATGCACAATAATAGTTCTAATTTTACCTTAAAAAAATTTTAAACCCCAAAATTTCGGCTCGCGCTTCGCGCTCGCTGATACCAAATCATAATGCACAAAATAATAACTTCCAATTTTTACCTTTAATTAAAAAATTTTTCACGCTCGCGTCTTTCGCGCTCGCGGATAACTATAATTGCGTCTATTATACACAATTAATCTTACCATTTTCTAGAACTAGAAAATGCCCCTTTATTTATTATCGTATAACTTTAAAAACTTGCAAACATTTTCGACTCTCGTTTCGCGCTCGCGAGTTTCCAATTTTCAAGAAGGGTATATAATCACACATAATAGGTTCTACCAACATACATTGTCTTTAGTGTATAGAAACTAGTAACTTTTGTGATAATGAAAAAAAATGTGAATTTCATGTACAATACTGAATTGAAGAACCCCCTCCCCCTTCCCCTGACAGGCGATAAAAATTTCCTTAGGCGCCCCCCTATTTGGGAAATCCCTGAATACCGCCCCTCGTGACCAATACGGTTTTGTTGAGAAAAGAAAGAAATAATTGATTTTTCCGAAAAAGTGCCTCTAGTTTGTTTATAAAAATTTTGTTTCATGTGGTAATGCAGAGCTTCAAGTTTGTTTAATTCTTTGTATTTATATCACTTTACTTAGAGAGACTTTCATAACAGTCGATAATGTTTAGAATGTATAGTCAATTATAGTGTTTTGATTTACAATTAACAAAAAGGTAACCTTAATATGAGTTCAAACATGAGAATTAGATATTAGATTAGCTGTGAACCTATAATTCTATTGATTTGATTTTATTTGTCGAGTGCTACATGTTATAAACAAAAAAAGAAACACTGACAGGATAGCCCATGAAATCCGAAAAGCTTATTTTTATAGGGTCCTATAAAATGAGAAAGAGATTACGGACCCCCCCCCCTGATTTGCCTTTTCTTATTTAAAAACAAAACAACACACATTAAAAGAGAGAAAGAAGAGAGAGGAAGGGAGGAAAATTGAGAGGAGGAGGAAAGAGAGAGAGGGAAAGGGCACATAGGAAAGTAAAAAGGTAAAGATGGAGTGAAAGGAGAAAAAAAGAAAGACAGAAAAAAAAAGAAGAGGAGAGAGAGAGAGAGAGAGAGAGAGAGAGATGGGAGCCCCCATAAAAGATTAAGATATATTTTCAATATGATACCTGAAAATATACGTCCAATGCGTTTTGTTAACAGGGCAAAGAAATATTGATTTTGCCAGAAAAAAAAACCTGTCATTTTTTGTAACTTCTTATCAGAAATGTATCACTTTATTTGGAAAAAATGTGTTAAAGTCAAAAGGCGTAGGCCTAATATAAAGTGTTATACTACAGTTGTCAGTTTAAAGATATATTGGGTAGGTACAAAGTAGATAAGGAACCAAAATATGAATGGATGAAGGTTTTATAGTTCTACAGTTAAAGGGTGAAGCCCCAACAACCTCATATCAATTCTAGTTGTAAACTTAAGGGGAAGAGGGCGCTATCACTCTACGCAAAGCGAACGCGGCCATAGACTTTTTGTAATTTGCCCACAGCTTTTTTCACTTTGTTTTCTTGTTATTGGCGAGGCAACTACCTTTTCAAAGAATGATCAACTTGAATAAGTACGCTAAGAGTCTGAATTTTTCAAAATAGGAATACTTATTGCAAAGGAAAAAAAAGTCCTGTCACTTGAGTCAATTTCGAAATCCTAGTAAGATCAAATTCCTGTACAATATGGCCAATTTGCTCTCAAATAGCTCATACGCGTATAGTCATCTTCCTCGATTACGCATAATTATATTAACCTTTATGATCAAGCAGTTTTTAAAAGCTTGAATTCTCAGCTTTCCAAATATGGTACATTCATTTCGATTGGTTTAAAAAAAAGTCCTGTCACTTTGAACATTATCACAAACGAATCTTTACTCGATGGGTCATATTTCCGCATATCACATGCATATCGCAGTGTGGACGGCGTCTTCGCAAGATGTGACAAGATCACTATTTTATATCAATAATCGTTAGGAACAATCAATCTATGTGAAATAAAGATTCTGATTACAACTTTAGCACAATGGTGTTATAGGCTTGCCAAAATGTCTTTTTCCCCCAATCTGGTCTGAAGCATCTACCTACGAAAACTATGATAAAAGTTCAATTATTTATTTTCATGTCCATGACGGATTTCCTCGAACGGATCGACTGATAATACCATTTTACCGACAGGGAAGTTTTCTTAGGCGAGTTTTTGTACGCTAAGTAATAATTGCATGCAAGTTGTCAAACGGTCGCTTCCCGCCGTTAGCGCGGGTTTGTTTGACATTAATGTAGAGCCGTATAATTTTCTGCGCCGCTCAGATGCATGTATTTCCACTAAACTCATGAATGTAATGTTGCGTTTCCCCTCTCAAATAATGGACGCGCGTCTTTATGTTAAGATTAATGTCGTACGTTAGATTTACATTTCACGTGGAGTAGAATTGATATGAAAAAAAAAAAAAAAAAAAACATAGCTTTTGCCCCATATCATGAACTATAACAAGTGGAAAACATAATATAAATGAGTCAAGCATTGTCATGTTTTTATTATAATTAGCTTATGTGGTTAATGATGTTTAAATCTTGGATCTGTCAAGTGCATAGCTTTGATAATTCATGTGTTACAATTGCCCGCTATGTCTGTTACAATTGCCCCTGGACACGGGGCAATTGTAACACTCGACCTCTTGTTTTGAAATGGTAATGGCTTCAAAAATAACTTGTTGTAATTAGCCCAAACCTATTCATATGTCAAGCTAAGATATGCATATTTCATTTTATTTAATTTTTAGCAAGTATTTGGCTTTAATAAAGTTGATAGGTAAATTTGGAAAAAACTGTTACAATTGTCCCGGGTCTCCCCTATTACTTGCAACAATACTGTAACCCCATCAATGTCAAACACTGTTCTCCGTGAGGCCATGTCAATATGAAACATAATTGAACATTATTTAACGGGGGCCCAATTTATTGTCTGGGAACAAAAGCGGCTCTTATTATGTTTACGCGTGGGCCCGGTAAGTTCATGGTGTGACTCCGGTCTCCGTCCGCTACTGATATGTTCTACTTATAATCTTATTCTCCCAGCATAACAAGCACGGTTTGAAACAAATTTTGTTACTTAACAAAAAGTGTGGATGTGTGTGGCGTTAAGAGAGAGATCAAGAAAAAAGAGGATTTTTTTTTGTGTGTATGCCGTTACTAAGGGATCGCATATTAACATTTTCATGATGGTTAAATAACATGAAAAACCGCACCGAACTGAACCGTATTTTTTTGCACAAAAAGTACATCGAAAGGCAATCTATGCTTCACAAGTTGCAAGACAATAAAGCATTAATAAAGTTATAAATAGCTTGGTAGCTGTGTAAGCATTTGCTGTTTTTGTTGTTGTTTTTTTTATGGCTCAAACTTTTACTGAAATAAGTTATAATCAAGGTACGAGCTTGCAACTGTACGCGTACATTGCGGCGATCCGGGGGGGGAACCGGGCGGGACGATGTCCCCCCTCGATTTTTTCTGGGGGGGGGGGTCGTCCCCCCTCGATTTTTAAAGCTTAACATATTTTTATGTAGTGATTAGCTTGTGAAGCTAATAAAGAGATAAAATGTATGTCAAAAACAATTCTAAATGTTATTATAAGGCAAAATTTTCGGCTCGCGCTTTGCGCTCGCAAACATTTTCATTAGTTTCTGCATAATGTGCGAAGTATGCAAATTTTGAGTGTATTATTTTCACTTTCGGGGGTTTCTGTCTCCCCCCCCCCCCCCCCCCCCCCGTCGTGACATGGAATCGTCGCGTTTGGGTAAATGCAATCAACCAGAATTTTTGTGATGAGATTTGCTTTTGTAACAGGGCCTATAGGGATATTTACAACATCCACACACTTTCTCACACTTCCACCCACATTATCATTCAAATATTAACCATTAGACATTGCAGCATAGCTGAACCACCCGTGTGTTGAAAATAATTTATAAAAGAACTTCTGCATTTTTTTTAAAGGAAAAAGACCCACTTTAATCCCAAGAGCTTATAGATTACCTTTTTTAAAAAACAACAAAACAAAGGGAAGGACAAAAGAACAAAGACAGAAAAAAAGAAGAAAAGAAATCCGTTTTGGAACGTGGGTAGCCTACAATGAGTGAACAAACTTATGAAACTGTTTCATATTCCGCCCAAAACTGTTTAGATTTGACTGAATTTCGTTTAAAACGCCATTTGCAATGAAAATGATATTGAACATTAGGCCTAGGTACGATGACAGCAGTGAAATAGGACGACAGCGGGGCCTCAAGAATATCGGAATTAACTTTCCAAGACTTCGCGAATCCAGTATAGCGCAAAGATACTTGCAATCTCGTTCACCCGATATACTAAAATCTATACATGTATATATATATATATATATATATATATATATATATATATATATATATATTTAAGAAATTAGTTGGATATAGTTTACTACCATGAGTAAATTATTCACACCGTAATATTCTCAATAAACGCCACCTCTAATTGTCGTACGTATCCATGGTTACGACAGAAAGAAATCTAGTTCTTGAGGAGGATACGTGCTACAATAGAGGTCGTGATTATCAAGAAGAAGATATGTTTTCATCCTAAATTTACTGAAATTATTGACAAAATTTATATTCTCTTTAAAATTCTTTAAACATACCCCTATTGGAGAGTCTGCATTAAAAAAAAATATTGTAACTAGTTATATGTAATGTAAGGTATTTAACCATGAATAAAAATAATATAGGTTTTCCCGGTCAATTTTAAACATTTTGCAATCGAATTCGTTTATGCTCATTCAATTTAAACGATACCTCATGGAGCGGAGCTATCGGTCAATTGCATCAACGTTTAGATTATTTATCGCGATCACATTTCGGACTAAAGTGATTGTAAGAAATGTCACATTGATCGGAGATAGTCTAAACTTGACCGGGAAAACCTATATTACCGAACTATTTTCTCTATCTTCTCATTTCTATGAAGGCCTCTGTTTCAAATGACTGTCATGTGGGGTCCAAGTAACGAAAAAAAGTGTTTCTGAACCATTACTTTGTTTGTTATCCCATTGTCCGCAGTTGTGAATGACCATCCAGTGTTGACTAACTGCCCAAAGAATATCAACCAATCCGTAGAACTTGGTGATCTCGGGTCCACTGTAGACTGGATCCCACCCAAGGTCACCACCGTGTCTCACAAGGCACCTACCGTTGTCGCTAACATCCAGCCAGGATCCTTCTTCAATATGACGAACGAGACTGTAAAAGTCACCTACAGAGTGTCCGATGACAGCGGTTGGATGGATGACTCGTGTGCCTTCAACATCACCTTCTATTCTGGTAAGACATTTCCCCCAAATCTTTTTCAATTAAACACGAGAACCGTTTGGCTTATGAGCTCGCAGGTCATCACCATTGTAAGATGCGTCTTTCAAGCCGTATAGTGACTAATATAATAGCCAAAATCTATCACAATCGAGAAATCCTAGATTGACATTAACCTGTTGAATGCTTTAAAATACAATCATATGTATATCTAATATTGTGGTGGAATCTTTTGAGTAATTTCTCTCCACGTGAGTTTGTTTTCTCCACCACTGTAATGATGTAAAGCTTACAAAAATGAACAATGTAGAAATTTTATACCGACTTAAAAGCGATAGAAATTACTTTTTAGATAAAAAATGTCCTCAAATTCCATGTCACTCTTGCAGTCGACACCACTCCACCTGTTATTAACAGGTGCCCGTCAAACAAGACCATTTATGTGAAGTTGGGTATAAATGATTGGTTTGAACAATGGGAGGAACCAACAGCATCCGACGCCGCTGGGATCGCATCAATCACCTCGAACTATCAGTCGAATGCTGTGATCCGTTTGAATACCCATATCAATGTCAAATACACGGTAACGGATAAAAGTGGACTAACAAACACTAACTGCGCCTTTACCATTCAAGTAGAAGGTAAGTTATTGATAGGCCCTACTTTGTATGTTAATACAGATTTCTTAATTTTCGCAATCTCAACGAGGTCATAACATGAACAATGCCCAAACCACCACAAAGACCACCACCACCATAACACAACAATAAACCCAAATCCACTATCATCCAAGAACAAAAGTACTGCTGTTATCACCACTATCATTAGCAGTCAACACTGCCATCTATTGCTGATACGTACTGTTTCTAGCATGCATTAAACCAAATAATTATTAACGGCCGCTACCACATTAAAAAAAAAAAAAAAAAAAAAACCCTAACTCTCGACATCAACACCAATCCTACCTTTATTAAAAACCACCACCACCACCAACATCAACATCATCATCAATTACAACAACAAAACAAAGAAGCCCACTGCTATCACCATCTGTGGTCAACATCTACTGCCTAATCGTAACAACTCACCATGGACCAACACTCCACACTCACTTTATCAAAACCGCCACAGCAACATCAACCATAACTGCTACCAACGCAACTACTCACCGCCATCAACATATACAAAACACACATTACCTACCACGATCTTCATAACTCATCATCACAATAATGATCAACACCACCAACATACATCAACAACAAACCACAACTATCAGTAGTCAATAGACTACTTCTACGTCTACTGCTGATATACTATTATCTCTAACAGGCATTTAACAAAATAATCCCTAGCAATTACCGCCAACAACAACTCAATGACACAGCCATCATCAACATCAAGGCCACCGCCAAAAACGAGAGCAAAAATGAATTATACTCAATATAACCACCACGAACATCCATCCATCCATCATTCGACATAACAAGTAGTCAATACTTCAACATCCACTATTGATATACTATATCTCTAACAGGCGATCAACAAAATGATCGCTACCACAAACACCAAAAAAAAAAAAAAAAAAAAAAAAACCACCACCAACAGCACTACCATCTTTACCATCACCAAATATAAGAACGGATCCAAACCAATTCAATTCAATTCAAACCATCCCCACTGACCACCACCACCACCACCCAACCATCATTCCAACACCAGTAGTCAGTACATCTACTGCTGATATCTCTAACAGGCATTCAACAGAATAATCACTACCCACAACTCAACGCCACCACTATCATCACTCACCAACACTGCGAAAAAAAACAACAAGATCAACAAAACCACACCCACCACCCACTACCACCACTATCAAAAGTCAATACTTCTACATCTACTGCTGATATACCATCTCTGGCAGGCATTCCGAAGATAATCACTATCAGACACAACCCCCCAAAAAATCACCGCCATCACCATTCACCACCACCAAGAACAACCCCAAACCCTCCATCCCCTACTACCACTATCAGTAAGCAAGACTTCTACATCTACTGCTGATATAATTTCAGGAAAGATCCATTTCCAGGCGCGTATCCAGGATTTTGCACCCCGGGGGGCCCGATGTGATTTTGATTTTGGCGCCCCAAGTGCTGGACCCACAAAGGTAGGCCTATACCCTTTTTTTTCACGTCACGCTGGCCGAGCAAACAAAATAATATTTCCCCCGATTTTTTTATTTTTTATTTTTTATTTTTTATTAAAATAAAAACATTTTGCTCAATTTGGCGCCCCTCTAAAGTAAATTTGATGCCCCTTTAAGGTCATTTTGGCGCCATTTTGGGCGCCTAAGACGCCCCCCCAAAAATACGCGCATGATTTCTACTCAGTTAATATACACCTCAAAATACACAATGGTTTCTGCTCTTATTGTCAGACCAGTGGAAGTGCAAGGAAATTGTCGTTACAAAAGCACACTTCCCTTTGTAAATATAATTTTGTCTACTTTGGATAAATTTACCGAAAAACTGAAAATTCTGAAACATAACTTTGCTGTAGCAAATTATTGCTCCGTGTTTTCTTCAGTTCAAGATGTAGGGTAAGGGTTTTATCCATAGATTAGGGTATAGGCCTACTAGTAGTCCTAAGTCCAGGGTCGGACCGTTATTATATTAACACACGCCCGAGCGTGCGTTAATAGCGGTGAATGCAGTGCACGGCGAGATAGCTTTGGATAGGGGTCGCGCTGCAACGAGCCGCAGGCGAGTGTGCAGCGGCGCCCCATCCGAAGCATCGAGCCGATCACTGCATTTACGTTTAATCGCACAGTACAGGGAAGTGTGTTAAACGCTTTTATAAGATTACAAAAAAAAATCCAAGGGATTATCCCTTGGAATTTTTGTAAGTAGCTCAAGATCTACATCACGATCGTCATCCAAGAAAGTAAACAAGACACGAAAAAGACCCGGATGTAATTGTTACCACTTTTTTTGCGCAGCAAAATGAACCAAATTGCTTTACATCGAAAATTCAGCATGCACACGTGACGCGTTTGACCAACCACGATGCGTAAAATCACAGAGCCATTTTAGAATCAATATTTAATGCGGCGGTCCACAACTCGCCGTACCTTCGACGTGCAACTCCCTACGCATGGATTTCGTAGAAAAATCTGCAGCGCAGGTACCTCGCAGGCACGTTGTATGTACGACATGCAGGAAGTTTTTCCAATACTCTTACTACAGAAACGCAGGAATCGCAGAAATTGACCAAAGACCTGTGCATGCATTGTGCAATCGACGCAGGCTACGTTAAATTGCACGTACCGGTACCCGTAACCTTAACCTACGACGAGTTGTGACCCGCCGCATTAGTGTATCATTTACAGGGGGAGCAATAATCACTAGAGAAATTGTCATGAATCGATTGACTTATACAGATCTGTTGCCGAAGGCGACAGAACTGGTGATTCTAGGAAACGATATAAATCCCATGGGCATATAAAAGTGCTAATGCTGTAACTTAGTATAAAGTGCACCATGGCCGGGGCGTATCCCAGGGGGGGCGCAACAGGCGCGCGCCCCCCCTTATTGGCCGACTAAAAAAAGTAAAAAAAAAAAAAAAGGAGGAGAAAAGGGAGAAAGAAGGAAAAAGAGAAAAGAAAAGAAGAAAAAAGAAAGAAAGAGAAGGGAATAAGGCTCGATGCTTGTACAATTTTCGCCCAACTTTATTCAATAAAAAGCCGAAATAGGCTTATTTGGTTCTAAACGACCATAACTAAGGCCTTTAATGTGGGGAGGCCCACGAGGCCGACTTTTCTCATATTGTATTTTGCAATAATTGCCTCAACGCCCTTTTTTTAAGAAAAAAGAAATACATTAGTGACGAAAAGTACAAATATTTAAAACTAAAGTTTCAAAATTTCACAAAGAAAAAGAGGCCTCTTGGACCCTCTGCCTCCTGGGCCCTCGGCCCCTCGGGAAACATAGTTGGCCCTCATGGGTTTATTAGAAAGTACCCCTTTATTAATTCAAATACTTTTTGAAACCCCAAATTTTTGGCTCGCGCTTCGCGCTCGCTGATGCCAAATCAAATGCACAATAATAACTCTTAATTTTTACTTAAGAAAATTCTAAAACCCCAAATTTTCGCTCGCGCTTCGCGCTCCGCTGACACCAAATCAAATGCACAATAATAGTTCTAAATTTACCTTAAAAAAATTTTAAACCCCAAAAATTTCGGCTCGCGCTTCGCGCTCGCTGATACCAAATCATAATGCACAAATAATAACTCCAATTTTTACCTTTAAAAATTTTCAGCTCGCGCTTCGCGCCTCGCGGATACTAAATTGGGTCTATTATACACAATAATCTACCATTTTCTAGAACTAGAAAATGCCCCTTTATTTATTCATATAACTTTAAAAACTTCAACATTTCGACTCTCGTTTCGCGCTCGCAGTTTCCAATTCAGAAGGTATATAATGCACACATAAATAGGTTTCTACGCAACATACATTGTCTTAGGGTATAGAAACTATGTAACTTTTGTGATAATTGAAAAAAAATGGAATTTCATGTACAATATGAATTAGAAGAACCCCCTCCCCCTTCCCCTGACGGCATAAAAAATTTCCTTGCGCCCCCCCTATTTGGGAAATCCTTGGATACGCCCCTGCCATGCCTGTACACCGGCCTTCGGTAACGTACCTTTTTATCCTTACACTTCTCGGCCTTTTGATCAGCTTTCGAACCGGACTGGAAGTGCACGTTATACAAATGCTACCACACTGATGAGTTCCTGCGTTCTTGGGCAGAAGCTAAATTCTTCTGTGATACACACGGGCTTGTGGAAACTGAATTCGGGGAAAAGCAATCTTCTCTTCTCTTTGTGGACAACGGTAGCGAATTAGAACAAATCAAAGGCCTGTATCGTAGTTATCATTACAATAGCACCGCATGGATAAACTGCAATGGTGCTTTCAACAACGATTTGAAATGCGATATAGTTGGTAGAGGAGCTCTTCATTACGATACACCAAGTAAGTCTAATGAACAATGTAGATATCACTTGTTTTTTTTTTTTATGTTCAGATAAATTGTTTCTTTATAGGCTGCATGCATATTCTAGCAGTTAGAGTGATGAAACATTATTTACTCATGTCTCAAATTTATTGGAAAAGGCACAAAGTTGTAAAATTATATATGTTAATGACTTCATGACCAAATAAATAAATTAGGCCAATGATTGTTTCCTTTCCTATCTTGTAAAAAAAATAGGCTATTGTCAGATTGTGCCTAAATAATAATTGTATCTTCATGATCTACATTTAACAACGTATTCTGTCAGACACGCGTAGCAATTGAATGTAGGTTTCCCCCGCTCAATTTCATCATTGTGTCATTCGATTCCATCAGAGCAAACAATCTTCAACTCTAGTTGCGATGGCGGTATACTTAGCCTCCATTATACTTCATGGATATAGGTCAATATCTACATTGCTTCATTTTACAATTATGATGTTTTGATGTGTGTAATTAATTATGTTCTCTTTCCAAGTTCTAGATTTATTATGTTCTCTTTTCAAACTCTAGACTGGGATGATGACGAACCGAATCGTGACTATTTTAAGGATTGTGTTGCGGTTGAGGAGCAAACTGGAAAGTGGAAGAGTGCTTCTTGTCACGACCAATACACCACTATTTGCCAGCTGGTCTTGGGGGAAACGGGTTAAATACCAGTGGCGGATCCAATCGGGGGCGCAAGGGACGTGCGCCCCCTATAATTTGAAAATCACTTATAAATACCCATTTGGTCTCATCCCACATGATATAATTCCATTCCGTCAGGTTCGTCTTATTACATTTTTGTCTAAATGCCACTTCGCCTATTTAAACTTTCGTCTAATTCCCATTTAGTATAATGTCCATTTCGTCTAATATTCAATTGGTATAACACTACTTATTAATTTATGTAATAGACTGGTAATAGATAGAAGATGGAAATTCAGTTAGACAGTTTAGCTATTAGACTAAACGGCAATTTGACCAAGTGGTCATTAGACCAATGGGAAGTTAGACCAAACTGTATTGGATATGTGGATGATACCCCTCGATACTGTCACTGTATACTCCCGAGTTTCCGAGCACATAACAAGACGTTCCGGAAATTTTCCTCATGGAATGATAATTCTTCTTGCAGAGTATATTCATATCTAATTAATTATCTTTAAAATAGGTAAATAGTGTAAATATTGTAAAAAAATATGGTGTAATAATTTTGTTTTAATATGAAGTATGTACATATACTTTATGTGAATGTATGTATACACACAGTAATGAAACTGGACGGGGCTAACCTCGATTAGCTTTAGCTATTTGTTGGCTCCATTTACCAAGTGCATGTTTATATTGAGTACTGTAATATGATTAGTCAATTATTCAAAAGACCTCGAGAATTTTGAAATTGTGAGGTCAGTGATGAATGAACTTAAAATAAAATCCTTTTTAATTTATACAAAAATGAGCAATTTGTCATTTTAACTGTGTTCGATTTTTTTTCTCATGCTGCGGGACTTTTTCTTTTAAATAAATAAAACTGATACAAAACAAATCTACTCTCTATCTCGCCAATCATTTTCTACTTTCTATAACTCTTCTACTTTCTCAACCAGTCCTTTTAGGACTAACCACATGGTGAACCGTACCTCATCATCATATTCGAATCCACCATGCAAAGCAATCTACTTTCAAACACCATTTGATCCAGCTCTACGGGGAGCCGACCTCAACACAACGCTAGACTTCTTCAACGCAACCAAGCCAAAGCCTCCAAACTCAACAACCACCTCGCCTTCCTGAAACGCTGCGCGACACAAACATCGTTCCTCCAGGTATTCAACTCAAGTCTACAACAATAGAGCTCCACCCACGCCGACCGTCCGGCGTCGATGCTACTCCCACGTCCGCACATCAGCTATACTTCCGCGCGCATCTTCTACCACTCTTCACTCCTGAAGACGGACAGTCAACCTGTCCGAACACGTCGAGCACTCTCTACCACTACTCAAGCCTTCCTCGCATTCTCGTCTTCTCAACTGGTTTATAGTCCTTTTCAGGACTAAATCACGAAAGATTACCTCTAATTCTACTCTCTACTCTCTATCTCGCCTATTCAATTTTCTACTTTCTAATAACTCTTCTACTTCTCAACCAGTCCTTTTTAGGATACCACATGGTGAACCGTAACCTCATCATCAAAATCAATGATATTATGTTTAAAATATTTGGAATATTCATGCCCAATACCTTCTTCTGTTAATGAAATATTTGTTTACATTAACGAAAGTTTAAATACATTATACAGGGGCCCGCGAGCCGGGGCTGGGGGGCTGTAGCCCCCCATTTTTTCAGCCAACGTGTGCAAAAATGCAAAAATGACCATACATTTGTGATTTTTAGCCTGTTCAGCCCGCCCACTTTGGTTCAGCCCTCACTTAAATCGCTCCGCGGCCCCTGCTGTAACACAGATATGAACAGCAAGAGCATCTTTCAACATAAGACGTGTTCAATTGTGGTTCGTACCATTATCTGCCTGAAACATCAAGGGCAATTCCTCGGTAACGGATGGACATTCAGAATTTTTTTAAAGTTTACACAGTTAAGAAACCACGGCTATTTTTTTTAAATGAATTTGAACGACACTTTTCTAAAATCCATAATCGTTGTTGATATAAAAGTAATTTAGTTTTTCAGTATTTTGCACCAATTTCTTGTAACAACGTTGAGCTGATAGATGTGCTCAAGAAAAATTAAATTGCGGGGAAGAGTGTATGTAATTTTATATAAATTGATGTAATATGTATAATGTTATGTCATGCCATTTTTTTCGATTCAGTAATTATTTCTGACAAAGATCTTTGATCAAACATCAGTAAAAGAATTAAAAGGAAAAAAAAAAAACGGCTAGCCAGCGTTGCATTCATTTTTGCTTGAATATTGGAGAGAGAGAGAGAGAGAGAGAGAGAAAAGTGGATGTGGAGACGGAGCGTAACGGATTTGTATTTGGAAAGATAGTAAGAGAGAGATGAATAGGAGAGTGAAGGAGAACAACGTTTTTTATTATTATTATTATTATTATTATCTTCGGTAGATGTGAAGTTGCCCCACCTTGTTGAACCCTAGCGACCAAAGGTTTTGTGTGTGAGTATTTTTGTATGCATTGTTTGAATGCATGTAAGTATGTAAAATGGCAGTACATCACTTAACAACTAAACGTAACTGAACGTCAGTGTCTCTGTTGACGCCCCATGTCACTTGGGGGAGTTCTTAAAGGTTGACATTCGTTAGGATACTTAAGTACAGAGAGTTTGGAAAGGTTTCGAACTGTTCGGAGAGTTGAAATAAACTCTGCGAATCCTTTGTAAACATTGGCATAACTCTTACGACCTGCATTCAACCTGATTCCAATGAAACTTAAAGCAACACTGCTGCCATATCTCCCAAGTGACATAGGGCTTCTTGTGACTATAGCATATAGGATGTATAATGAAATTTCGCATTTGTTCAGGGTAAGCATTAAAAAACAATTATTGTTGGATGGCTGCCACAAGAGTATCTCTTTTCATCGTTCTACACAAATAGGGGTATTTTATCATGCGCGTATTCGGGGGGGGGCTTTACGGGCCCGGGCCCCCGGGGACGCGCAGGGGGGCGCCAAAAAGAGGAAGAAAAGAGAGAAAAAGGAAAGAAAGAAGAAAAAAAAGAGGGAAAAAAAGAGAAAGGGGGAAAGAGGAAGGAAAAAAGGGGGAAAAAAGGAAGGAAGAAAAAAAAAAAAAGAAAAAGGAGAGAAAAGAGAGAGAGAGAGGAAGGGAAAAAGGAGAGTGGGGAAGGGGGCGCCCTTAAAAAAAGGGGGCGCCAAATCGACAGTAAACTAAGGGGCGCCAAATTGACCTTAAAATGTGGGGGAGGGGGCGCGCCAAATCGACCTTAAATTTAGGGGGCGCCAAAATCGAACAGTAAACTAAGGGGCGCCAAATTGACCTTAAACTTAGGGGCGCAAAATCGACCTTAAATTTAGGGGCGCCAAATCGACAGTAACTAAGGGGCGCCAAAATTGACCTTAACTTAGGGGCGGCCAAATCGACCTTAATTTAGGGGCGCCAAATCGACAGTAAACTAAGGGGCGCCAAATTGACCTTAAACTTATAGGGGCGCCATATTGACCTTAAATTTAGGGGGGGCGCCAAATCGACTTTTAATTTAGGGGGGCGCCAATCGACAGTAAACTAAGGGTGCCAAATTTAGCTTAAACGTAGGGGCGCCAAATTGACCCGAAACTTTGATGTGGGCGCCAAATTGACCTGAAGCTGAGGGCGCCTTATTGATATTAAACTTAGGGGCGCCGAATCGACCTGTAAACTAAGTAGGGCGCCAAATTGAAAAATGGGGAGGGGGAAGGGGGGCGCCCTTAAAATATTTAGGGGCGCAAATCGACAGTAAACGCAAGCAACGCGCAATAA
>CALNVZ010003435.1:7534617-7540474 GCA_940671915.1 Paracentrotus lividus | reverse complement strand
TTTTCTATTTTTTTTTTTTGTGGGGGTAGGCGGGGGTAGTTTTAAATTGTTTTCGGACCTTTTCCCATCATAAAGATCATCAAGTTTTGGCCTAGTCAATTGGTAAATCTGAGGTCCGGCCCATTTTCTTCTTTTTTTTTATCGGGGGGGGGGGGGATTGGCGGGGGAGTAGGTGTTATTTTATTTTTTGGCCCATCATAGAGCATAAATCGCCATTTTTATTTATTTATTTATTTATTTATTCTATTTTTTTTTTTATTATTTTTTTTTTTTTGTAAGGGGGGGGGGGGGCAGGTAGTGCCGGCTGGCACCCTGGATACGTGCCTGAGATCCATCAACGTTCTGCCAAAGTTTTTTTTCACCCAATCAATGTAGGAAAGTACCAATCGGTGGCCGGGAAAAAAAATGTAACAGGAAAGGAAGAGAGAGGGGGGGGGCGGAGAATGAAAATAATATTAATGAGATTGAGAGGAGAAAAAATTTGAAACTGCCCGAGGGGGGGGCAACTACTTTGCAGACCAAATTTATCAAACAAATCTCGTTTGGAAACAAAATAAATTCCCGATCCAACGAGTAAAGATCGATCTCATTGCTTGGGTGATAAAATTAAGACGCCTATATACAGACTAACGCTCCTCGAGGAAAAATTCTCTTTCCTGCAAGATCCCACACGGAGAACACACTACGCAAAGCAGTGAGCCTTTTCCCAGTTTTTTTACATTTTTTTAAATTAAAAAAAGTAGTTATAGTCATATAATAAGAGTTAATCTAAACTTTTAATATAGGACACTTTTTGAATAGTATAAACGTCTGATGGATTTAAAAAACAAGGCAGAAAATCGTGCTTTTTCAGGGTGAGCGTCCGCCGTGTTAGTCCTACTTGGTTGTGCAAGGTCAATAATAATGACCATGCAATAAGTGTAAGTGGTTATCACCATGATCACATAGATCTTATCTATTTAATTAGTTAATTTAGTTTTTAGACCCACAAAATCTTAACCTCCATAATTTACAAGCACGCTTGAACAGCCTTGTTTGCATACCAAAGACGCTGCTAATTACTATTGTGGGGGAGGGGGGAGGTCACTCACGATGACTCACCACATGATATGCTATGCATGCGTGTCCTCAAAAAGCGTCGAAAAGGGTCTGTTTTCAGTCTTTCGCAGCGTTGCGCTCTTTCCTTAAATAGGGTGTTTTTTAAATTCAATCGCCATTTTCTCAAAATTAGGCCTTTAGGGGTGTTTTCAGCAGAAGTTGCTGTTTTGGGGTCACAATTTCACAGTCTTTACACTTTCAGGGTATGTTTTTTCATTCTGAACGTCGAAAGGGGTGTAAATTTTGACTTCATGCAATGAGAGACGTTAGGGTCCATTTTCAGGGTGCTGGGAACATGCATGGGTAGCGCTTTTCCTTTGAGTGACCCCCAGGCTATTTGGGTACCCAACGAGCTCCCTTTGTACAGTGATACAAAATTGAGGCTCGTCACTTTACTCTAGATTTTGTAGTCCTTATTTTGGTACGTCTTGTTTCTGAATTAATGATTGCACCATTCTATCACGTCGAAATTTCATATACCGAGTTGAGTAAAAAAAAAACTTTACACCTAGAAAATGTCAATAAAAAGAAAACAAATTTATAAACCCAAATTATTTTACATTATTCTGAAAGAGTAACTCCCTCTCGCACTCTTCTGTACACTTTTTTGTGTATGTCTTTACGCTTGGATGAACACAATGCCATTGTTTGCGAACATGCAAATTTCGAATTGTGCAAGGTGGGGATGAAATTGAAAACAACAAAAGCTGACAAAAAAGCAACTCCATCATATGAATAAAATAGCATAACTTTAAAAAAAAAAGTTTTGAGCCAAATTAACTTGGCGAGGTGTTGGAACAGTTATCTACTAGTTTCTGTGTAAAAATTAGATTTGATTCATCAAGTAATCATGAATGAGTACACATGAAAAAGTAAGGTGTCACTGACAGACCTAAAAAGGCTCTTCATACTTTTGAAAGTGATTAATTTGTCTTTGACGTGTGCTCACTCATGCTTGACTTTACATATCTATCTCATTTTCACACAAAATGTAGTCGATATGTTGTAACAATGCCCCTGCCAAGTTTTGGCACAAGACATTTCATTAAAAGTTATGCTATATTAATTTAGAATGGACTTGCTTTTTTGATAGCTTTTGCCCGTTTTTGCACAATTTGAATGTATATGTTGGCAAACAACATGTGCGGTGTTCATTCAAGCGTAACGATATAACACACAAAATTGGTACCAAAAGAATGTAGGAGGAGTTACTCTTTCAGAATATGTATAAGAATTTGGTTTACATGTATAAATTGGTTTTCTTTTTTATCAAAATTTTTCTAGGTGTTAAGTTTTTTCTGACTCACTCGGTAGATATCGGTACCAAAGTACTAAAAGTGTTTTATCGTGGCCAAGCAGAATATATTTTGTGAAGGTGAGTCTTGCAAGTTTTTCTTGCCCTAACGGTCTCCATTTAGGAAAAGATTGACAGCTTATTTTTGATGAGCGTACGGGTTGGGAGAAAAGATTCTACGTGAAGATTGAAAGGACCTGAGTGTTCGCGCTAAGCCCCGCCCCCATGCCCAGCTATATTTTTCTTTGCTGTTTAATGCATATGTGTGTTGAATAACATGAACTGAGTATTGACTTGTGCAATTAGCAAATCAGAGAATTGGGCCTTGAAACAGAAGCTAAGTATTTCAGGCCGTAAGAAGATTGCTAGATATCATTGTGACCCGTCCACATCTAACAAATAAGTCTAGATCTAGATTTTAGATCTACTACCCAATATTTATAATTACCTTATTGTTGAACACTGAGAGACACACTTGATGGGTGAGGAAAAGACCAGAAGGAACAACACATAATTATTGGTGTTCCCAGGTAGGGGGGGGGTGGGATTACCTAGTTTGTAGACAGACATTCCCAACAATTTCTTGTATCCCCTGGCAAGGGCTCTAGTCTACCAGAGGTAATTTTTCTCAGGCTCCATAAGACTTCGGAGTTCACTTCATGGAGACATGCCATCTCTTTTAAGCAGGAGGTACGTACAATTCAACACTGGTAAAAGAGGATATTGTTCATAGCTGCCACATTAATTATCATGTAGTCTGTTTATGTGGCTCACACAATACTCTCACTTGCTAGCAAACCAAACAAAATCAGTACGAGAATACACCAGATGATGGACTGTATACCAGAAAAAGAAGAATAAACTAAGTTAAGAAGACATATGTGTTCTCCAATCACATCAACTTTCTCATAAAATTACCCTACTAAATGTTTGTAAAAAGACAAATTTGCTCATCTTTTTTTAAAATCACATATGGCCATGCATTTTTAATTGGGCCAGTTTCGTGTACATGATTTTGCAACATGAAATTGTGTCTTTTTTATTTGAAACTTTTGAACTTTAAATACTACACACATTATGCTTAAAGCATATATTTTCTTATGGAAATTAACTGAGGATTTCAGAAAAGCTCTTGAAATTGGCATTGGGTGTAAGCATTAGAAGTTATGGAACAAACATACTGAAACCATGGCAACAAAGAACAAACTTTGAAACAGGAAAAAAGTAGTATTGGTGTATGCCACATCTTCAAAAGTGGCATTTTGGAGTTCCTCTCATTCAGAGCTTTTCAGACATTTATAACGTTAGGTCTAAGGTTATTAAAATAATTTGCCAAGCTCATTATTCATAATTTTCACAATGGAATATTTCTAGATATATTATCATAGAAATGTATATTTGCCAAAATAAATTCTTAAAACACTTAAAATTATTCAGGAAATAGAAAGAAAACTAACTATTAACAAATTGATTCTTAAAGATAAATTAGACATAAAAATGCATCCTCGGAACCAAAGTATATGTGACGCAAATGTCATCATGATCAAAATGACCATGTCAGTGTTACATGAAATAAAACAAAACAATAACAGTAAAGTAATTTTTTGACGATTATGCAGCGAGGTACGTTGCTCTTGGGCTTAATAGTAAACACTAATTAGTAATTAGGCTTAATTACACTAGATTTTAGTTGAAGTTAATCTAAACTAAATATCATCATGATGAATTTATTTATAAAAATCCACAATTGCATGATCTATGGTGACTGCAGTCAATCAACGTGCTTCCGGTAGAATTTGCACATCCTGATCCTCACATCCTGATCCTCTTCCACCCTACTCATGTTGCTAATTAACCAGTAATTAAGAAAAAAATAAACATTATTTTGAAAACTGTATGGAATGACTGCATTCCTCTCACCATAAGCTTTATTTTGACCCAAACTACAACATCATAGCTTGTATATCAGCATGAGAAAATGAAGGAATGTACCCGAAAGGTGCGCGCAGATTGTGCACAGATCCACCTATTTACTGGCCCAATTCAAAACGCATGGCCATATTCTAAATGGCGTAAATATGGTTACATGGCTTTCAAAGCTGAAAAATAGCCCTATTTGAATGAAAACAGTGCGAAGCGAAGCTGAAAAAAGTGTTTATAGCTGTGCCTTTCGGACACTCTTTTTGGACAAGCATGCGATGTGTGATTCTCCCTTCCTCTCCTGGGTGTTACAGAGACTCTAGTGTAGTGGGACAGATAAACAAAATCATTGTGAGCTTTCCTGTTTTTTAATGTTATTTAGGGAGAATATCATAGTGAAAAGGTCTATTGTAAAGGATTGCCCTTCATAAGCTGAAATATTTGAGCCAATCATTTTGTGCAGTTCCATGCATATCTGTGTTGTGCATGTGACTATTTCAGAATCAGACCCCTTGATTTTACTATCAATTTGGATATTCCCTGTCCTCATATCACACAGTAGTCCTCAGGTGAATTGCACTTTTCGAAAAAAAAAACCAAAAAAAACCAATTTAATTATAAAGAGACTTTGAAATATGTTGGACTCCTTAAGGAACAGAAAGTTCAATTTTTTATTTTTGGGAGGTGTGGTTAATTACACAAAAGATTACAAACTGGAATATGTAAATACGTTCTTATTCCGAACATGCAATGAATTTCAGATTTCCTCTCAAGTACAATGTAGCCACCATACAAGCTGTCAAAATCCTGGGACATCGTGACCTTATACACGTAAGCCGGTGTTTAGTTAACCCTTCCTGGGAGAGTGCCAAGTGGTCCAATTCCAAACCTACAGTCACAGTGCAAACTAATAGAAATGGGAGTGTTTGGGGTGTCTGCTGGGTGGGAGAGATAGAAATTATCATTAGGCGATGCTGCACTGGCTCAAGCTAGTAGTGGATCAGACAATAAAAGAACACTCTTGGCCATAATTAATTAGGCAACTCCTAAATGAGCAATTACAAGCCTTTCTGTATATTGTTATATTTCACTTAATTTTTCTGTATTGTCTATCATTTTAGTAACTTCTGAAAGGGGAAGCTTGTCCCTTTTCATTCCTGAGAGCAGATGATGACAAGATCCGTTCATTTTTATAATTTGGGGGGGGGGGGGGAAGACAACAAAAAAGGGTCCTCACAATTGGACTTGAGGAGGTGGGGATTGTCAGTGAAAGGAATTATGAAGCTATTTCATATTTCTCCTAAAACCATGTATAGGTTCCATTCATTTCCAAAATGAATAATGACCATAAGGTGCCAAGACAAGGGCAGAGCAACACAATGAGGGCCCCGGGAAGACAAATTTCTGTTTGCTGTTTCCAAGGGGGATTTTGCCCTGTATTTCAAAGGCTTGTCATGCAACCTTATTCCAACCATATGTAACAATTACAGTCCTTTTATGGAAGTGCAGTAATTAAATTTTTCACAAATTAATTATATTTTGCTG
>CALNVZ010003435.1:7459617-7532117 GCA_940671915.1 Paracentrotus lividus | reverse complement strand
ATGATCAATGGATGCAGTCAGGCTTAATGATGTTTGGCACCTGTAAATTGTGTAAATATAAGGGGATTATTTACTTGATCAATATGATGAGCTTGCAACTTTAATTGCCTGTGTTTCTTGTGTCCACTCCTATCCTTGTGAATTGGATTAGTATTGTAGGTCTATGTGATTATACCTTGATCCCTGTAATACTGTGGTCACAACAGTGCGGCACCGACTCATGATTACCATTGGCAGTAATGTAGTAGTGGTGGTTTGGTGTGACCAGGCTCGAACCAGGGTTCATATTGATTGGGAAATTAAGATGAGAATCTGGCTCGTTCATGTGGAATCAATGATGTGACTGTGTGAGATTCGCAGCTCAAGGTCACACTGAATGTCAAAAGAAACTGGCTGTAATAACAGTGATGTACACTCGCATATTTTCAATGTACCTAAGTAAGCAGAGCAACAATTTTAGAGTCATGTAGATTTACATATGGCTTTTATCTTATCTTCAAATATTTTATTTGTATAAGTGACCACCTAAACAAAACAAAAAAGAGAAGGAGAAAAAGAAGTGTACCCAGAAACTCTCTTTTTCTTGTTTGTATCCATATTTCTCTCGTATCTCTGCCTGACTGTTCTCCCTATCTATTTCAGTAGGCTACTGTATGAGTGGTTGTTTTCGTAGCTGGTTTTATTTCCGAGGCCATCTTCCGGAAATTTCCACCTAAATATAAGGCTATTTATAGAAAATAATGAAAAAATACATTAAAAAAATCACAAATTGTTCACTTGCAAATTTCCCAAATTAGTCCCAAATCGCAAAATTGTTGGTTTAATACAGTTTTCTTTCCTTCTCCTCACTCAATTGTTTTCTCTGTTCATCCCTTATGGGTTGTTTTACGATCAGGGTACACCATCAAAAATGGCCTTCTATGCACCATAAAAAGAAATAGAGGTATGGTAATATCAAATCTACGATGGCAAGCTATTGGGCACTGTTAGAGCAACCTACAAGAGAAAAATAAATTACTGAAATACACATTTACTTCTAAAAATAGACCATTATATGGCATTTAGGGCAAAATTACCGTCTCATTTATTTTTTCTGATCTTTCGGCTTGCTTTTCCAATCAGAATTGACTTCTGAAATGCGATTGTTTAAAAACTGAAAACCCCAGAAGCTAGAGTTAATTTGCTTTTTTGTGAAGATTAACCAAAAATGGGGTGCCAATTCTGTCAAAAAATGTCCTCTTCGAAATAGGTGGTTTTACGCATAGTTAGACATCACTTGATGAACAATGTTTTTGTCCGTAAGAACACTTGTATATGCCACAAACTATAATGTTTACTTCACCCACATCCATTTATTTTTCAAACAGTTCATGTTACAATGTTGTCAAATCACGTTCTGTCAAAAACGTCCTCTCCGAAAAATGAAGCAATTGACTTTACGTGTAATAAAAAATTTGAACCCCTGTAGAAAAAATAAGTTGGTGACCTCATGCCTCCAAATTTAAAAAAATATCATTTTACTTGTCTAGAACACAAACACAAATATTAAGGGAAAACAAAAAAACAAAACAACTTTTTTTTTTGGTCCAGTGAGACAAAATGGTGTACCCTGATCGTAAAACAACCCTTATTTCCTTTCTCTCTCACCTTACTGATGTTATAAGGGTCATTCCATGGGGTTGGGGCAATTTTTCATGCAATGTCCCCTGTAACGGAGGTATCAACATTTGCAGTTCATTATGAAGATCAATTCAGATGTGGTTAAGTTTTAAGCTGTCAATGAAAAATTGCTCTCTTTTCTCAGTAATAGACATTAAAATTGGAAATCTTTTATGGATTTCAAGCAACAGGCATACAAAAAATATACCACCGTTACAGGGACATCATATTGCTTTAACATGGACAAGAAATTTTCATTAGTCAAATTGCAATATGCCATAGGCTTTGAGAAATAATACTTGATGGGACCCCATTTTTTTTGCTCATGCCATTATTGGAATATATTTGCCTGGTTTGAAAAAGATATGGATTTGGAGTTGTGGTATGTCACATAAATTGCCCCAACCCCGTGGAATCACCCATAAGTGATTGACCGTAAGACAAGTACATCTTTCCTTCCTGTAATCTTCTTTAACTTTTTAAGATGAATCTAAACTAAACAACAACCATTGTATTCTAACCTGAATGTGTTTTGGGGTTAATTTTTCCACCTTCCAAATGTACATACAATGCACTCGTCTAAAGTACATGTACAGATCTTTCTATGAAATTTGATGTGTGGACCATTGCTTTTAAGATTGTTTGGGTGGCTGAGAGTAAAAAGTAGGGGTCACAGGGAAACTGAAAGGGGGCGCTTTCTCTGAAGAAAGGGGGATTATTATTTCATGTTCAATATGATATGTATATTTTGTACAATTTTTTAATCGTAATTCAATTCATGGTTGAAATGGTTCAACCTTAGTTTGTTTTAGCCATATATGTCCAAATAACATTGCTTCATTTATCAGTTGTCATCCAATACTTTGATGTAACTGAAAATTTTGGTAATAAATACATATTTTATATTATTCAACTCAAGCTAAACATATCTTCTAACAAAAGCAGTCACTGGTAAAATGCAAATTGAGAATTAATCTATATCTATGTCTGAAGGTGCTCTTATTTCTTCAGAAATATCAGTCATTGTAAAATAGATTAGGATACACAGGTCAAAGTACATAGACTTGAATGTGTCTGCCTCAAGTATTATCTTAGGTCGTATGGAACTTTGGAGCAGAATAGAAGTAGATTAGCTGTATGTAGATAAAGGGAAGATTAAAGTGTCTTCTGTACATTTTAAGCCATGATGCAAAATCAACTCAAGGTTTCATTAGATGACGCCGTTAAAAAAAAAAAAAAAAACCCAAAATGAAAAGTATTTTATTTAAAAAAAAAATCTTTTGTTGAGAGTGAGCATTTTTAAAGAAACGGATACATCATAGTCAAAGATTGTTTCATCTTGTTATGCTAATTTCATTTTGCTCCAAACATTGCTTCAAATTTTCAGGAAAGATGTGGGCTGAAATTTCAATACTTTTAATGTCATGAATACCCTTTATACCTGCACCAACTGCCATGAAACATGAAGAATATATGACTTTACTACAAATGGCTTTACATGCAGGTCCACATAACACCTAATAGGAACTAAATACAGTAACCATTACCAAAGTGTGCATGCATACAGATGCCATGTAGATTTAAAATACAGCAGGGAAATTAACCTTTCATCAAGAGAATATGATGTTTTTCATCTTTAATGTGCAATTGGCCATGAAGGAGTTATCATTGGGGCATAACATCAGTGTAATGATGAGAAATAAACGAGGTGAAATAAATTCAAGCTTGAAGTGTGTCACTGTGCTTACCCTTGGTCACCCCATTTCCCCTTAAATATATATATTTTCTTTTCATCCACCCTACGTGTACATTTTTTTTTTGACAAACTGTAGATTATTTTTTCGTCTGTACTTGTATGAATAGAATTTACAAAATGCCACCAAAAAATGGCTGATTCATTCATGAAAAGAGTCGATTTCTTAACTTTCGTCAATTTAGAGATTTTCAAAACAATAAAAAAAAAAGGGAGACAGAAAAAAATGTATATAATGTGCATGTATTGGAATAGAAACAGATGCTACAAATTTGTGAGTGATATCTACTTTTTTTTGCTGATTAATGTGAAATTTAAAGTATAATTTCTATGTAACTCTTAAAAAAAATCCTATCCTAGTAGGGATTGTATTCTTGTAACAAGTAAAGAGCTCCAACTCTCCTTAATAGTGAACACTAACTGAATCCTAGAATTGAATACTGTACCCACAGTGACTATTCCTAATGGTGGTATCTCACTTCGCGGAGACTACTTTGAGACTACTTTGAGACAGAGTTGAAACTACTTGGGGACGGTTTTGAAACTTTTCGCGGAGATGTCTCTGAGACGTCTACACAGTCCCCACGACGTTTCATGAGTCCCGGAAACTACATACGTACGTTCTTTGAATCTGCTTTGAGACAGTTTTTGAAAAGTGTGGCGGAGATGGAATAAAGTATCGGAGACGTCTCTAATACTTTTTATCCGTCGCGGAGAGGTCTCTGCGAAGTGAGATACCACCATAATCAGAGGCTCTGAGGAGACAAAGGATTGGAGATGCAAGCCATTGTTAGCACAGAGCTTTCCGACGCCTTTGTTCCTAACCCAAACCTAACATGAAACCCTATCATATGCCATATTGCAACCGACATGAATATGTCAAAAGAAAGCCTAGGCAAAACCAGTGCAACAATGTTTGAATGTTTGAATGGCTTCAAAGAGGATTTGTGGCAAAGTAATATTTTTATGTACATGTTCATGTGAATATTTTAAAGGGACGTATAATTGATAAAACATGGGGAATTCACCTTATCTCGGATGAAATGATAACATTCCAATCAGAGCCTGAGGCGTGTTGCGTAATCTCCAGCGACAGGCTGTTTGGAGCTAATCCTTCATGGCTAGACTAATTAACCAAAAGTCCGAAGTAAATCTAACCTATGTTTTGTTTTTGAAATGGAGCATTATAGAAGTCCTCTCTTTGAATTAGTACGAAGAGACCCGTTGAGAGTCTATAAACTAAGAATTGTCGAGGACACGAGAATCCGAAGCTATACTGACCCTATTTACTGTTTGAATTCGGTCAACTTCGTTATGTTCGTGCTGTCCGAATGTTAATCCCCAGTAGTCCGACCTATGCGTAAGCCTCTGTCGATTGTGTACGAGTCAATGGAGCTCAGGAAAAACGCGCATTCCCCACGATCTCCGACTTGCGAGGGCCTTTAAGTTTGTTTGATCACTTCAGTATCTTCTAAATTTATTTTCATTGATATTGTGCAGCCATTTTAACCCTCCTAAATTATATTTAGGTTTTCTAAAAATCAATGTAATAATGTTTATTGTTCAGGAGAGGTGAATAATAACTGCAAACATTTCTTCTCACAATTAGGACAAGGCCATAGATTACACAGATGTAGGTGGGGCTTACATGGGTCCAACTCAGGATCGTATCTATAGGCTTTCTCAAGAACTGGGCGTGGACAACTTCCGTTGCTATGACGAAGGCATCGCCATTTCTTACAATAGGGTAAGAGACTTGTGCATTGAGCTTTGTACCTCTTGTATTCTGTAAGAGGGGGCCTATCTCAGGACACATCTTGTAGTATTCAATTGAAACTTTTTTTTTCTCAAATTATTATTGCATAATTATATGTTATCTGTGCTTTGTAAAATGAAGAGTTTAGATCAATTTCAATTTCAATTTGAAACAGCCATTCTGATTGGTTTACAATGAGACTTTGTTATGCAAGAAGTCTATGCAACAAGGATCCTGGTTGGTTACTGATATTTTGCAATTGATCTTAAGTCTTTATGTTACAGGGCACAATGTTTTTGGAGAGTGAATTATTTTTGTATGTTGGTGCACATGACCCAATATCTTGCTTTCTCTGATCTCCAATACTACATGTACATGAAGTACACAAGTTTGTTATTTGTTTTTTAAGAGGCAATTTAATAGAATGTTTGTGTTTTGTCACATTTTTTTGGAGATATTTCAATGCAGGTGAACTACATGTCATCAAAGTAAATCTTTCATTTTTTATGAAAAAAAAAACAACAAAAATTAAGAGCCTCAGAAAAGAATATATGAAGAAGGGTGACATGACAATCGCTCTGGCCTTATATCGTCTAAGATTGTAGAGTTTGGTTAGGGATGCAGGGGGTAATATTAGGTTAGGGTAATATTATAGTGTTAAGGTAGTTGGTCATTTGATTATGTAAGGGAATTTGCAGTGGAGCATTTGTTACCATAGCAATTTTCTAAACAAATGCGAAAACAAAACCTGAAATTTCTAATTGGTAAGGCATTCGTATTTTATTGACAGGGTATATGGCGAACCATGAACAGGGCTTTATCCAGACACATGGAACCATTTGTCAAACATGGACCTCAATCATTTCTGTCGTTGTAGTGGATGAGATGGGTGAGAAGGTAAGAATTAGTTTAATGTAAAGTTATTTTCGTCCCACTTACTTTTTTCAGGTTTTAGTTTATTTTATAATTTTACCTGACTACTTGAAAGCAGTTGAATTTTATTAGTATATGTAAGTGGCCGGTCATCTACAAAAGACTATTGTTGTATTAAGGGGAACAGGGATGTATGAAAAGGGTGTAAATAACAACAAGTTTGTTTTGTTGGTGGAGGGGACAGTTGCATACTGTCAATTCAATAGACAGAATATATTTAAGTCCTGGCCACTTCAAGAATGTTCTTTGGTATAAAATTCGACCCAAGTGAGGTAAATGGATACACTCGTAGGAAGAAATTCTTGAATGCTTGAAATTATACCTTATCAGAGATAACATACGTATGAATGGATCAAAATTACGCTGCGGCTGAAAATTCAAATAAATTGAATAAATGTTGTTTTCAACTGTCCAAAGACATCTATTAGTATTTTTTATTCAAGTTTTATATAGCTGGGGCACAAATTATTAGACCAAGCTCATTTTCTGTTCTGTGACAAGAGCTCCATTGCATTAGTAAAGAAAGGACTATGCTGACATGTCAATGATATAATGCCTTAATAATAATGGCTGAAGAATGTATAGAAGTAAAGTTGTTCTGTGTTTAATATGTTTTTTTTTTTACCACACAAAGCAAACACTCACACTGAAACCCTCATATGAAAAGAGCATGATCTAATATTTTTTTCCCTGAGCTGTATGTGAACAATTGATGAATGAGTGTAGATGCATGTACACCAAGTCTTGTTTTATGACTATTGGTATCTTCATTCAGATTCCTATGGATCGTCCTTGGGACTTCCCTGAGGCTGAGGAATGGGATAACATGACGGTCAAAGAATGGGCTGATAAGACCTTCTGGTTCCAACTGACCAAAGACTTCGTCAATGTCCAGTGTGCTCTTGGCTACTGTGCTGAGGACAAGGATATGTCTCTCCTCTACTTCTTATGGTACATCAAAGGAGGCTGTGGTGAGCTGGCTTGAGTGGGCTTGATTGAAATAGATTGAACTTGATTGAACTAGATTACGCTTGATTGAACTAGATTGAACTGTATTAAAAAGTTTAGCATGGCTTTAAATATTTGGAAAGTGGTGTATCAAAGGAGGCTGTGGTAAGCTAGCTTGAGTGGGCTTGATTGAACAAGATTTGACTTGATCGAACTAGATTGAACTAGATTGAACTGGATTGAACTAGATTGGACTAGACTGATCAGAATAAATTAGCATGGCTTTAAATATTTGGAAAAGGTATATGAAAGGAAGCTGTGGCACAAGCTAGCTTGAGTAAGCTTGATTAAACTAGATTGGACTTGATTGAACTAGATCGACCTGGAATAAATAAGTTAGCATGGTTTTAGATATTTGGAAACTTTGTATTAAAGGAAGCTTGAGTGGGCTTGTTTGAAATGGATTGAAATAGATTAATCATTAAGCACAGCTTTTAAGATCAAAGGAGACTGCTGTAAGCTAGTCTGATACAGCTTGCTTGAACGAGATTGAACTAGATTAAACTAGTAAGTACAGCACAGCTTTTAAGATTGGGAAACTGGTATAAAATGTATGCCAGGATCTTGTATTAAACTAGCTTGAGTAGTCTTGATTTAATTAGACAGAACTAGGGTGAACTGGAATTAACTACATGTAGTTAGAACAGCCTTTTAAGATTGGGGGAAAACAGACAATTTTGTATCAGTATGGGTGAGATTGATCTAGATTTAGTTGGAATTAACTAGTTAGCACAGTTTTTAATATTGGGTGTACTGGTATATCAAACAAAGCTGGTTGTATTTTAATATGTAGGCCTAGTAAATTTGTTCCCCATTTCATTTCAATAAACAGGGTACTTGAGGTTTTCTGCAACAGACAATGGTGCCCAGGTAAGACCTTATTACCCACATAGGAAGTAAACGAACCACCAAGATGCAGTTCCTTATCTGGTTTCAATTCAATGGTTGCAAATGTATGGACGCCTGCATGTTGACCACCATAGATCTATAGAATAATGTTTTAAATGCATATTAATTAACTATATTTTTGAGATAATGAATTTATTTCATCAAAAGAGTAACTTTGCAACTTGTGTGTTCCGTTTGTGGAGACTATCCCATATCAAAGAGATATTTGGGGGTAGAGGAGGGGGGATATATCCATTTCATTGCATTTCTCCATTGAATAATATTTTTCTCTATTATTCTCCATTGTAACATGATTGATTTCTTCTTGGCTCAACCAGTTGATTTTTACTGAACTTGACGGTTTAATGTCTGTGGTCCAGACATCAAACACAAAAAGACAGTGACAAGACAATATTTTGTCATCATATTCTCTCCTAGAGCTTGATCACTCTGCCCGCTACTTCTGTTATGATCAAGGTGTTATATGCAGAGGGTATTTCCCTGCATCATGGTTCATTGTGTTTGGGACCTTCTTCGTTTACTTCATTTTCATTTTTTCAATTTCTTGCAGGAAAGGAAATTTGTTGGAGGCAGTCATAGAATCAGTCTCACGATGGCAGAACGCCTAGGAGAAGGTAAAAATAATAAAAGGATTTGTAATTTTTATTTACTAATAGTTGCAGTAAAACAAATAAATCTATATATATTTAAATTGTCATTGAAATAAACGAGTAAAACACATATGCTTTTACAATAAGATGAAATTGGAAATCAAAAGTTAAAACTCACTTGTAGAAATTTTCCGCTGTTTTCATCAGGCGATAGAATGAGTCTGCATCGGGTTTTGGATGATGACGAGAGCACAAACGTAGTAAAAAATTTCTGCAAGTGAGTTCTGATTTTTGATTTACAATTTTTTGTTTTAATCTCAGAGGGAAGGAATCATAGATTTCATGACTTTATTACGCTTTAAAATTTCACAATGAATTCCAGGCTGTTGGAATAAATTAGTGACTGCAGATAACAAACATTCTATATCAACAGATGAAGAAAATTGATGGATTTGTCTTTGTGAATATCTGAAAAATGTTTCATATCATGTGTCGTAGTTTAAAAAAAAAAAAATGATGATGCAATAAATTTCTGTGGATTGGATGGTTATGGAAAATGAAGAATTTGGCTCAAGACCTATATGCTGGCAAAGACTTTGCATAGATCTAATTATTGGGCCAAGAAACATGTCCAAGAACAAATCACTATTGATGATTGATGATGATGATGATGATGATGATGATGGTGGTGGTGGTGGTGGTGGTGGTGGTGGTGGTGGTGGTGGTGGTGGTGGTGGTAATAGCCAAAATAGAAATATATAGGCTTGTAGTGACATTGGCTTTCACATTTTGAGATCTTACTCCTCCTCCTTCCTTGGTTTCTTGATTGTCTACAGAGAGAGTGCTGTTAAGTAAACCAGTAGCTCATATAGCCCAAGATGCTGATGGTGTTACAGTTACCACAACAACAGGCGATATATTCAAGGTGATTACATGTATATCCTGAACTATTAGTTCTTTTGTTATTAATTTATTCTTAAGCATTTGCTGATTTACAGAATTTAATTGATGTATAAATAACTGAAAATTATATATTAAAATAAAATGTGTTTTTTATTTCAAGTCATTAGTACATGTGTTCTTGTAAGTAAAAATAATTTAACTAGAATCATGCTGGAATGGAGATGCCATTGAATATTTGATCTGCTGTTCCCAGTTACTATTTACAAGCATTTAATACATTTTGAAATATAGTTTTTGGTTAGGTTCAGTATATTACTTCAAATGTCTAAACCTAAAATGTGTGACAGTACCAACTAAACCCCAGTATTTCTTTAGTTTGATCCTGAAAATTGAAAAATGCTCTCTCTTATTTTCATCCAATCCAGGCAAAGTATATAATAACAGCTCTTCCACCAGCCATGATGAATAAGATTGCTTTCACTCCTAATCTACCATCACTTAGAAATCAGGTAATAATGATGAATAAGATTGCATTCACTCCTTATCTACCATCACTTAGAAATCAGGTAGTAATGATGAATAAGATTGCATTCACTCCTAATCTACCATCACTTAGAAATCAGGTAATGATGATGAATAAGATTGCATTCACTCCTAATCTACCATCACTTAGAAATCAGGTAATAATGATGAATAAGATTGCTTTCACTCCTAATCTACCATCACTTAGAAATCAGGTAATAATGATGAATGTGTTATTTATGAAGTGTAGAAATCAGTCAAGTTTACTCACGCTGTGACTACCAAATTCTCTCATTCTCAATTATGATTGAAATTATTGTTCTGGTCATGACATTGAAATGTGGAAGACACTGTTTAAAAGTTTCTTAGAAAGGTTGATAACAGTTCACCTATGTATTATTTTGTGCTGTGAGGTTTTGGAATCGCCAAAATGATAAGAAATTAACACAATTTATAAGCTTTGAGTCACATGCACTTACACACAAAAAAAATACATGTATGGGGCAAGACAAAATGTTTAGGAGCCAAACATATCAGCTGTTTTGGTATATTTTGGGTCTTATTATGACTATTAGGGGCAATTGAAGAGCAATCTTTTATTGTGGAGCTCTTTAATATGATATTCTTCCCAAATAGCATGAAAATCACAGGAAAGCTGACAATAATCTTTCCCAGACCTTCCTACAACACAGCTTTTTTTGTATACATGTACTACACATTGTATGTTGCATTTTATGATAGAGAGCAGGACAGTCAGTGTAAATAGTCCAAGACTGGTTTGTACCATCATTTGCAAAAGTTTAAGACCACCCTAAATTTTTGGGGTATTATGTTCAATGAGCATTATTCTTTTAGCCCAAATTCCTTGCTCAAACGGCGAGAAATGGTACTCTTACTGACTGTAATACCAGTAGACTGCAGCTTGGCCTTGATGTCACGACAGGAAATGGAACAATCTCTTCCAACAATCCTCTTCATCATGTTGTCCTCGCAACGCGTTGTTTTTCTTGGACGACCACTCCTCTTCCGGTCGGAAAATGAGCCATCGTTTCGAAATTTGTGAATGGCATTGTGGACGACAGTCTTGCTACACCCAGTCTTCTCACTAATCTTGCGTTCAGAGTAGCCTTCTTGGAAAAGGGTTACCATTTTAACCCTCTGAACCTGACTTAGACTCTGTTTTTTTCCCATCCTGGACATGCTGGATAAGAGACAAAGTGCCAGATGAAGACCTTCTGAGGCAAAGACATTCATGGAAATGAGCTTAAACCATTAATCTCATCCCATGAACCATGACAGGAAAACATGTTACATAATATTTCAATGGAACAAAAGAATAATGCTCATTGAACATAATACCCCAAAAATTTAGGGTGGTCTTAAACTTTTGCAAATGATGGTAGTGGCTTTAACCCCATTGTGAATGGGGAAGGGGTCACTTTGAGCCCTCTCCTGTACAAAATCTGTGACTTTCACGAAAGGCCATGCGTTATGAGGTGGGCCCTTTTCTGTTACAACCCAAGTTTTCCAAGGAATTGTACCGTTTTTATTCAATCAAATATTCTTCTTACATATGACTATCTTTTACCTATAAAAGTATACATATTCTGAAGAGAATTGTCTGAGGAATCCAAAAATACTATCAGAAAAGGGATATGGGGATAGTCATAAGGAGTTACAGAGCCAAATATGTCGAAAACGGTTGGAAAAAAGTACTTCCAGAAAAAGGTCACCATGGAAACAAAATTCACCCTACAACAAAAAGACATGCATATTTGAACTCCTCAGAGTCAGACCTTTCCAACAATGTATAACTTGTTAGGGTAAGCTTTTTAAAAATAATTTGCGCCGATCATCTTTTCAGCGAAAATTTCTGATAGGAAAATTTGGGTAAATATGTGTTACAACGAGTTAATGCATGATTTACTTCCAAAATATGACACAGTTTTGTCTTATAAATCTATTTGAAGTTATACTAGGGTTACATGAATATACTTGCAAATACTTACTACAATAAAATATCTACAGTGCTTATTTCAAACAATTAATTTGATCTGGTTCATGTTGAGGCATGTCAACTGACACGTGCAAGTATCTCTTAGATGATCTACCTGGTGAGGATAAAGCATATCAAGCCCAATGCAGTGATGTTCAATTGTAAAATGTAGAAGACAATACAATTAATGAAATTTAGGATTATACCGTTAAAAAATGCACGTACATGTACCTCTTTGAAGTGATATTTATGCATTAAATGTAGGTCCATGGGTTAAAATATTCTAAATGCTTAACATTATGTCTCTGCAAAGTTAGGTGTTTTGGGTGGTTGATTTGCTGTGCATCATCAATTATAACTCAATCCAATTATTACAGTTCCTTTGTTGTGTAAACAAAGCATAGGTAAATGTAGTGAGAATATAAATTAAACATGTAGCTGAATAAATAAACCCATGTCCTAGCATCAACTTATATTTACCTTCACTTTGTGAATCGTAGAAATACCTGGACGACCACCAATCTAGACAACGTTAATCACATATATTTTACTGATTTTTACATTAATTAATAAATTGATTACTAATTAGCCTAATTAGGATTCTTAATTTCTTATTTACACACTGTTACTAATAGATAGATATAATATTTCCATTACCTGTCTTATGTTAGATTTATGATGTTAAAACCTGATTTATTAATTGCAACAGAATTTTGCTCCTCCTCCTCAATGCTTCCTCCTCCCCGACCACGCGTGCAAAATGGGCTCTTCAAGTTAATATATTTAATTACTTGTAATGAGCACCATTGGTATTTCTTCTATATTAGTTATGCAGATTATTTCCTTCACATTGGTACCAAATAACCCATATGGCACATGTATTAAAAATTTTATATCATTTTTCATGTTTGTGCTTGTCGCGCAAATGTAACGGCACCACCTATATGGGGGCCCAGTTTAAAACACATGGCCGAAAGTGCTGCAAATCGAGCATGGCTTTCGATGACTTTGCCCTTAAAATGTCTGCAACTTTTTAAGACTATAGTTGAAATGAAACACATTCTAAAATGTTCTCCTTTTTTTTTTTGTCTGAGAAAATCATCTAACAGAATTATCTTTTTAAGAGGGTGTTCCACAGAATGGGTTTCACTCTATAGTCTAAGCATATTCTGTATTTTAAAGGCAGGTTGTTGCATTTTTGTTTTTACTACACATTTTTTTTACTGTGTTTTTACTTTCATCATCTCAGTTGAAGTTTTGAAAGTAGTTTTTATTTGTAAAGTAATATTAGGCATCACATATAATCACTTACTGTAATCTTCTACTTTTTAAAAAACATTTTTCCATTTGGGTCTTTCTTGTTTGCTATCTACAGCTGAACCAAAGATACCCTATGGGGTCTGTGATCAAGACTATGACGTACTATGAACGTCCATTTTGGAGAGATTCGAGTGAGTTTGTTATAATAGATTCTACAGAATCTTTCAAAACGCATGGTCATACAGTCATGTTAAATTACAAGGAATGACTGGAGTTTGCAGCTGATCGATGCAGACTGCGGGATATGCACTTTCAAAAACTTGCACAATTATTCGTAACTTGCCATTAATACAGTGTAAAGTGTATCCAATATACCTGTACTGGCCAATATATGTATATCTACCTGTTTCTGTTCTAACAAAAACAAAACAAAAAACAAAACAAAAACAACACATAAACATTAACGTTTGTTTTTCTCGATTTATTACTCAAGTACACTCAAGGCTATCAAGTACCGAAAGGTTGTTGTACAATATAACAAAAGTATTTAAACATTTGTCTTAGTGTATATGAAGAGCTCTGGTCCAAAAGGTACTACATCCATGTTTGCTACTTCTGAGTAAAGTGCCTTTTTTCAATATTCTCTACAGGTGTCTTTGGAAAGTGATGTGAGAAAGGGAATTTACTATTGGTTGCTTTTAAAATTGAGGTGAACAGTTTTGTTCAAAGAAAGGTACCTACAATGTATTGGAATAATTGTGTGATATCAGTAAATCATTTTTTAAAAAGAAAATGTATTGCCTTTTGGATTGAGCTCTTAATATTGCCCCCTTTCTTCATCATTCACATCAGCTTCATGTTTGATCTTGTAGATTATTCTTGCCTGTTTTTGGCCGATGGACTTATATCTGGTGCTCAAGACGATTGTAAGCCAGGCTGCAAGTATCCTGCTATCATTGGGTGAGTGGAGACAATCCTGCCAAAATTTAACAATTCCATGTTTTGTTACTCTTAATTTTTTCATTTTTTTTCCCCATCCCTTACAAAACGGTACTACAATGTATTTTTCATCTTTGTTATAGAGTACATGTATGTAGGATCCAGTCATGTTAAATCTTGGTTCTTTAACCCCTTCTGATATGACTTGTTGATCACCATCAGATGCATAAATGTTCTTTTTTTTTGTCATGTCGAAAAGCTGTGAAATGCTGTCTGAATCTCCCGTACAACACAACATGGAATCTCCCCCTTTTTTAAACATTTTGATTTGCTTGGTAGACTATGAATCCCATCCTCTACCTATTTCAATTTGTTTCATAGGGGTCTAATGTATGGATTTGTTACTATCACAGCCTTGGAAAATATGGGTTCCTTTTATTTCATTGAGAATCATTTTCCTTTTCAAATGGTTTTGCAAGGGCATATTGTACATTTGGAAATTCATTTGAGATACCTTACAGAGTTAGTATGGACCCTGGGTGGCTGAACTTTTAAAGAAGTACGTTAGACTCGTTATTATCATCCTTTTAGTTTCAAGAGATGCTGTATCGCTTTCATATATTCCTGTAAATGCAACAAAACATTAGGGAGTGTGTTGTGCTCTCTTGCATATGGCAAAAGGATTATGAAATTGTGTTTTGGTGAAAATTTATCTATAAATATAACATTCTTAGTGCTATATCAGTAATGTATCCCTCAAAGTTGTGTAAGTGCAAATAGAAGCAAGATGAAATATTTAATGATAGTTGTTTCTTCCTTTAATGGGGTCACTTTTAATTTTTGATTTCTATATTTATTTGGTTGTGTGATCAGTTTTATATCAGGAGACGCAGCAAGAGAAACATGTCACCTCACCAAAGAAGAAAGGTTAGTCATTTCAATGGATTTGTTTTTTTAATAAGGTGGCTTAAATATATCACCAGTGGCTTTGCTAAATGCTAATAGATGTATTCTGTTCTTGTACAGCCCCTGTCATATTTTGATATCAAATATATTGAAGCTAGTTATGTTTTTGCTAAAATAAAAAAAAGAATAATGATGACAAGAACACCAAGTATTACAAAAGCTTTTTCTTCTGATAATAATCTAGTTGAAGGACTAGACAAAAACATTTCCCTTGTGTAGTGCCAATCTTGTTTTTGTAAATGTGCATTTTTATATGTAGTGAGCTGTAAAATCAAATATATTCTAAAAGTTACAATTTGGTGATACTATTCTATCACCATTTTTTTGTTTCTTGGGTATGACATCCTACCTCAAAATGCCTTAAATATACTCTATATTAAAAAGAAAAGAAAAGCTATATTTTCCTTCAGAAAACAGAAAGTTAACACATTCATGTTTCCGTAAAAATGACCCTAATTTGTTAATTTGATAATGAAACTAATATTAAATTAAAATATTTTTGAAACATTTTTACTGGGAAATTTTCTTGTACTTGGTAATGTTAAAGAGTAAGCTTGTATTGGCAATTAAACATTTATGTCTTTGGTTTTCAGGAGGGATCTTGTTGCTAAGCGATATGCAACAATACTCAAGAATGATGCAGCACTCAAGGTAAGAATTTAACCCTTTAGAACCTGAACTGCCCGAGACCACCCCTGCCTTATGCGCGCTAAAGTTATGATAATATACAAAAATATGTGATCAAACATGTCCATATTTGTTGTGTATTACCCATGGGATATGTGCTATCCGATTCTGCACACACAAAAAAAGTATGTTTTACAAGTATATCTTATTGAAAACACAGCAAAACCCTTACCGTTAGGGAGTAAGCTGACACTTTTCACGCAGTCTCTAGGTGCTAAAGGGTTAAACCAAGAAATTCATTTACTGCATGAAGACAAAACTTTACAGTGTATGGCCCATATTCACAAATGTGCCCTAAGTTCAGCCACAATGGTTAAACTATGAGAAGCGAAATGTGACACAATCTCGAACAGTAGATTTCCATTCATTTTTGCTACTGAAACTGTTGCAAATTGCCTAGAAATTTTAAGTACAAAAGTGTCCTAACCATTAAAGCATGATTCCAGAATCCAGTGAAAATGTAAGGAACATAAGAACGTACTAGGCAGATTATGTTACAGTTTGCCAGCCATAGATTTAAGGTACGGCTTAACTTAGGACACATTAGTTGAGCAAAAATAACAGCTAATACATGTTAATCCTTTCTGTTTTTTGTTTTTTGCAGCCTATTTTTTATGTAGAGAAGAATTGGATGGAGGAGCCTTATATTGGAGGAGGCTATGAAGGCTATACACCACCAGGTGTTATCACCAAGTATGGCAAGTAAGGACCAGGATATTCTAGACTTCATTTCACTGTACTTCTTGTCAGCAGTAATACTCTTCAGTAATAAACTCACATTCCCATTAATAGCCCCCTGCAATTTTTTTACATTTTCTTACCTTATCCAATAATGATTATATTGACATCTGTTACAAAGCATCATATTTGATTTCTACTTTGTCATCAAATGTAGTTTTCTCTGAGCAGGAGTAATCATCTTTTTTTATTTTTATCATAACTACTCAATGGTATTGTCTTTTGTTCAAAATATTACTTGAAGCTCAACTAAAGTTGTGGTAGCGGAAACAAAATTTATTAAAACTTGCTTAACTTGTACTCCTATGACATAGTAAAATTTGGGAAAAAGATGAAAGAAAATTCTGTGCATGTCTTTCTGTGATGATGTCAAACTTAGCATAAACAAGTGGAAATGTTTAACAAAATGAGGCAATCATTGCTTTTACTCTTACCCCAGAACTCTTGGCATACCAAACCACAACTGCTTGGTATAATGTCTGCGTGTGCTTTCTCTGTGTGTATTATTCATCCATATGCTTTGCACATATACCTCTGGGTGTATGAATTCCACCTCCCTGTGAGATTGCTGGGCAATCTATTTCCACTATTATGTTGCTAAATTTCTGTCTTTGAATGGATTTTGTGGCAAATCCTTTTGTACAAAGGGGTTTATTGAGCTATTTAATCATATTGTTGTAACACAACAAACACTATATTAGGTTCTCCCAAAATTTTAGTTGATCTTTAGTTATTATTATTCATGCAGTTTCACCTGTAATTTCATTTAGACAGCTAGGCATATTACCATGTTCTTAATTATATTATGGTGATACTTTACAGGGCTTTACGAGAGCCTATAGGGCGCATGTACTTTGCTGGTACAGAGACGGCTACCAAATGGTCTGGATATATGGATGGTGCTGTACAGGCAGGAGAAAGGGCAGCAAGAGAGGTAACTTCATGTTTAGTGTGGTGATGATGATGGTGGTGATGATGCTGAAGATGATGATAGTGTTGGTGGAGATGATGACGATGATGATAATGGTAATAATGATGATGGTGATAATGATAATGTTGGTGGTGATGATGATGACGTTGATGGTGGTGATGATGATGATGATGATGATGACGATGATGGTAATAATGATGATGGTGATGATGATGGTGATGATGATGATGATAATGATGGTGATGGTGGTGATGATAATAGTGTTGGTGGAGATGATGATGATGATGATGGTGGTAATAATGATGATGGTGGTAATGATGGTGATGGTGATGATGATGGTGATGGTGATAATGATGGTGGTGATGATGATGGTGATGGTGGTGGGGATGATGATGATGATGATGATGATGATGACGATGATGATGATGATGATGGTGGTAATAATGATGATGGTGATGCTGATGGTGATGATGACGATGATGATGGTGATGGTGGTGACGACGATGATGATGATGGTGGTAATGATGGTGATGGTGATGATGACGATGATGATGATGGTGATGGTGGTGATGATGATGATGATGATGATGATGATGATAATGATGATGGTGATAGTGGTGGTGATGATAAAGGTGGTGATAATGACGATGATGATGATGAGGTCATGATGATGATGGTGTTTGTTGTTGGAGTTGTGGGAGGTGACTATGAAAGACGTTGGGGATTGGTTTTAAGATGAGGAGGATGGAAATAATAGAATTATTTGTAGTGAAAGTTTGGGTCAGAGATAAAAGTGATGATAAGTCAAGGGAGGGGAGGGGATGGGGCTATACCTGGTATTAAGTAAGTTATCCAAATGTCCAGTTAATAAGAAACATACTTGTAAAAATCAATTATTTGTCATAGGCAATGAATAATGAATTCAAATTCAAATTTTCAATCTTTCCATCTCTCTCCACCTTTTTTTTTCCATCTCTGTCTTTCTTTCACTCTGATTTTTTTCTCTGTGTCTGCCTGTCTCTCTTTACCGCTGTCTATCTCTTTCTCTTCCTCTGTCTCTCTCTCTAGATACTGCACGCAATGGGTAGGATTCGTAAGGATGAGATCTGGCAGGAGGAACCAGTGGCTAAGGTGAGTATCACATTCAACATTGCTCATGTTCCTTTACTCCTGTTCTCATTTTTTCCTCACTATTGCTATGCCAGGCATTCCAGACTACTGGTTTCATGTTATTTAAGTTGTTGATTTAGACATATTTGTATTGCCACAGTTAGTCTGGAAGTGATAGAAATAAAAAATTCACATTATGCGAACTATATGTAGAATGTTAAACTGCAAAGGAATAATTTTATCGATACTTGAGGATCACCATCAATCAAGAAAATATATCTTTATTTTCATGCCAAAATGATGTAGATTGTCTTGTACGACACAGCATGGATTCGTCCCATATTATTTTTACCCTCGTAAACAACGAAGCTTCTTTTTTCCTCTTTTCAGGACATGCAACCTCTGCCATTTGATGAAAGTTTCACAGAGAGGCACCTTCCCACTGTGAGTGGCTTCCTGAGATTTGTTAGGAATAGTCTTATTCTATCAGCAGTGGGTACAGCTCTGTGGATGAACAAGGATAAGCTTCAAGCGTTGATCAAAAAGTAGAATGCTGCTATGATTCTGTTTACATTCCATGCCTTCTTGAGTCACAGTTTTACGAGATGCCTTGTGCCCACTTTGTACCTATTTACAGGATAAGGGATTTTATTTCAGTGAAGAATTAATTTAGAAATATTACAAATTAACTTCAAACTAATGATGTGTAGCTTTATTGATAAACTTCAAGCAAAGATGATTTGGGAAATAATTGTAATTTTCTTTGCATGTTTAATTTAAAAAAGAGATTAAATGGGCAAATCAAAAGAATTTAAATTGAAACTATATTTTTTTAGAAAGTATGATACTACTGCATGTATACATACATTTTTTGGTTTAAATAGGAGTTTAGTATACCTACTGTTTAGCAAATTAATATTCTATTTTTAATGCTCTACCAAATTTCTATCAAACCAATCACAAAAATATTAATCTACTTAATATATGCAACTCAGTGATAATTTTTGTCATGTTATCAATGAATTAGAAATTGAGCTGTTAAAGGATCATTTGATTTTTTATTACAAGATATCAGGATCTGAAATTTGGTCCAATTTGCAGTTTATATTGCGTCTTTCAATCAAATTTGAAATGTTCTATTTAAGTCAACAAATTATTTCCTATGATGCCTTGCACCTTTTCGTTGCTGTGTATTTCTATGTGCCTCATAATTATTATGCCAACCTGTTATGTACTGATACTGTGTTATCCCTTTGTAAAGTCTGTGGGGAACAGAATTTCAGTAATGAATGGGTTAAGGGCCACACAGTTACTTATTTTATACAATTTTATCTTTGAACTTGCCTTTTCCATTCTTCTTTTCTTTTTTCTTTTTTTTTTTTTAATAAATTTTTACACAAACTACTTATTACTAGTATACCATGTTATAGAGTTTAAATTATTTCAAATGAGTGCAATGAAACATTAGAATATACATTGTATTTTCATTCGTAAAACAAATGAATATATTTAAATATTCTGTGAGCTTCAATAGTTTTACATCACTGTTTAAAAAAAAAAATTCAGGGAATTTCGTGAACAATTTTTTTTAGATCAGTAGAAAACGATTGTTATGGTTATTTTTGAACAAATATATACATGTATGCCAATATTTGCTCTTAATTCCTTTCCAATTTCTGTGTTTCTCAATTTTTGGTTATGTTCTTTGCCTTTACTTTTCTAAGATTGCCTTTTGTTTTTAGCTGTTATGACAGGTTTACTTTTATTTTTTTTGTTGTAAACTTCAAATTTGATCTTATTGAAGATGAACGAGAATCGGAAATCAAGGTGTTTTTGTATGACTTTTGATACCAAATTAATTTATTATACTGAATGACATTACAGAAGATGATTGCGAAACGATAATCACATTTTTTAAATGACTTTTGATACCAAAATGTTTACATATGAATGCTGACGATGATCAATAAAAGGAAATCAAGGTTTTTTTGTACATGACTTTTGATACCCTAAAGATATTAGAACAAAATACATTTATACTGTATATATTGTTTTGATACATGTTACGTATGATAGATAAATATCTTTGAATTATTATGCAGCTTGTTAGTGTAGAATAAAGGTCATGATTATCAGAAATATGTGATATTCATAATGAGTTATATTGGTTTTATTATATTCTTGTATCAACATTGTAAGTCTAATTTTTAAATTAATTTAGATTGATTTTCATATTTATGACTTAATATCGTATATTGTTGAAGTATGAACGGACTGGTCACATAATCCTATATTGTAAATTTTAATTTTTAACAATTATATTTCACTCAAATTTACAGTTAGTTTTTATGAGTATTAGAGCAGAGCTACTCCAAAACAATAACCAAAACAAAATCAGATGAAATATGCTTGTAATGTTCTAATATCACTAATTTCATGGGATTTATATTAATGTATAAAACTGGATTTTGTATTTTTTCAGATTTTCTTCTCAGAATCAATTTACCCAATTATCAGCATTTAACAAAAAAGTGTTTTGGTGATTTTTTTTTCTTCTTTTTCGGTGATAATACGTTTGTGCATTAGGTCATTGTTTAATGTGTATTGTATGTGTATAATAAGCTTGTACATCTTTGAATAATGATCTGAAACACTATATTACATACTGATAAACATATATATTTTTATGATGATATATATTGAATTTCATACTGATTGTTTATGCAATAGATTTACTGTTCAGGTAGAAGTATAGTTTCTGTTGCATTGTTATAGCATGTAAACCATGTTGCCAAAGATTTAGAGGATGTATACACACAGTTTCACTAGGTAGAAATGTATGCTTATTATCAGATTTATTCTGGGTATTTCTTTGGAAGTATTAATTTTATGAACAAAATCAAACTTAAACCAGGCGTTTCCCATAATGTAATATTATCATTACTCATCTTTAGACTAGCTATCAACTGGACATGTTGGCTCAACTGATAAGAGAGCATATTTTTAATGCAGCTTGCTATGCCTCTTGATTGGAAGGTTGTGGGTTCAATCCCTAGCCTAATTCAATACCACAAGACTGTAAAAATGGGATCTATTGCTGCATTCTACCAAGGGGCCTGCGGGTAAAAATATTTCATGTTATGCAGGGCCCTCAGGTAGAACTGAAGGGCCTGCCCTGGGTAAATAAGACAATGGCCCGTATTCTCAAAAGCCGCATGTTTATGTTGCATGTTCCTATCACCTTCACTGAATTCTGGAATCGTGTTTTAATTGTAAGGGAAACTTTTGTACTTATCATTCCCAACCAGTTTTAATAGTTTTTGCTACCAAAATTATGATGAATTGAACATCTGCTTTTCGGGATTGAGTCCCTTTTGCAAGCCATAGTTAAACACAGATTTAAGCTAGCTTAAAGTTAGGCGGCTTTTGAGAATATGGGCCTATATTATTATGATTATTTTATTACCATGAAAATATATTAATATGTCTAACATTTAATGAATCATTTCCTACCGGTAACCATTTACCTTGCGTTTAAAAGGGCAAATTGATATAAAGTCTTTCCAAAGGATATTATTTAACATTTACCTCGCCGTCTTCAGACTTTCATATTATGTCTGGGACTTGAACCGTGTGTCTTATGATGTATTGTGATGACCTTTTAACTCAACCACGTCTCCTTTGATTCTTGCCATGATTCCTATCTTTACAAATCATAGATCTTATGTTCTTCTCACATACATGTTCAAACACTTTATAATTTTTAGCATATCATGTGGAAGACAAATAGATTTTATTAATAGAGCATTTTGATTCAGATTTCATTTCTATATCATGTGTATATCATTATTTGATATTATGAATGCAATGTTATTCCATGTTGTTTTACATTTCTTAGAGACCCAATATGTTAATGCCTTTCTACTACAAATTTGTAAGAGTTTAAACTATATATCTTTAGGTATTACACATTTACTAATAGTTGCCTTTCTATAAAAGAAAAGAAAAAAAAAATTGAGTACATTGCAACAAAGATAAAACAAAAACAAAAACATAGTAGTCTCTTTTAGTTTCATATACTGATCAAAGAAATCATGCTGGAGTACTAGCTTTAATTGGAACTATAATTAAATAATATTGAAAAAATCATAATGATTTAATTTTATTCCACTGTTTTTGTTTCCGTTGAAGTTATTGTATTGGATGGGATACATGCGATTATATGATGAATGCGAGGTGATGCATACACTCTAAGAAATACAAAAACCTTGGGGCGAGTGGTGAGCACTCTTTCATGTTTGAAAGGTGCTACTTAAGGTAATTAAGGTTCCTCATTAAAACTTTTTTTCCTTAGAGTGTAGCGAACCCCCCCCCCCAAATAAAAAATAAAAATAGATAAATAACGAAACAAAACAAACAAAACAAGATTTTTAAAAAAATCTATTCAAAATTTTCTATTTTATTTAACCTGTGGATAGAGCCCAGTATTATTGCAATGACGAGCTTGGCCCATTTAAAAATATATCATTGTGATTCTCTTTAGATTCTTTTCCCCCTTTTGTTTGGGCAAAATTTGCAAAGGTGATAATCAGACCAACGTTCAGATCTATTTAATGTGCGACAAACGAGTGGCCTTTTTTCCGGGACCATTTCAATCTGAGTAACAAGACACGAGTAGGCATATTACGAGGGTAAAAAATAGCTAAATCCCAAGTCGTATTGTGTGTTTTGTTTCCCCCAAATGATGAACCCACTGTATTTATTTTTATTTTTTTAAATAAGGGGCAAAATTTCAGGTAAAGTAGGAATCTTGAAGATTAAATTGACAGTTAGTCCCTTCCCCTACTAAATACTAAATAGACAGAATTCACACAGACCAAGAATAAGTAATACAGTTTTAAGGAAGGTTTTATTGCAAATCAAAGGGACATGGTACATTTATCAATTTGTATATCATGTATATCACACAGCACACATTCATATATTCCAACATTTTCAACTGAAAAGGTATACAAAATGTAAGAATTGCAACAATGACAATTCTATATGTTCACTTGTCAACATAATTATAATGCAAAAATAGAGCACAAAAATGATGAAGTTCATACAATAGTAAATATTCTGTACATGCATATAATTATGTTTTCAACTGATTGTATGGACGGAATAACTGCATTGCAACGAATATCAAATACTTCATTGACAATATATATATTACCAATATAACAAGCCACCCCTGCCCCCCCAAAAAAATATGATAAAAAAAAAAAACATCACGTTCCCCCCCCCCCTTCTCTCTCTCTCTCTCTCTCTCTCTCCCTCTCTCTCGCATCATAAGAATATTTTCACATTACTTTTAAAGAGAGAAAGCAAAAACTAAAGCTAAATGTTCCTGGTAATATAATCTTCGATTCATTAAAAAAAATTAAAAAAAAGAATAAAAAATACACTACAACTATCCCATTATTATTTACGACATGATTGTAACATTTAATCAATTGATTATTTTTAGCAGCGATAATGTTGATAACAAATGGCTCCAGGCCCAAGTATATGATATGCTCACCATATTCAACATTAAACACCTTATAATCAAATTAATTGTAGAAAAATAGCTACACCTTATAATTGGATTTCTAAAACGCTACTATTCTATGGAAATTAAAACTCAACTTAAAATATACCAAATAATAGGTTTCAGTAAAGGTCTTATACTTCTACATGCATTTAGTGAACTTATCAACGTGAAATGCAAAAATGGCATTGCCTATAGCCTTTTGGAAAGTTTTCAGATCTATCATTTGATTTCAATTTACGTTCAGATTTAATAACGAAAGCACAAGTTAAATACAATATAAATAATTTAAAAAAAAAACGAAACATACATGGCAATATCAGTATAACGCAGCGTTTAGGCATGTACCATTACATATTGATTTGGTCTGCTTTGTTTGTTCGTTCTCTCTTGCCCGACAATTAAATGCATCAAGCATTTATATTCAAGTACAACCCCCATATTAACTTATCCTAAGATTTTATTAGGTTAAATAAATGTTTTAAAAACAAAAACGATTATTGTCTCGTACAGAACAATTTATGATATCACTGCGAAATTCTAGTAAATGTTGAAGACTGCCGAATTGAATCTTCGTACAAAATTTTAAACATCCCTGCTACTGAACATGTTTAAGCCTATTATAATGAAATAAATTCATACAGTTTGATTAAGTTTGTTACCAGTATACTAATAAATAATGCATTTCCTAGAAATAGACAAGATAAATTCGGTGGGCTTTATCGGAAAGCATCCGTTGACATGTTACGGCTGTACTGGGGGAATGTATCACGGTATCGGCTGCTGCTTAGCGGGAACGATGGGCAACAAAATATCAGATGAAGGAAGGTGATGATGGCCAAATAGAAGTGAAGAGAAATTGGTAGAAAAGAGGGAAAAAGGGAGGGGACTTTGTTAATATACAGTTACAGAATATTATATACAACTACTCCTTTCTGGTATAACAGTGCATGAATCATAAATATATATTATATCTTGACTCTTTGAATGCCTACCCGTATACGATTTGAAATGTCAAAAGGTCATTGTGTATTTTTTATCAGTTCAGATCTCAATGATTTTCTTTTTTTTTTCTAAGTGGATGTGAAAGAAATAAACTTAAAACATAATTATGTGGAGAATTACATCAGTGCAATAAGCCTTGTTTCGCGTCTTAAACTTAGCTTTAAATACAGCATGAATATATTTATCTGACAATTTTTATTATCCACACATGATACTTTTGTGAAAGGTCTACTAACACAGTGTGTTAAAGGAGCGCATAACTTAATTCGAAAGTGTTTTCGAAGTATAGAGATCGGCAAATCTACTTACTAGATATTCGCTGGAACGGGACGCTGGCCATATTGGTCAAGACGGGGCTCTTGTGTGAAAGTATACTGGAAGAAAAACAAAATAATTAAAAGTTTATAATGGTTGTACATGTAGATTTATATTTTTAACACATGAATGCAGTACTAAAGATTACCAAATGTTCACTATGGATGAAATTACTGCATTACTATTAAACATGCAATCCAACGTACTTTTTAGGGTATTTCTTCGTATTATATTTTTGGGGTATTCAATTATCAGTATTTTGAGCAAGATTATAATGATGACGTAAAAATGGGAAGAAGATTGGAATAAAATATATCGGATAAACTAAGAGATGTAATAAAGACATAAGAATGGGTCTTTTCGTCTTCATTGATTCTGATTGAAACTGTGGTTTGTTCAAAATGAATCTTTTTAGGGAAATTGTCTCAAAACAGTGTTGGATATATATATATATAGCTTTCATTATTAAAAAGGTGGATGGCAAAAGTAAAATATCCCAAAAATTAGTTTTGTCTAATTATATCACATTTTACTTACCCTCCATGATCCGCTAATAGCTGGCTTCTGATACCTGACTGCATAACCAGTAAATCTTAGTTGTCCTATGAAAAAGTGACAACAAGAAGTTATGATTAGGAATGATTTTGTTTTGATAAAAGTACGCCTACTTACGCGATTGAACTTTCCAAAATAACTTATTCATTAATATGCGAGCGTACAAAGTTTCCTTTTTTCCCCCAGAAAATGTCTCACAAATTGTTTGTTGAGTAAAGATTTATTCCCTTATTACGATTTTGGATTGCACTTTCGAAATTTTCATCATTAAAATCTTAATACACACGTAGTAGCGGCTTGTTTTTGACAAGCCAACTACATGTATAATATAGTCAGTTTCAATGCATCGATCCATTTTTATTTGCTTGTGAAATATAATATGATAGAAGATAGAGCACTCGATTGGTGTAATACCAATGACACGAGTTCGATCAAGAAATGCATTTTTATCATAAACGTCATTTTACTTCATGATCTTGCCAGAATGCGCTTATCATTAACATTACTTTATAATCATTAATTTAGTAATTTACCTGTGTTTTCAATCTTAGGTAGTTCTTTGATCTCTTTAGCTTTGGCCCAGTCGATACGAAGTGATCTGAAATATAAAAAAAAAGAAAAAGAAAAAGAAACGATTATAAAATGTCATACAGAATAAAAACATATATAGCAAAATATATTGTAAAAAGAATATCCCTGGTTATTGTTAACCTGATGATTATGTTTTGACAGACGTATTTATTTATTTATTTATTTGTTTATTCGGTATGTTTTTATCGGTAGTTATGAACTATGAACAAGCTCCTATATACGGATTAAAATAGGGTAGTGCTCTAAATATTAGTGCGAACGAAAGGAAATTTCAATAAAAAAAAAAATAAAAAAAATCATTTTAAGTAAAATTTTAAGTACAGATTATAATGGAGGTATATAATGAAAAATTATTTTACACAAATTTATAAATGGACGGACAATCAAGTATTATGGGATCTAGAACACAATATTATCAAATATTTTGGAACAATAATCTAGGTATGAATAGGCCTACATGTACAAAGATTTAAAAACAAAAGTTCTTACTTGACTTCGTCTTTCAAAGTCTCCCGTAATAATCTTCCTGTATCAGTGATGTTCTGGAAGAGAAAAGAAAAAGAGAAGAAAGTTGTAATCCACAGAATTCTCTATATAATATATATAGTCGCCATGGGTACCAAGAATCACTGCGTGACGTGACGGTGTCTTCTTTACAACTTTATTACTTTATATAGCTCAATATACTGCGTATAAGCTTAGAAGGCAATATATAATTTTTCCTATCTCTCTCGTTTCACTCATGCATACATGTAGCTACAGAAAGTTCATACCTAATATCTTAACTTATTTAAATGTTTTTGTAACTTGATTTGTTTATCACTTTAATAACTTTGATATTCATTTATTACATTTGTTTTAGGATGAAATTACGCAGCATGCATTTTGGGTCTAATGTTCGATTCGAAAATACATCTGTATTGCTAAAGCGGAATTATGTAACTTCAATTCAACTATAGCATAATACTCTTTTAACGAAAACCGATGTAACACTGTTCTCACATTATTTTGAAAACTATTAATTAGTATTAAGTATACATCATGTTTCAGTTATAATAATTCCATCTGTATTCGTGTATAGTAAATAGTGGTACCATTTTACGAGTTGTGATTGGTTGAAATGATGTCACGTGTCATTCACGTTTTTTGTTATAGTGAACGGTTTTTGTTATATTGAACGTTTTTTTTTTTTTTTTAATATTGAACGGTTTTTACCTGTGTTAAAATGAATGGTGAAATCGATTGCCTTGTTGCGCAAGCGCGTAATAACAGTAAAATGGTGCGCACAACAATAGATACGCGGAGCGACAATATACGTCACAATAGCTTAATTAGCACCAAAAGTTTGGCAAAAATTTGCAAAGATAAAACCAGATTAGGCAAGGTCAAAGATCTAGGGGTCTATTTACTATAATAAATAGTGCATGCATCTATTAATGCAACATTACTGACTATGTGAACTCCAAATACTAAATTATCCCTCGTGCACATTTATTTCAACTCGGCCTACGGCCTCGGTGAAATAAATGAGCCCTTGGGATATAATTTAGTATTTGTCGTGCACATAATCTAGTATGTTGCATGGTAGAGCATGCACTATTTATATAATATGCGCCACCCCATAACAACCCATCACCATAATGCTTCGCTAGCAACGGGACATACCCAAGCACAAACTATTTACAAAGAAACAGGATATCGATTTGGTTTGATCTCTTTGTAAATTATCTCTTCCAATAACTCTCACTTCTTCTGTTGAACTATATAATCACAGTCACACCATCAAAATCCACCACTATAACTTGTCATTCACGGTTATGTAATCTTTTGTTTAGTTTACGTTCAGTTTGTCACCGTGTGACTGTGCTTAAAGAAGAGGGAACAATACCGACTTGAATAGAAGAAAGGATTTCACTATTGATCTCAATAAAAGATCTAAGTAACTCGTCAGTAAACTGTGACCAATTCTGAATGGATCGGGAATGTTTGCAATGGCATGAGTACGTAAAGTATACTATTTATATCAACAGTATACTAACTTAGGCCCCTACAGGGGTGCCTATAATATATATCAAGTAAAATAGTAGGCCTTAAGCTATCCTTCACTGTAAAAAATTGCTGTAGCTTTTTACAGTAAATTACTGGCAACTCTGCTGCACAGTAAATAACATCATATTTGACGGTAGTTTCCTGTATCTTGTGGGAATTTACAGTAATTTACTGATGAAAGTAGCTTACTTTAAGAGAAAATTACAGTAAATTACTGTGCAGCAGAGTTGCCAGTAATTTACTGTAAAACACTACAGTAATTTTTTACAGTGTTGTCTACTTTGAGCGTTAAAAATGCGTTTAGGCCCTATTTCATTTTTCCCCCATTTTTTTTGGTAACGATATTGAAAAGTTGATTTGTCAAGATAACAAACCAATTTTAAGATAAGATAAGATATGAAAGATAAAGCTTTAATTGTCCGATACGGAAAGTCCATCAGAGCTCTTTAAAAACACATGATTCCCCCACCTGTCTTTCAAAGCTTTATGCAATGCATTTGGATTGACGATGGATAACCTCCAAAGATAACATTAATTGAATCCACTCTACTGAAAAATGTAAACTTGAAATTTTAGCCTTCGAAACATTTAATGATAAATCATTTTCATTAAACATTGACAGGTATACCCAGACAAACACTCTCATTTTCACCGCAATCAATCAAGTCTCGATTCATTTTACAATTTACAGGCTTTCAAGCAGGTGTTAAGTTGATCCACGACTTTGAGAGAAACGCGCCAAAGGCACATGTCACACCGACACATACACGACTTTTAATCGTTGTCATTTTGGAGAAACGTAAAATTTCTTCTGTCTGTGACTGATTTCGTGTCGGACTTGTACATGAATGTTGTGACCAGGGTATAATATTTTTTCAATTTATGATTTGTATCATCTGGGACATGTCTACATTCGTGCTTCGGTAGCCATAGCAACGGGTCATACATTGTACCCCACACGATGGTATGTTGTTTGGGATATTGATATCGCATGTTCTTTTGATTCTGTTTGACAAAAAAAAACACACAAAAAAGGTGAATTTAGTATCCCTTTCCCTATATAGTCTATTCCACATTCGCATTATTTGATTCTTGTATGATTACTTTGTATCGTGCCTTGCATGACCACGATTGAGTTGACTGAGTTTCAATGCATGTTTAGGGCCTAGACAAAATATATCCAGAATCACATGTGTTAGGAAACATTATTAAGAAGTGCTATATGACTTTTATGCCGTGAGAAAATATATCATACTATACTTCAAGTATATCATACATTAAAATAATGAAGCATATATGTTCTATTTAGTGATATGATTTCCTTCATTGTATATCATCCCATATTTTTATTTAAGCCGCCCCAACATCCAATTCTATAAATATCTGTATGAAAAAAAAAATCATAAATATCAGTAAGGCTAAAGTACAGGCACCGACTGCAAACTTTAACTTAAACGACATCACGTTTTATTACGCTGATCAAAAGAATTATCAAACGCATGTTTCCCAAAGCATGTGGTGAATACACGTTACAACAGCCATGTAGAACGACCCCATTAATCAAGTTATGTTAACAAACATACAGTCTACATAATAATGCTCTCCGACACAGAACTTGTTCATAATGAAAACTTCTATATTGAATGCAATATATTATTAATTTTTGTCTATACCTAAAGGATCATTTTATATTCAGCGTGTGCCAAATAGTGCGTTCGTACTATATTAAAAACCTTTTAGAATGATTGTTAAAAACGAGGTATCTGCTTAAAAAGGGATGTTGAGTGTCTCATATTTTATTTTTACGACCTGTGCAGAACACCATAACAGAAGCTGATAACAGGGGCTGATAATATCCCCAAATGTAATACGTTACTATGACAACTACACGCCATCACCATATGAATTTAGAACGAGTATACAATCAGAGAGTACGCTGAGCTCAATGTACATGTATAAGTATTATGCATCATAGGAAAAGAATAACTATCACAGGACGTTTCCATTTTATAGCTAACCATTTCTATAAAAATAATTAAAAAAAAAAAATAAATAAATAAATCCCCACAATGTATAGACCGTATACTGCTATAACTATAAATAATACCGATGAATGAAGGGAAAGTATATTTGATAAAACATTATTCAAGGGAAAATGTTTTGTAAATTATAAACAAAATAGAGAAAATAGCTTTGCATGAATTGCTTTGTATGACAATTTAAATGCAATATGATTCTAATGAATAAATATACAGGTGAAGGTTGAAAAAAAAAGCTTTCTGCAGAGCTGCTAATTAAAGAGATTACTACGTCAAGTCAATCGTTTCTGATCAAATCTCTTGAAAAAAAACAAACAAAAAACAAAAACTGGACTATTACTAAAACTTTATATCACTATTGCAAGTAATCTCCGTCACAAGAAAGAAACGATTTTTTTTTTTCTGTATAGATTTTAATTCCAGTTGCATTAATTGTTTGCATTTAATTTTCTAATGTGCTAGTTTTCAACCGTAGGGGGTATGACACAATTTGTTCAAGTTTACGAACTGTAACTAAAATGGCCTACAGGGGATTTTATAGATTTTCAATCATATTGTCTACTCAAGTATTAGCTTCGCGTAGGTCCGTGAAATTCCTTCAACTAATAATTCTAACAAATACATTGTGGGGATGTTCTTATATGACAAATATTATTGTTGGATTCAGATTAATGCGGATCTGTGTTGACTGTAGCTCGTGTGTGTCTATTATGATCATGAATAATGATCAATATGAAACGAATTGTTATAGAATTAGTATTTGCGGTTGTCATCAATCAAAAGGAGGCGAAGAAAGGGGATCTCGTACGGACCGTCAATCCCAGAACGCAGGAGACACTCCCCACCCAGTAGCTTAGCCTCTCTTTAAACCCCCCCCCCCCCAATACATTGTTAGTAGGCTTACTGTTCAGTGATATTTCATTCCCAATACACATAATGACGAAAAAAATGAATTTATCTTTATAAAACATTTTTTGAGGTGATATATAATATATATATATATATATATATCACCTCAAAAAAAAATTTGATTAAAGAGTGATAGCTGACAACTATCAAGTAACCTCTTCTAAACAGCTAATCATAGGACGGTTAAAAAAAAAAAATATTTTTACGACTATTTGTATTCCTAAAACCACTTACCGCTCCGTTGTAGATCTTTGTTGGGGGTTGAAAATAGGTTGATGTGGCGTTCTGGAAGTCAGCTGAATAAAGAAAGAATAAAAGAAATATATCAATCACTTTGCTCCCAATATTCTGGTCAGCCAAGAGACATAATAAACAGATTCTCTACATTACAATTTATTTCGCTTTATGATGTGAAATGTGCCTGAAAGCTCAACTTCTTTTCTGAAGCTCAACTCGATCGCGGAATTGCTACTTTAACAAAGCTTTTAGATAAAAAGATAAGAAAAGAAGAAATTAATGATAAACATTATCATATTACAGGAAGCTTTAAATAATCGTATTTTGCATATTACCACCCCGCCCCTAAAAAACTACTTTAGTAAAGCTCTAGATTTAAATTTACAGCTTGAAATCGAGGACGATATAAAAATTTCCAAAACTTTTTATAACAAGTATAATACATCTTTAGACTTTATAAAAATTATATAATAACGGTTGGGAAAACAAAACAGCCTTAAATTCGTTGCACGAAAGAGAAATTGTGTTATACCAAGGTTGGTTATACTGGTATTATTTCACACCGACTGTTCGAGAAAAACCAATAATTAAGATTTACTCGATATGGTTTCTAAGTTTAGATGATTTCAACTGGTATTCGAATCATTTAAAGCGTGTTTTTACATCTGAAGAAAAAACAAACTTTTAGAAAATTATAATTACACTATATTGTTTAAAGAAACACTTCTGAAAAAAAAAAGGGAAACGAAAAATATTTACCGGGTCCTATAACGGTGGTAGTTCTGCAGTGTTCATCAGGTAGTTTATGTCCGGCTGTGTCCATATCCATACGTCTAAAGGTCGGCAGAGAGGGGTGATATAAACCCTCTTTTACCGCCGCCAACTGGGCCCTCCTAAATGTCGGATATTGCGGGACATAATAAGGAACATCTACTGCTGGCATTTTGAGATGATAAGTATTGCCTAAGTTTTGAGAAAAATATGATTTTTTTTTTAGATATAAAAGATGAGTTTTTCTGTCGGATTTGCGAAGTCGGTGTGTTTTAAGAATGTCGTCGAACTTTGTACTGAGTGACCACTTAAGCCGTAAGGAGATAAACCCACCGCTGAAGATGTTTGTGTTAAACAGAATCCACTTGTTGCCGGTGCGCTAAGGACTGACTGCACATGGTAATCTTTATTGTTGTAATCAATTTTTATTGTTATGTGCGCAACCGTGTAAGACCGTCCCCTTAGCAACGCGTACATGATGCGACTCGAACGCATGCGCAGTTGTGCTTTATTGCTATATTGTGGAACTAGTTAAGATAGGGTTATTAATTTATTCGGGGAAAATGAATTTGAAACAAAGCGTGCATACTGATTAGGGTAATGTTGTCCCTGTTTATACTTTCACATGTGTATGTGAAATGCTGTATTATGTAATGAAGATGATCGCGAGTTTTGGCCAGCAGTGATAAAATAGCACGGTGATCATTGGGAATCGCATCTTTTGTGAACAAGGAGAGGAAAAAGTTGGGGGGGGGGGATCTTAAAATGGGTTTAAATTGCTGAGAAAGAAATAAGGATAGGCGAATCCTCATATTCGTTTAAGAGGAGGAGTCCGGGCTGAAATGAAAAAAGTTTTGTAAAATTATGTAAAATCATCAAGCACAACAAGAAAATTTCATCAAATCGGATGAAAAATAACAAGTTATGCATTTTTTAGGTCGTGATTTTTTTTTTTGTAAAACAGTTCTTGGCAATTGTCTCATTTAGATATTTGAATATTCAAATGAGCAAACTGATGATGTCATAGTCCTTCTACTTCTTGTTGTATTTTATTATATGAAACCCTATTTATCTCATTTTTTCATATATTGCGTATACAGAAATCTGTCCCTCATACTGAAATAAGTAAAAGCACTTGTGACCTTGAACATTCGCAAGGATTAATCCATGTTTTTATGTCCTTGGGCAGAAAATCTTGATAACTGGTATTTCATACAATAAAACAAAGAAAGTAGGGGGACTGAGACATCATCAGTTTGCCAATTTGAAGAACTGTTTCCTAAAAATTAAAACCTAAGAAAATTCATAACTTTGCTATTTCTTATCCGATTTTGATGAAATTTTCAGTGTTGTGCTTTTCCGATTTTACTCTTTTTCTAATAAAGCAAACTCCAGCCCGGATGAGTCCTTTAACTAGCAATTTTAAAAGGTTTACAAGCGAGGTTTTTTATTTATTATTTTTTTTAGCACAGAATATTAAAATGTATGAGATCTATAGTGACCAAATATTGATGATAAGCACTATTCAACCTATATTTTGGCGTATTCACTGGACAAAAGCAGGCTGTCACAATTTTTTTTAGGTGTCCGTACAGGCGGACACCTATCCCCATTTACATATGCAAGCTCCTAAATCTCTCCGTCTCTCTTACTACCTCTGTTTCTCATCCTCCCTCTTTCCCGCCTTCTCTCTCTCTCTCTCTCTTTCTGTATTTGAATTGATCACTACACATGGGCCCCGACACTTCTTATCCACCCTTTTCTCATCTCTCTCCGCATAACTTTATCACTCTCTCATAGATATAAAAAAATAGCAAATACACACACACACTAGTCATATGCATTGCTTTAAATAAACCGACAATAAATCCTTAACAACAAGAGAATGGAATGGAATGTAATGTTTTACTTCATAATCACATTATATGGATATTTTTATTCCATTAATTATTCATAACTATTAAGACAGTACAAAAGAAACATAGACATGACTTAAAAAGGAGATTAATGTACGTATTTCGTCTCCAATAGCCAATACAAACTATACACAAATATTATGCAAACCTGACTAATACTTTTTCAAATTGAAATATAATATATCACGTCAATCATAGATATGCTGTAAGCAGGACCTAAAATTTGTTCCCAATTAATGGCTATGCGTTAAAGGGTGTCGCTAAAGCAGGAGGGGTGCTGGTCACACCGCGTAATCAATTGTTATTTCGATATACTAGTAATGCATGTTTTCCTTTTGATGTTTCATAACCTGTCCATCCTGACATCCCAACCCAAAACCTAATGCCCGGCATTCTTGAATGGTGTTTAAAGTTAGTAGGTCCATTAAATTACGGATTTAGTATGCCTTGCTATTGTCTAAACCAATAGGGTGACATATTAGGTAGGCCTACTAACTTTAGTCACCCTTTGGAATACCGGCCAATGTTTACAGCTGGGGTGTCAATAAGATTATTGCAAATGTATTAATATTACGTGTGGTAGTTTACTCGAAATTGCCTCACACACAAAACGCATCATGAATTGGAATGGAAAAATACATGTATCTTGATGTATTATACTAGTAATAAACCAATGTTAAAATGACAGGCACTCCAATTGTCTGGATTTAAGTACATACACAAACCACTGGTTGGTTTATAAAATACTGTTAAAAGTAAATTTGACAAACATATCCTTAAAATATACTCTTAGAATAATCTGCTGACACACATGCTAAAATGTTATCCGTAAAATTTACCTTTGTGACCTTTGACCTGGGAAGCATTTCATCAAAGGATTCGTCGGACGTTTTATCCAACAAATTTGCTCTCAGCCAGTCAGATGCAAGCATTTCAGTAGCTTATAACAGTTTGTCGGATAAAACGTCTGACAAATCCTTTCACGAAACGCCCCCCAGAAGTTAAACTCCAATGTGGTAGAAAATGCTGATTGCATTGCACACAGATTTCTTGACGAATTTTCTGACACTGTAATATACTAAACTTTTCAGAAAACTAGATTATAGCTTCAATAAAGATATCTTCCAACAATGTTCCTAATATCAAAACTTGATCAGAAATCATTGAATCATAATAGGCCTATTGTTAACTTTGTACAATACTGGGGAAACAAGAAACAGATATCAGGGCTCTTAACCCTCAAAAGACTGGGGGGCCATCATGGCCCCCCCCTCAACATTTTCCGTGACCATTCCGCCGCGCGAAATGTTTTGATCGCGCCGCTTGCTGACTTTATACTTTCAAGTCTCGCGCATCTTTTGAAACAATTTACGCGAAAATCGATCATACCGTTACGACGCTGCACGATTTTCAAAAATATCCGTCAGACCGAAAATGGCTCAAAAACGTGATTTTGTGTAAGTCAATGCAAATGGAGTTTTCTCACCTTATTCATAAAGATATGATTATTTTCACTTTCATTGGCTGAAATCAATTTATTTTAACATTTTTATGCTTCATAATGGTTTTTCAATAATTTTTGCGAAAAAACAAAAGGTTGAAAAAACAAAGAAATACATAAGAAATTCATAAAACAATAAAATACATAAGAAATTAATTTCGATACTAGAATTTTTTCCTAGTACAATCGTTAGGAATGCTATAAGGAATAATAATACACAAAATTAGCATTCTAGGAGCTTTATTTTTTCAATTAGAGCAAAAAGTATGATTTCATGCATAAATTAGCATAATTAATTCATATAAAAATAAATCGATATTATTTCGCAAAAATTAAAAAAAGCAGTCTTGTAGATTACATGACACACTATCATTGTGCAAATTTTTGGCGCGGTCGCGCGATCGGTGACAGAGATCTTAGGGGGGGGGCCAACATGGCCCCCCCCCCCCAGTCTTGACAGCTACCAAAACACCCCAGTCTTATGAGGGTTAAAATGCTTCCTATCAATCGTCTCGCACGATGGGAATTTACATGTGCTTCTTGATCAATAATTAGACCAATACTCAATTAGAATGATTTTTTTTAAATTTACAATTAATTGCATATCATTGTGTTACAGAGCCCTGATACAAAACAAAACATAGGATATAAAAAGCGGTAAATTGCCATTTTGTCTATAACCAGTTCGTCTAATATCCACTTGGTCTATCACCACTTGGTCAATTCCAGTAACAAACTGGTAATAGACCAAACATTCATTCGGGCATTAGATGAAAATTCAATTAGACTGTTTGGCTATTAGACAAATTGGCAATTAGACGAATTGGTCATTAGACCAAGTGAGAATAAGACCAAGTATATATTAGACCAATTGCAAATTAGATCAAATTGTAAGTAGACCAAATGGGTTTAGCCCATGTGACAATAGACAAAGGGAGAATTAGACAAACTGCTGTTAGACCAAGTGGATATAAAATGCAACATTTCCAGGTCCCAAGGACTTCTAAGACAATTATAAATTTGATGTACTTGCACTGATAAATTAGTCACAGGACATAGATTTCCCGTTTTGCAACCACCCCCCCCCCCCCTCCCTGGCACCCACAGAAACTCTACAAACCATTCAAGCGCAAGTTGATCACAAAAGTGTATGGTAATAGTATACACCAATATTTAACACTACTTAAGTATACAAAAATTATGTGCTAAAACTTATGAAATAATCAATATTTTCTATTACATTATGTACAGTGACTTTACGTTTGAAATGAATATAACTGAATTAAAGAAGAGATATGATTGGTAAGTTTAATTCTCTACATGCATTTAAAAGTCATAAAACACATAATTATCTGGAAACAAAATATACATGTATTCGTATTTGGGTCCTGCCCAGGAAAAGCCAAGGAATATTAAAAAAAAAAAAAAAAGTGAGAGAGAAAAGTTTTACAAAATAATGAGTAACGATAATAATCTTCGGGTGCAATGAAGATGACAATATTTAGGCTTTCTTTTAAAGACAATCTCAAAACAATTCATATTTTTCAGAAAAAAAGCACCAATAAAAAACTTTTTCTTGCACAATTGATCAAGAAGTGTCTTCGCTTTGGGCTAGAAACTGTCACTTTTTGCTGCAGCACAAGATTTGGTTTCACTTTGGTTCTGCAGAGTTGTTTCATCAAATGAGATAAATATTGATAAAATAAATTTGTGTGGATGATCATGGTCGCATGCAAGTAAAGCTATAGGTATCCTGAGAATAAAAGGGAATGGATTTTTGGCAGGCTGTAGCATTTGATCAGCTCATAGTCGGAAGGTCTAACCCCTTCCAAGCCGCAGAGGACGGATCCCACCTTTAAGTTAGAATAAAAATACCTCCTTATGGGTTTGGGCCATGCAGACGTTGATAGCTTATTCCCCTTAGACAGTGTCTCAAAAAGAAAGTATATCTCCATCACATGAAGTATTCTATTTTGAGGGTCAAAATTGCACTCTTTAAAGTCCATTCATAACATGGAGTTATTGTGCTCTTCTTCGAAACTTGCATAATATCAATCATATCATTCGTAGATGAGTTACCTCCTCCATGTTTGCATTGAGATGAAATAACTATTTGAAACACACATTCAATCTTAAATTAGATTGGCACAGACAAAGTATGCCACATAAGAACTTGTCTTTGTATTTCAAACAAACATCACAAAGATGTCAATGCAAAATTATAATTAAGTTACATTGCCCCATATACATGAATAAGAGGCAGTCAAACATACAGTATACATACTTTTTCAGAATATGCTGGAACCATTGTAATCTTGGCTTAAAGAGAAGTAATTACACTATCTATATGAATAAATTACTGTTGTATTTTCTTCTCTGAACTATCCTAGGGTTTTCTCCATAGGATTATCAATCATAATTTTGTACCAATGGACATCATTTGTTTCTCATTCCCCGTCTGTTGGAATCTAATTCTGTACAACCATTCAACATCACATCACGCTTCTAACATGATACAAATCCACCTTACTGACCAAGTATCACTAGATACATCTAAGTACCCAAATATACATGAATTACCAAATATATCTTTCCGGAGCTCATCTTCTATGTACAGCATTAAAACATAGTACTTCTCCTCTCTTCAGTCTCTCTCGTATTCTATATGCGTGAGCAGCTCCGAGACAGTTTCCACAAGCTTTTTGCTGCTCCCACAAATGATCTGTCTTGACATGATATCCAAGGGACCACCTAAAAGTGAGATGAAACAAGAAGATGTGTTTGAACTCATTTGAGGTGGACAATGGCATACATATGTAACAATTATCATCTGAAAAACAGAAGATTGTTGAAGGGATTCCAAAATGAGATTCAAATTGTAACTCGTTGATGTATCTCATTCCAGCACCATGATCAAATAAATTGAAATTTACAAACTATCATGACATCTATAACTGGCATTTTGAATTGGGCCAGTTTCGTGTGACATGATTTTGCAACATGAAAATTGTGTCTTCTTTATTTGAATCTTTTTAACTTTAAATACTACACCCATTATGCATAAAAGTATATATTTTCTGAATGGAAATTAACTGAGGATTTCAGAAAAGCTCTTAAAATTGACATTGGGTGTAAGCATTAGAAGTTATGGAACCAAACATACCTGAAAACCATGGTAACAAATACCAAACTTTGAAACAGGAAAAAGTAGTATTGGTGTACGCCACATCTTTAAATGTGGCATTTTTGAATTCCTCTCATTCAGAGCTTTTCAGACATATATATAACATTCCAGGATCTAAGGTTATTAAAATAATTTTGCACAAGCCTCATTATTCATAATTTTCACATTGGAATATTTCTAGATATATTATCATAGAAATGTATTATTTGCCAAAATAAATTTTTAAAACACTCAAAATTATTCAGGAAATAAATAGAAAACTAACTATTAACAAATTGATTCTTAAAAGATAAATTTAGAACATAAAAAATGCATCCACTGGAACCAAACTTTATGTGACGTGAATGTCATCATGATAAAAATGACTGTGTCAGGTGTTACATGAAATAATACAAAACAATAACAGTAATTAACAGTAATTTTTTGGCATCAATTATACAATTAAATTTAATTCTACAGTGTACATATTTATAAATCACTACCAAGGTGTATATCTGCCAGGTTGTACTTTTTCTCTTCAAATTTGCCATAATTGTCACCCACTGTCTGCATGACAAAATCACAATAATTAGTTGTTTGTTTGTTAATAGGTTTTATTGTGTTACTAAAGAATTATGATAAATGAATATTTTCCTTTCTAAATATTTTATATTCAAACACTCTCTTAAATCTCAAAAGTAACCTTAACTGAAGTATTCATTACACAACGCTAAGAAAAAGACACTGTTTGCTTGAGCGATAATGCAGCCAGGTACGTTGCTCTTGGGCTTAATTAGTAAAAACTAATAAATAACAAGTGGATTAGTAAATTACGCGATGCGTAATATATGTCCCCGCCGATAATGTAAAATTCCCATTATATCACGATCAGTGCTATCACATAAGGCAAACAGAATCGAAATCGGGTAAAAAATGGCGAAGAAGTAGCATTTTGTAGCCAATGTACAATATAGGTCAAAGTCAAGGTCAAAGGGGTCAAAAGTCAAAATTATGTGAAGAAGTTTTGTAGTCCTCACCTAGTGCTATCACATAAAGCAAACGGAATCGAAATCGGATGAAAAATGGCGAAGGAGTAGCATTTTGTAGCCAATTAACAATATAGGTAAAAAATCAAGGTCAAAGGTCAAAGGTCAAAATTCTGTGAAAAAGTTTTGTAGTCCTCACCTAGTGCTATCACATAAAGCAAGCGGAATTGAAATCGGATGAAAATTGGTGAAGGAGTAGCATTTTGTAACCAATGTACAATATAAGTAAAATTGAAGGTCAAAGGTCAAAGGGGTCAAAATTGAAAATTCCGTGAGGAAGTTTTGTAGTCCTCACCTAGTGCTATCACATAAAGCAAACGGAATCGAAATCGGATAAAAAATGGCGAAGGAGTAGCATTTTGTAGCCAATTAACAATATAGGTAAAAAATAAAGGTCAAAGGTCAAAGGTCAAAATTCGGTGAAGAAATTTTGTAGCCATCACCTAGTGCTATCACATAAAGCAAACGGAATCGAAATCGGAAGAAAAATGGTGAGGGAGTAGCATTTTGTAACCAATGTACAATATAAGTATAAATCAAGGTCAAAGGTCAAAGGGGTCAAAAGTCAAAATTCCGTGAGGAAGTTTTGTAGCCCTCACCTAGTGCTATCATATAAAGCAAACAGAATCGAAATCGGATGAAAAATGGCGAAGAAGTAGCATTTTGTAGCCAATTAACAATATAGGTCAAAAATCAGGGTCAAAGGTCAAAGGTCAAAATTCTGTGAAGAAGTTTGGTAGCCATCACCTAGTGCTATCATATAAAGCAAACGGAATCGAAATCGGATGAAAAATGGCGAAGGAGTAGCAAATTGAAGATTTTGGTCACATACGGACGCACGGACGGACGGATGGACGGACACACACACACACATACATACACACGTACGGAGCCCGTTTCATAGTCCCCTGCTCGAACTCGTTCGGCGGGGACAATTAAGCTTAATTACACTAGATTTTAGTTGAAGTTAATCTAAACTAAATATCATGATGAAATTATTTATAAAAATCCACAATTGCATGATCTATGGTGACTGCAGTCCATCAATGTGCTGCCAGTAGAATATGCACATCCTGATCCTCTTCCACCCAACTCATGTTGTTAATTAACCACTAATTACTAAAAAATGAACATTATTTTTGAAAACTGTTTGGAATGACTGTATTCCTCTCACCATAAGCTTTATTTTGACCCAAAATACAACATCATAGCTTGTATATCAGCTGAGAAAATTAAAGGAATGTACCCGAAAGTGTCGCGCAGATGTCACAGATCCACCTATTTACTGGCCCAATTCAAAACGCATGGCCAGCTTCAAATTCAAATTTTGAAAACGTTGACCGGTCACGTTTTTTAAAAAACGGTTCTAGGACAACTACCCCCCCCCCCCCATAAAAACTACACGTAACCCAAACTCTATTTCTTAGGGTAGTTGTCCTGGACTGTTTTTCACCAAGTTGTTCGTAAGTTACGAATGAATTTATGAATGACTTGTGATCAGTCCTTGCGCTAACTTAAAAAGCATATGTGATTAGTATAGCACCCAAGAACATGTTGAAGTCATTCATAAAGTCGTACTTAACTTTTACAGCGACTTGATGAAACACCACCCTGGAGATAATTGTCCAGTGGGTATTTGTCCTGATATGCTATCATTGGATGAGATACAGTTTAAAACCAACCTTTAGGGTCTGCACAGAATCCTCCAGCCTCTTCCAAGATGACAGCAGATGCAGCCATATCCCAGCAATGAATACCATACTCAAAGTAGCAGTCGCTGTCACCACGGGCAACGTGACACATATTGAGGGCAGCAGAACCAAGTGATCTCATACTGGATGAATAACAGAAGATATATCAAATATAAGACATTGCTTGAGACCACTACCGGACATGATAGCTCACTTGGTTAGAGCGCCCATAAAAAGGTAGCCTTTCTTGCTTCATGAACGGGAGGTCGTAAGTTCGATTCCCGGCCGAATCATACCAAAGACTTACAAAAATGGTACCTAAAGCTGCCTTTTAACAAGGAGCTTGGGGGTAATAATAACATATTGTGTTGTGCAGGTCCTGCTGGGAGAACAGTTGTTAAGTACTGAAGTGGCTACCCTGGGTAAATAAAACAATATATTATTATTACTATGGAAATAGACTATTGAAAAGGAAAAAAAAAAAAAAAAGAATGTCATGAAAAATCAATAATAAAACTGATGACAATTGACATGGACAAAACAATTAACAAAACTTATAATACAGATATGACAGAAGATATATCAAATATAAGACATTACATGGAAATGGACTATTGAAAAGAATAAAAGAAAAACATCATGAAAAGCAAATAACAAAACTGATGACACAGACAAAAACGATTAACAAAAATTATAATACCACAAGGGTTTTTCACCAAGTTCTTTGGTATCTGAGGATGTTCACAATGTTACGCATGCATTATAACAATTAAGCCAAATATATGTTCAAATCTTTTAACTAAATTGCTCAGCTAAAATTGAAATACCAGTATGCACATATGTGTAGGATTTGTAATATTATTAAAAATGAGGAAAAAGAGAAAAAATTGCAACAATTCATGAAACTGAGATTATGGGGAAAAAAGTCATTCTTCAAGAAAAATTGGGGCATCCCACATGGCTCTTAACATGCCCTTTGTGACACACTCCACATACCCCTAATGTCCAAGATTTTTTTCCTTCAAAATTATGGATCGATTTAGAGTCCGCTTGGCAGTTAAACCTTATCACTCTAGTGCCCTGTCAACATCAAATTGATAGTAGCAAATCTGAACCTTTGTTGCAAGCACTTCTTGCATAAATGTCTCTCTCTAAACCAATGATCAATAAAAAGTTGTTTTAAATTTGCAATGGTACATAATTTTCATGTTGCAGGGCATGTGCGGCAACTAAAAATAGGCCTTTTTGCCCTCGGTACAGTTTGAAAGAACATGGGCAAAACAGCCATTTTTTTACAAGCTGTACGGACCCTGTGCCCTGTAACGTAAAGAGTTATGATCAGTTACAAATCGATAGTAGCCAATCATGATCATTGTTGCATGGACTTCTTGAATATAAGTCACACTGTGAACCAATCACAATGGTTGTTTCAAATTTTCAATTGATCGTAACTCTCTATGTTACAGGGCCCTGGAGTGATATGTGATCCACGCTCATTGCAGGGTTTGTTAATGAACATCTTACCCATGAACACCTTCTCTGAGAATGTCTTCTATGTTCTTGAGTTTAGCTGTTATGTGCTCAGCCATCCTGCTTGATCCTATCTCTGTCATCACTAGTGACTGCTTGATATCTGGTTTTAAAAATACCAAATATGGATGAAGATAATGTTTAATTGGACTAAATATATTATCAAACTATAAATTATACTTCTGAAATTTAATTTTAGCTAATTAGATTGACCACCTTATACGGGTAGAGGGGCTCTACTTATAGGTTATCAATTGCTTGGACAGGAAAAAATATAATAAATTTGATCAGATTAAAATTTTGGATATTCTCCTTGAATGTCACCACCAACAATGTAAAACGCTCCAACGCTCAAAATTTTATTGTCCGAAACAAAGGTGAACAGAAATTCTTTTTGCCCCTTTTCTCTTGGGCCTGGCAGATACTGAGCAGCGCCAGATGGACGTTGCTCTATCCCCTTCTTGTTGAATGCCAAACAGGGTAGCAGCAATTCCCATTTTTCAACGTCTTTTGGTATCAAAAACATGACCTCCTGATTATGAGGCGGACGCTCTATCCACTGAGCCAACACATCAATTAAAGTAAGATCCATTGACGATTATAGAATTGAAAGTTATTGCAAGGGCTTCATAATACTAAAATACCTCAGTTTCACAGAACCTTTTCCTTAAAAAACTTATTTCACCACTTAATCAGGTAAATACAATGTATGGTAAAAATATGACATCATTTCAAAGCACATTCTTTAAAATGTAAGGAGATGCCTCTGTATTATCAATAAATAGTACTACAGTTTGATTTGGGTTAAAGTTATTGTGAGTAAAAGGAAAATGGTTAGATTTTAAAAACAAAAGAAGTTCATACTACACATTAAGACTATAGAGCTCAACAAATAATATCAAGGATTTCTTTTTTAAGTGTATCAAAGACTGTTATACCTTCTTGGCCAGAGCAGTTGATCTGAGCATCATTGCAATAAGCCCCTTTGCCTTTGATGGCAGTGAACATTTCATCCAAGATAGCATTGTATACCACTCCTGCAACAAGGTTCTTGTTGATCGCCAGACCAATGCATACAGCAACAAATGGAAAGCTGGACATCAACAACAAAAGACAACAAAGAAGAGGTTCAAATGCAGTTGCAGATTGTACTTTCACTAAAAAAAAAAAAAAAAAATGAAATGAATGCATGTGAGATCAGTTTGTGATTTGTTTTCTTGGGGAAAAAAAACAATTTATAGATAATTAACCCATTGAATACTTTCTAGATACTTAACCCATTAAGTACATATATGCATTTTTTTTTTAAATTTATTTTTTAAAATTATTTATTCAGGAACTCAGACTGCATATATGTGGGATGGAAAAATAGAGAAGACCTTTCATCTAGATTTTGTATTTCACTTTTTATTGCATTCTATGAACAGACATAAAGAATTTAATGACTCCAGTGATTATACTTAGTAGCAAGCATGTTTGATAGCCATATTTTATAGCACTTTGTAACAAAAAAAACAACAAAAAAAAAGAATCATTGTTCCCAGAAGATGGGAACAGTTTTCTTTTACATGTCTTGCTTTCTTGTGTTTATGTATTTTCTTCTTATTTTTATTAAAACGCCAGTGGAATTGAAATGTCTATGTAACTATGTTTACAAAGACCTAATAAAATATCTTGTATCTTATATCTTGTTTGGCTTTTGCCAGCTACCCAAGTCTTCAGTGAGTTCAATCTAACATTACTATTTCTATTGTAAGAGGAGAAATGAAACCTGACTTACCTATGAACAAAGTTTGTTGTGCCATCCACAGGATCAATGATCCATGTTGGTGCATCGGTAAGTTCAATCTTCTGACCAGCAGCTACGCTCTCCTCACCTATAAAACTAGTTCAAAAACATGGAAAAGGATTATAGTCATGTGGTGCTTGAGTCCTTAGATTTGAAATACCGGCCCAAAGCCTCATATTCATACAAACGATTAGAACTTATACAACCTTAAAATAAAGTGTTGAGGCATAAAATGTGGAGTACATTGACTGGAAGAAAAGATAGAGAAAACTGTATGTATCATAAATGATATGTACATAGAGTTATATAGAAAGTACATGTTAAGTTCACATAAATGCATACATGCACCACCGAATGTATGACTCTCTGTAACTTCCAAACAACGATTCATTTTTTTTATGGGGCTATTATTTATTATAATATCTTCACCTTATTTTATCATTATATCTTTACAGAATGTATTTCAAAAATCATTACTTAACTAAACAATTTTGAAATTGAAACCCTACTTCATAGAGAAGGAAATGAATAGAAATGAGAGGCCAAGCTGATGTGTTTTCCACCGAGGCCTGTTGTCAAAAGTCTTCTCCCATGGTTTTCACTGAATCCAATCAATAAATGAATGTGAAAAAAGCTAATCCTCGCGAATGGCTTGGGAACTGTCGCTAAATTTAACACAAACTTTTGTAAGCTGACATTGGCAGCCAGTCTTAGTTTTAGACATCTTCATCATATTGTGAATAAAAATTACATAAACAATCTATATGCTTACCAATGGTCTGGGAATTTTTCTCTCAGAGTACCAATGATCATTTTCTCAACATTCTGATCCGTTTCTGTGACGAGATCTGCTGCTGAACTTTTGATTTCTACCTTCTTCTCCAGAGCAAAAGCAGCTTTCACTAGCTGTTAAGTTTAGATATAAGAAAATGATTCATTTACCTGTACAGAGTTTAAAAAAAGTAACGCCTTTACTGAAATTATACAGGAAGAACATTATGAATATGTCAAAAAAAACCCCCAAAAACACATAATGCAGCTATAAATACAATTTGTTGATAGACTGATTAATGAGATTCCATTATTATACGTGTCTATATTTATGCACCAAGCCATTAAAATTACACCCTAATTTGTATGAAATATCTTTTAAAGAAATTTGAGACTCAGGAAGACAATCAAATTAATAACCTCTCTAACCCAACTCTTGCCAGTAGCCCACGAACTCGACACACCCGTAGTACTGGCCGTAGTAAAAGAAGGAAACGGACCCCTGCACCAAGTTTGACTTGCACATCCACTTCTCCAAGCTTGGATGAGAGGCTCTGCAGCTGCAGTACTTCATCGGAGCCTGACAGTAAAAGAACGAACACAAGCTCTGTCCCAAGTTTAGAAAGTGAAACAAGCAGCACTTTTCAGAGAAACACAGGCAACCTTAGACTCTTAATGTAAACTGCTGTAGTCTCAGAGGAAAGACAGCAGAATTCAAGGCGGCGCTTCAGTATGTGAAGCCCAATGTAATCTGCGGCACAGAATCCTGCCTTCAAGGAATTAAACCTGGCGTGAACCCGTTAGAAGATGTCATCAAGAATAGCGAGGTGTTCCCAACATTATACCAAGTCTACAGAAATGACAGAGACAGCTGTGGTGGTGGTGTCTTTGTGGGAGTAAGACTGGAAGTCTTGTGCAATGAACTTAAGGATGCAGTCACCGAATGTGAATGTAAACTGGACAAAGGTCCAACTGCTGAGATCAGCTGAGGCATACTTTGAGGTCTTTTATATGCCTCAAAATAGACTAGCAGACATCAAGCGACTTGATGAGTCCCTCAGGAAATTTCTTGGAAAGCAAAACAAGACCATTGTGATTGCAGGCGATTTTAACTGCCCGGATATAGATTGGCAAACTCTCACCCCACGTCGTAACGCCCAAGATAAAGAAGTTCAACAAGCATTGATTGACCTCACACTAGAACACGGACTGTTCCAGGTTCATAGCTAAGCGACACGTCTTGAAAACATCCTGGACATCATGCTGACTAGCAACCCAGCACAAGTGAAGTCATCATATAGCATTCCAGGAATCAGTGATCATGCCATGGTGGTCACAGACTTTGACACAAGACCAGCTGTTACCAAGACACCACGGAGGAAGATTTACAAGTACTGTAAAGCAGACTGGGACGAGGTGAGAAAGTATGTATCCAACCTATCTGAGAGGATTATCGAAAGAAAGGAACACTGAAGTAGTGTTCAAGACCTTTGGACTATGCTGCGAGACACATTGATGGACATCATAGAGCAAAGGATTCCATCAAAATTGAGCAGCAACAGACGATCACTTCCTTGGTTCAACCACAAGCTGAAAAGGATGGTAAAGAGGGAAGCAGAATGTACAAGCGAGCGAAGCTGTCAAACTCCTGGGATGACTACTTTTTTAACTTTATTTATTCCGTTTTATTAATAAAGGGTAGCCCCATCAGTGGTATAACATTGTTTTTCAGGGGGCCCTGTAACTACAAAGCTTTTCAACGCCTGTGAAGACAAGAATTCCGGAAGGCTGAGAGAGATCACTTTACTTCCTCCATCATTGATGAACTTGAAACAAACAAGAACACCAAACCCTTCTGGAGCTACATTAAGGCAAAGAGGAATGAAAGGAATGGAGTCCCTCCTCTAATGCTGGAAGGAAATCTGGCAAAGGATAGTAGGACTAAAGCAATTACCCTCTTGCAACAGCTTACAAGAGACCAGTCCAACATCATGCCCTTGCAACTCATCATATGTAAACAACTCCTCAACTATCTGAAAGAAAACAACATCCTTACTTCCTTAAAGGGGAAGTTCACCCTGGAATTTTATTGCTCTTAAAAAATGAAGAAAAATATTAGTGAAAGTTTGAAGAAAATCGACCAAAAAATAGCGAAGTTATGAATATGTAAAGTTTTGATTCTGTGACGTCACGTGCGAGCAGCTCTCCCATTGGTTGTGTATGTAAATTCCATAAATTTGTCTTTTTGTCATGGTTCTTGATAAAGGAATGGGTCAATTTGATATAGTCATGTATATAAACATATGTTTGATGGTATATTGACCGCACAGGTGACATAATTATTTTCTTCTGAAAAAAATGTCATTTTATGGAATTTACACTACATAACACATAGGAGATCTGCTCGCATGTGACGTCACAGAATCAAAACTTTGAATATTCATAACTTCATCATACTTTGGTCGATTTTCCCCAAACCTTCACTTATATTTTTCTTTTATTTTTCTGCATTTTTTAAGAGCAATAAAATTCCAGGGTGAACTTCCCCTTTAAACCATGGCTTTAGATCAGGATTTTCGACTGAGACCTAGTTAATTACAGCCCTCCATGACCTGCTGGAAGCTAATGATCAAAGGAAACAAACAGATATTGTAGTTTTTTACTTCTCGAAGGCTTTCAATAAGGTGCCCCATCAGAAACTCCTACATAAACTGCATCCTTCGGAATCACTGGCTCCACCCATACATGGCTGAAGAACTTCCTGACCAAACGCCACATGAGAGTTGTTATCGACGGTGAGAGCTCCCATGATGCATGTTGAATCAGGAGTACCGCAGGGGACAGTACTCGGCCCCGTCCTGTGCTATGTAAATGACTTACCAGATGCAGTGAAGTCACAAGTGAGACTGTTTGCTGATGACTGTCTCGTCTACCATCAGATTAGTAAAGCGGCAAGACCATCACATCCTACAAGGTTATCTCAAAGCTCTGGACCTTTGGGCACAGAAATGGGGTATGTGCTTTAACGCAAAGAAGTGCTACACCATGAGCATGTGTAGTAAGTCATTCTACTTCTATCAGCTTGGTGACCACATACTGCAGCATGTCCAAGATACCCGTTACCTGGGAGTCACCATCTTGGAGGACCTCAAGTGGGAAAAACAAGTTGCAAAGACCACTCAAAAGGCAAATTGGGTCCTATCCCTCCTTCGTAAGAACCTTCACTTCTTTCCTGCTGACTTCAAGCGGACAGTCTATACTGCACTTGTAAGATCCCTACTAGAATACAGTGCCACAGCTTGGGACCCATATCTGCAAAAGGACATAAATAGACTCGAAAGTGTCCAAAGAAGAGCAGTTCGCTTTATCACAGGAAACTATGTGTCTAGAGATGAGGGCTTCATCACAAACAAGCTAACTGAACTCCATCTTCCAAGTCTGAAAGAAAGAAGAAGGTACCTCAAACTCACCCTCTTCTTCAAAGTGGTCGGGGGGTTGGTGCCAGCTCCCCCAATCCATAACTGTGCTCAACCCATTAAAACTAGACGACGCAACCGTGCAAAACAATTTGAAAATTGCATAACCACAAATATCATCGACAGACAAGTGACAAATAACAGCAAATGCTACTACCCAATTAATGCACGCACCAACCAATTCAAGAACTCGTTTTTCCCATCAACTATCATCAAGTGGAACCACCTGAGTGACACCACCATCGATTCGCCATCAGTCAACTCATTCAAGAAGGCAATCGATACATCCATTTAATTGTCCCTGCGCCCTATCTCATCCGATGCGTTTATGCCCAGTAGCAATAATGAATTGACCATGCATAGACTAAGTGTAAGTGAGTAGGGCCCTGCATCGTATACATCCAGATCCAGATCCACTATTTAAAAGACTTAATGATAATGATAAAAATATGGTCGTGTGTTATGAACTCGCCACCCAAATAGGGTGGTGCTGTTACGCTTTTTGCTATTTTTCAGCATTAATTTGTCAATATTTTCCAAAGTATGAAAGTTTATGTAACAAATTTGATCTCATTTTGAAGCTATGTTACTGTGCTAGCTCCCTGTGAAGTTTCATTGTTCTAGGTAACATTCTGGTGGAGTTACAATGGTTCAAGTTTGGGACAGTAGGGGTGGTGCTGGAAGCGACGCCGCCTGTACAAAGTCAATGGGAAATTTTACATTTTGTGGTTGATTTGGGGAAAACTTGAATTTCTCTGCCAAATTTTGGCTTTTGACTGTGAATGTGGTACCAAACTGAAGCTTATAAACTGCTTTATACCATGAAAGTACTGAACAATAGGTTTGATGTTACAATAGTAACCAGGAAGACTGAACAATCGTTATTTGACCTAAAAAGGCAATGCCTCCTGTACAAAGTAATTGGCAATTAGAGATATTGTAGTACCCTTGGGAAAACTGCAATATCTCGGCCAAATTTTAGCCTATGATTGTGAATTTAGCACCAAATTGAAGCTTTTAAACTGCTTCATACTATCATATCACTTTAACAATATGTTTGATGGTGTAACAGTACTTGGCAGGACCCAACCCCCTCATGAATTTGAAAAAAGCTCTATTTTCAGGGCTAAATTTCAGATTGTTATATTTTTCATTCTAAAATTGTAAACCATAACGAATTATACCTTGTTTGAAAGGTTTTATTATTCTCTACCAGAATATAATAATACTATTAATATTTGGGTGATTATAGATGACTTGACGCTAACAAAAATTAAAAATTAAAAAATCTAAATTTCCTGAATTTTTTCCTTATAACTTTTTTATCTTGCACCTGGTTTACTTTTTAAATGCAGATTTAGATTCATTGAGGAATTTCCTTTCAGAAAATGTATAGTTTTGATATATTAGGGTGTATACTTTTTGAGATACAGGTCTTTGAAGTGAAAAAGTGCCATTTGTAGTGAAATTGGCATGTAACGCAAAAGGCGGCGAACTTATAACACACGGCCATATAGTCTGCTACTCATATAGAAATTTTAATCATTGTCTATGAAGAACCGTTTTACAAACTTGATAATACTAGACCCAGCTACTAAGATCAGAATGGTGGTGAAATGAAAATCATTTGTTATCTACCACTTACACTTATTGCATGGTCAATTATTATTGACCTTGCACCGCCAAGTAGCTATACACAGCGGACGCTCACCCCTGAAAAGCACGATTTTTCTGCCTTGTTTTTTAAATCATCAGACGTGTATACTATTCAAAATGTGTCCTATATAAAAAGTTGAGATATAGCTCTATATTATATGTCTATATCTTACTTTTTTTATTAAAAAAAAATGTAAAAAAAACTGGGAAAAAGCTCACCGCTTTGCGTAGGTGTGTCCTCCGTGTGGGATCTTGCAGGAAAGAGAATTTTTCTCGAGAGAGCGTTAGTCTCGTATATAGGTGTCTTAATTTTATCACTCAAACATTTTTTTCCCGCCACCGATGGGACTTCCTACACGATTGGGTGAAAAAAAACTTTGCAGAACTTTGATGGATCTCAGGCAACGTATCCAGTGGCCAGCCGGCACTACCCCCCCCCTTTACAAAAAAATAAAAATAAATAAAAATGGCGATCGCCCGATTTATGCTCTATGATGGGCAAAAAAAATAAATAATAATAACACCTACTCCCCTCCCAATCCCCCCCCCCGATAAAAAAAAGGAAAGAAAAAAAGAAAAAAAAAGAGAGGAAAAATTGGCGACCTGCCAGATTTACCAATTGAACTAGGGCCAAAACTTGATGACCTTTACGATGGGAAAAAGGCCGAAAACAATTTAAAACTACCCCCCCCCAAAAAAAAAAGAGAGAAAGAAGAAGAAAAAAAAAAGGGTGGAAAATGGAGACCAGCTCTATTTATGATTTATGATGGGCAAAAAAAAATGAACATCTACCTCCCAAACCACCCCCCCCTCAAAAAAAAAAAAAAAAATGAAAAAAAGAGAGAGAGAAAAAAAAAGGGAAAAAATGGGCGACCAGCCAAATTTACCAATTGAACCTAACTCCTTTGGCCAATACTTGATGACTTTTATGATGGGCAAAAGGCCGATTTTAATTTTTTTATTTTTGCCATCATAAATCATCCGCCTCCCCCCCCCCCAAAAAAAAAAGTGAGAAGAGAAAAGTAAAGTTAAAACGGACCAGCTCGATTTTTTAAATTTATGATGGGCAAAAAACCCAAAAAACATCTAACCCCCCTCCAAAAGAAAAAAAGAGGAAGAAAAAAAAAAAGAAAAAAAAAAAAAAGGAAAGAAAAAAAGGGGGAATATGTGACAGGGGGAAAAAATGGGGTGTACCAGAAATGTAGAATTCAAATTTTGCCACCCCCCCCACTCTTTCGTAAAGATCAGTATTGGTTGGACTACCTGAATAAATCCATTCGATAAAAAATCTTCTTTGGGCCTGGAAGAAGCTAGTCCCGTTATGAGGTCAATTGAGTTCCGCGGGTCAATCTTGTTTACAATTCGTAAACAAAGATCGTCAATTACACGATAGTCAATCACAAAATATTATCCTAGTATTCTAATGCTTTACTGAGTGGGTTATGTCCTCTTGTTATTCAAGCTCTATAGGGTGCAAGCCCTCAACGTAGTTCAACATACAGTAGCTGGTGCACACTTGAGCCTGGTCTCACACGTAGAAATGTTTACTCCATAATTTAATAATTTATGCACGACGCTCGAATGATCACGTTTAGCATATGAAATACACTATCATTGTGCCTTCCAATGAACAATAGTCACGATAAAATTTAGATTCGTCATTTATTTTTTTGGTAAGTCCTCATTTCTTTATACGTTTTCAAATGTCGGGCGTAGTCCGACAGTGGATTCGTTGAAGTTCCTTTTTATATTTCTCTTCTTTATTCTAAAAAATATTGAAAGAGTGGGTCTACGCTTAACCTTTTGTGAAGTCGAGTCTTGCAGTTTTTCTTGCGAAATGGGTCCACTTTGGTTATGATTGACAGCGCGCACAACAAAGCGGTCTTTATCGGGAACAGCTGAATCGCGTTGTTCAGTAACGGTCACCGCACTTTAGTCATCGCAACCAGGAGGTGGAGCTCCTCGCGATAGCTAATCAGAGCGCCCAAAAATCAGAATGCATTGTTCTCTATTTCTGTACAAGCGGAATGGTAGACTTTTTTCCGTGTCTCATTCACTGAATTGGCTGATAGGAGAGAAACGGACCGATATGTCTACATTTGAATAATCTATATCACCTCTAATCCAGTCCAAAATACACAGGTAAAGTGATATATCAGGTGAGTGTGAAATAAATTGGAACTTTTACTGTAATGAAGTTAAAATATAAAAAAAGGGAATCGGTGGCCGATGGGGAATGCGTCGATCCGTTCTATGGTAGGTTTGCACGCATATGTGCACTTACACTTATGCATGGTCAATCATAATTGACCTTGCACTGGGAAGTAGGGGAGAACCCGGGGTATAGGACGTGTTAGCAGAGAACATTCAGCAGTTTTAGGGAACCAGGATAATATCTAAATGAATGAGAACTGCACCGCACGTCACATATTGGTCTGGAAAGTGTAGCGCTATTGTTATGGTTTGGGCTAGACCTGAGGCGTATAAACGTGGAAAACCATAGGTTAAATCACTGAATTAACTTACCAGGCTTAATTTGAGTGGAGGAGGTAGACATTTTGTATTTTGGCTATCATCTGTAGACTTTCTATGGCTGTCGTTAGAGCCCGGCCGATATGGAAGCGAGGGGGTAGCGTTTGATGGTAGCAGCCCGTTTATATCTGAGGCTGAGGAGTTTTTTGTTGTTTTACCGTGATGTCAATACTTGTGAGTTGGAGTTTACGAGTTGTCGGGGGATTGGTGTAAGGTTTTTGACTGTATTTTGTCGGACGAGAAGTATATCCGACGTGGGTGATGCTGTCGAAGTGTTGGACAGTGTAGGGTGAGAGAAGTCGTCAGATTGATTATGCGCGTCTGTTGCACATGTATAGTCTTTTAGTTGTGAAGTTTTCAAATCTTTTTCGCCGAAGGTTTTCATTGTGTGTCTATGGGAACAAGGACGCCAGGGGTAGTATGATCCGTGTAACGGGGTAGATAGAGAAGTCAAGTAAACAATCGGATAGCACCGTAACTAGAAGTATGACAATTAGAGTAATAATATGTGTGAGAACAGAGCGAAAAGTAGGAGAAAAATATCGGGAACAGATCGCGAGAAGCTGTCAGGTGACCACGTCGTGAAGAACTTGAGAACAATGAACGGATGTAAGATGTATTTAGGAAGAACACTATGGTAGAATGCGTAGAGTGTGGGGACGTTGCGATGCGGGTAACGTAAGAGTTGTTAACACGAATCCCGTCAAACAGTCAGATAGCGGCGGTGTTGAGAGTTGTTGTAGAGCAACCTACATACCTAGCCGCCTAGTCCGATAGGGTGAAGTTTGTTTTTTACGATGACAGCCCAGAATCAACTGTAGCACAGTCATTAGGCAGAATTACAGGGCATGGCTAGGGGTATATCAGTGACATACATGTACTATATTTACAATACGAGACTATCATCATGTGCCTTCAGTTGTAAGAGCGTATACAAATTCAATTTTTGTCAAAAATTTACTTTGAACTGTAAAAAATGGTTTTTGTTGATTTAGTTTTAATAAAACAACGGAGAAACCTCACGACCGGCAGTTCATCACAGCTATGTGTAGGCTGTAATATAGATGCCAGTTAGCACATCCTCACTTGTTCCATCTAGCACACTGAGAACTGTAACAACGTGACCCGTGTAACTTCCATACCGGTCTCCCCTACCTTATTGCAGCATTTTCTTCCAATGGAAAGTCAATGCAGAAAAGTGTCTTGAGCAGCTCCCAGCCTGGCAGCCAAGTCAAGGTGGCATATCCAAAAAAGGGTCTAAAATATTCTACTAAACAAAATAATATCTAATGGAAAAGTTATATTGCAATGAGACCTATAGATTTATCTTAAATATTTGTAGGTAGGTTTAAAGCTGGTTTCGCTAATTAATCTATTGAGAAGTTTCCATCAGGCAACCCCCGCCCAAGAGGGCGACAGACAGCCATTTTTCAGTACTGACTGATGTTGGTTTGCAGCTGTATGTGGCATATGTGGTTATCTACATGACATGTGTAAATGATCTACCAAAGTAAAGTTAGTCAGACATTAATAAAAGTAGCAATGTCTACTAGCCAATATTATTACTGCCATATAAAATGTATTGAAATATGTCTTATGTTGTTGTTTGTAAATAAAACAATCAAATAAAATCAAATATTAAGCAAAACAAACTTGCGTCACACACTTGACCAACATTTATCGAAACGCCACACTTTAATTTAATAAAAACTCATTCAATATCAATGATTATCAATTTAACTTTTAGTAGATCTAGTGTAAAAGTTGTATGGAATTCGGACAATTTAAATCATATATGATTTAGTAATAATGTAATAGCTGAAATGTAACTGAAACCCGGAGAATTGTATTCCCGAGCTCCCCAACGAAAATGGGCGCTAGTTCAGGTGAGTTACTTCTCCTCGGCTCTAAAAAGCCTCGCTCTAGACTCACTTACGCCAAAATCAGCATATGGGGCCATGCATACAAAAATCGCTGGAAAGCTTAGATTTAGGGGTGCATTATCTACATCAAATCGCTTTGTTACCTGTCCAGCGTTTCGAGCCACCTCAACAGCAGTCTCTAAGAAATTTTCAATGTCTTCATCTTCAAACTGCGTAGCAGCTGTAGGTTTCTCTGCCATCTTTGCAAAAAAAAATTGGTAAATTTGAGGACAACACCAAAATGTCTGGAATCAATTCGGCCTAATTTATGTAGAAGAATCGCCCGGCCGATTTCGACATTCATATTTTATGAGCATCGCATGGGCCTATGCCTGGCCTATTTCATATTGACCCCCAAAACATAGGCCTACATTTATCAAGATAAATCATTCTATGTTGCATCATGTGCCCTCTCTTTAATTCGAGTTTTACTTCTTTCTTTATTGTATTTGTAGGCGCGATCATACAAGTAGTCGTTTAATTGGATATTTTGTCATTTCGCATTTCCATTTTAGGCCTAAACTTGAAACACCATCGATTTGTAACAAATCTGATTTGGGTTCTTACCAAATGCATAAAGTAAGAATTTATTTATATCGTTATTATATAGGCGCGGATCCAGGGCCTCGATCATCAGCCCCCAGCCCCCCCCCCCCCGAAAAGGTAAATTCTAGCCAATTGACGGACTGAACCTATCCCTCTTCGACTGATATAACCTTCCTGACGGCCGATGGCTGAATTTTTTTTACCTCCCCACCCCCATTGTCGCCAGCGTGACGTGTTGCAAGCTCGGTGTGACGGGGAAAAAAATTCGAGTACCAAAATTTGAAATTCCAATTTTGCCCCCCCCCTCCCCATCTTATGAAATCCTGGATCCACCACTGATCATAATTTATTCATAAGCTAATTTTATTACGAACAATTACTCTGAGTGACATGTCATCTCTTTGTAAACGGAAGGCCTTGGCCAATATTTGTTTATTATACTGTCGACCATTGTCGTCCTGAGTCCTTTCTCTCAATGTTCTGTTTGATTGTATTATCACATATGCTTACATAAATTTTGAATGGTCATGTCTATGTTTCTAAACGGAACTGAAATCTGAAACTAAATCAGAATCTGTATTAGACTCTGCCCATGAATACAAATGCAATATTACATTGTAGGTGAAAGAGTAGTAAGATCAATTTGGGCTAGGCAGAAGTTGGCATACTGATAATTGAAAAAGTGAAATGAATGTTTTAAATGGCCAACATAATTTTGTTTACATTTAATCAATTAAAATGTTACTTCATCCCTCGATAACTATGTACGTAATTCACCACGACTCGGTCCAACCTCACCTTCTAGAAAGATCTTGGGGATATTTAGAATGTCAATGTTTGAAAAACGTTTTTAATGTTTGCCGCCCTCATAATCCAATATGTATGACCCTGCCAACCAACCAACCAACCTATCGCTCCTTGAACGCGGGAAGGATTTACTCAGTAGTCGGTGGAGTAGGGAAGGGGTACTTTAAAATTTATACTTTACCTTTTCAATTAAACCAGCCTGTCTGAATTAAAGTCCTCTTAGTCGGAGTTGGGGGCTAGATAATATTTTTAGACCGAATTCATACATTGGCGGCGATCCCGGGGGGGGGGGGACGTGTCCCCCCCCCTCGATTTTTTCTGGGGGAGGATCGTCCCCCCTCGATTTTTAAAGCTTAACATATTTTTATGTAATGATTAGCTTGGGAAGCTAATAAAGAGGTAAAATGTATGTCTGTTAATATTATAAGGATAAATTTTAGGCTCGCGCTTCGCGCTCGCAAACATTTTCATTAGTTTCTGCATAATGTGCGAAGTATGCAAATGTTGAGTGTATTATTTTTTTCACTTCGGGTGTTTCCACCCCCCCCCCCTGTCGTGACATGAAATCTCTGCGCTTGAATACATAACAATCAGGGGCCGCGCGGAGCGATTTTGAAAGTGGAGGGGCTGAACCGAAGTGTGGGGGGGGGGGCTGAACAGGCTAAAAATCACAAATGTATGGTCATTTTTGCATTTTTGTACACGTTGGCTGAAAAAAAGTGTGGGCAGCCCCCCCCCCGACCCCCGGCTCCGCGACCCATGACAATATCATCCATGACGGGGCGGGGAGGGGGTAGGTTAATTAGGCCACTCGGGTTGGTCAGGTTTTCATTTTCTGTTTCTTTTTCTTAATATTCATATTTTGGAGGTTTTGGGTTGGGTAGGGGTAACGGCCCAAAATTTTAGCAATTTTACTTGGTTCTAGGACAACTACACCCTGGACAATTCACTAGCGTACCTAGCCTGATTAGACACAATGAAAACGGGAGGGGGGGGGGAGGGCGCACTATTGTTTGTGCATAATAGTGCGCCCCCGTTTTCATTGTGTCTAATCAGGCTAGGTACGCCACTGCAATTACCCCGGACAATACACCCGCTAAAAAATTACCGCCTAACCCTTTCATTTCTTCAGAAATGAGCCAAATAGAAGTGTAACAATTTGCCTATAACCCCCCCTCCCTTTAAGGCATTATGAAGCAAGAATTTGTTCGTCCGTTAATCTTCCTTTTCCTTTCCACAGGAACTGGAAATTGTAAATACTAAAAAATCACTTAAAAAGAAAGTTGTACATGTATTAAGTTTTATTTTAATTCTTCAGATTTTGAAAATTCAATTTGTGACTCTGCTGATTTTGTATGGCCTTATTTTTTTCCTGCAAATTCATGGGAAAATTCATACTTCATGGAAAACAATTATTATCAATTCCATTTGCATATGCGGGTTCATTCACTTCCCAGTGTTTCGTATAGATTACAAAGACCGTATACGATTTATATACACAAGCATATCTCATACATAATTGTTGATTTGTATCCCAAACATTGCAGTTGCTTGTTAACAAAATTTATTGAATGAAATATTCTTGCAATCTCATTTGGATTTTATAATAAGCTTTGCAAATCCGTAAACGTTCTTTGTGGCTAAAATGTGGGCGTTCTGACGTTTAGAGAGAAGTAGTGCGGAGCATCAAGAACGTCTGTTTATCTTTAATTTTCTTAAGTATCTTAGTATTTCCACAATAGTACACGTTTATGGTTTGTTTTCATTTATGAATGTAAAGGAAATAAGATATTCCGTTAAATCCGCAAAGCTGCAGTTGTCCTCCAAATGCATTTCTCGAATAGTTTGCTGATTATTGGAATACCTAGTCGCATCGCTTTACTTTAGCCGAAGTGTGTAATGTACTATTTATGTTTATTCATGACATGCCATCGAATTATTCAGATTGGGGGAATGCATTTACGGATCATCATAATGCCTTTTAATGCACTATAATAATAAAATAATGCTATATACGAAACCCTTTCAAGCTATAATGTGCAGATGAAGAGAGGATTATAATTATAAAGAGATGATATACATGAAAAATAAGGCCTACATGTATATTCGCAGAAATATTTTATTTGGATTGTCAACCCTTATTTGTTTCATCATGCATGACTTGTAAATAATACAATACAAAATATGATAATTTTGAGAGAAATTTGAAATTTCGTCTTTGTTAAAAGTGAATATTTAAGCATACATGTATTTAGAATCAAATTGCATTGGTATTTAACGGTTGTCGAGGGAGAAAATTCCCACTTAAAAAACAAAAAAACAAAACAAAACAGATTTCGACGATATTTCTCCCCAAAGTGTGCATGATACATTGTGAATCCACACCACCATTGTCTATCTAGCTTCTTTTATAATTATTAAAGGGATGATTTTCCTTTTTCGGGAAGCAGTAAGTTTATCACAAGAATCCCGCCAATGCCCGCCGCCCTCCCTAATTCTCAAGGCTATCAAAAAACTCTAAACCTCTTCACCCCTCTCCCTCTGTATAATAAATGCAATGTGACTATGAACCTTTGAGGAACAGCACTTTTCTTCTGAAAATTGACATATGACATCATAACCTGGAAATACAGCTTCTTTCAAAAGGGATGATTTTTACCGGGAAACATTAAGTTTTTCACAAGAATCCTGACATCCTCCCTAATTATCTTAAAAGACCCCTCCACCCCTCTCCCTCTCTATAAATGCAATTTGACTATGAGCCTTTGAGGAGAAGCACTTTTCTTCTGAAACGTGACATATGACATCCATTTTGTCAGATATCATGACCTGAAATCTATGACCGGCCATTCAGCTGGGCAGGTGTCTGCTGTGTGACGTCAGATGCTAGCCCGAAGGGAGTTGTAACAGTTCACAAAATATGGAATCCAAATATGAAAGAAAAAAAAAACTGTTTGTTAACCGGATATGAACTCTTTCGTTTCCATAAATAAGAACAACTGACGGCAGTTACTAGGTTAGAAGCTCCACTTTAATATATATAAAAATAACCCATCAACGAAATGCAGCATTGGAAATAAATGTTAGTGCCAAAATACTTCCTTTCGGAGTTTTTTTTTTTTTATTTTTTTTATAATTTACTTTGTACTTCAATAAGAACGTTTACTATTTAATCGTGACTGAACTACCCAACTTTGTGTGGGCACTCATATTTTTTGTGTTATAAAAATATTTTATTATTAGTTGCAGTTCATGGTATATTTCTGTATAAATTATCCGATGTTCATTATTTGGAAATAAAAACGCCTTGAGCAGTAAAGTACTTGCTTTTTTGCTATTAACGCAAAATTGGTAACGAAATTGCTGCGATATATTGAGTACAGGATTAATGTGTTATCAAGCAAGTAAGCCTATTTTTATGAGACTACATGTTGCATTCTGGGTCAGGAAAGGGGACAGGTTGAGTAGTTGAGGTCTTGATGTGATGCTATACAGAGCTGCCAGTTCGTATTGGCTTTAAGATTTATAAACACACACTCCCACACATCATCCCATGACGCACCCACATCATGCCCCCCTTGCCCCCACCCATCTCTCTTTATCTCTCTCTCTCTCCCCCCCCCTTTCTCTCTCTAAATTTTTACACATGTAAGGTGTGAACTGTCTGTAGTCTCCCGGCATTGTTGTTTCCTTCACCGTGCAGCCCAGAAACCACTAAACTATATCAATCTACTAGTACTCTGTCCGTTCTCCTGTCAATTACAGACATGTGTTATACGCCTACAAACCACCAGACCTTTTATTACCCTACAGGTGATCATTGTAGAAACAAAAAAAGAAGTGATCTTGCTTTGAAGACGCGAACAAAGACAAGAAGTTTTCGGGGTGTGAGGGAGGATGTGTGTGGGTGAAGGTGAGGTGTGTGTTATGGTGTGTGTGCATGTGTGTGCTGTGTGTGTAGTGTGTGTGGGTGTGTGGTGATGAAGAGAGAGAGAGAGGAGAGAAGAGAGAAGAGAGAGAGAGAGAGAGAGAGAGAGAGAGAGAGAATGAGGCATAGGAAATAAAAACAACGAAGTGGATATTTAAGGAAGAGAAAAAGTGCAGCTGCAATGAATACAAAAATGGAGGCGAAGTCTCAGAGGAAGAAGAAGAAGAAAAAACAAAACAAACAAAACAGAGAGACATGAGATAGACAGAGAGCGAGAGGGGAAAGAGGGATCGTTTTCATAAAACATTAAATAGATGAATGAATTACACACAATAATTAGAGACTAAAATAAAAACAGAAGTAAAAATGTAGATTGAGAGGAACAAGCTTTGATCTTTATTTGTTATGCGTACAAAAACTGTACATTTGGAACATTTCTTATTTTATTTACAAGTCATTAATTACATATTCTGTACTTTGTATACATTCGATTCGACTAGAATATTTGATCAATGTACAATTATCAACAAGGTATAGGAACACATTAAAATAAATTCAATATTCTAACACCCGAGTATACAATCATATAACAGTTCAGTTTTGCGTGACATTTGAAACACTGTCAATTGCAATCCAACAAATTGTGCATATTAATTTTTATATAGAACAGTCATACCGTTTTCAAAAAGCAATGAACATGATGTAGCCAAAGCCTACAGCTCAAGCACAATATTTTATACCATGATTCAAACGTTTTGACCCCAAGCTGTTATTAAATACCCAGGAGCAAAAAAGCATAGGACCTTGAAACAAACTTCCAACAATGATGTTTTGTAATGATATTCATGTTACATAAAATGCATCGTAAACTTTACAAAATTAATTTCCTTCTATTGATTTTACTTAGTCATGTATTAATGCTCTCCCTTGTTCTCTATTTGATTTCACGTATAACACAATCCTAAGAGGACATCAATTTACCAAATGAAACCAACCAATCACTCATTTTACCAATGTGTGTAACAATGCACAATGTAGGGGAGAGCGGGGTTATATGGAACATTTTTCACAAAAATGGCCGTAAAACAAAAGCGGATTTATTTCAAAAACAATAAATGATCAGCTTGAGTGTATATCTGTATGCTACAATGTACCCAATAAATTCTAAAATTAGTGATGGTTCCGGAAAAAATCCCTCTTCAACAAGACCATGTCAAGTGTTCCAACTAACCCATACACGGGGTTAGTTGGAACATGGTATGGGGTAAGTTGAAACATTGTGCATGGTATCTTAAAATATATTTAAACTATCTACAACATTATTGCATGGGTTCAGCTAATTTGCTTTATTGATTCCAGTTAAAATACTAAAGATTGGTTTTCATTTTTCTTTTTTACTTCATGTTTTATTACACTGGATGGCATCCACTCACATACAGAAATTCTTAAGTCCTGTGAAGTAGCATTCTGAATAAAAATTGTCCATTTGCACTAATATACATTTATAAGAATATTTCGGAACACGCACTGAATTATATGATTTTTATTTTTTTGTTCAGCTGAAAGCTATTTACTTAGTACATGTTCCATAACCCAGTTCAAAATGTTCCAACTAACCCCAGAGGCCCATTTGACATTTGTAAGCTTACAGCACAAAAGAGGGAAAACAACATGCCACATATTTAACCTTGTTTGTATCTTGGTAAACTGTTTGTTATACTAAAAAACAGGCCAACTTAATTTATGATCTTCTTTGAGATAATAAACATTTGTAAAAGTGACAGAGTTTACTCAGAAGGTAAAATCAACATTGCTTTCTACTTCACGAGCTTGAAGCATGTTGTCTGTCTAAAATGTGGTGGATGGCAGTTGCTAATAGCAACAACCTGAGGGTAGATTTGCATAAATATATTTATAGCCGTTAAAGAAAATTACAATGTTTCAACTAACCCCGTGTTCCAACTAACCCCACTCTCCCCTACACACTTGTCATAACATCTTTCTCCTTTCTAACGCCACAACACCGTCATAAACCATAATTTATAGAATATTATAGTTCTTTAGGCTGTGGAAGATATTGAGGGCCTATGCAGTGCCCTCACATATTGCGGATACACCACTACGCCATTTACTTTGTGAACCTCCTAGATAAGAACATTTGTTCGATTTTTTTATTATCACGGTAGTGAAACGATGTAGAGATCACAGGTATGTACTTTACATGACATTAGCTTACATGTACAGCTATTCTTTGAAAATTTATGAGGATTATTACAGAATGTTGACCATTCCTATGAATTAAATTTAGCATACAAAATATCCATCAATTCTTCCTAGCTTTGTTTAATCTTTGCATTTATATGTTCGCAAGTAATATCCAACACGAGAATAATAAAATTTCATTTTAGATATTTCTGTCTTGTATCGGTTAAAACAATTTATTTAGTATCATAATTGATGAATGGCTATGGTATGGGGGTACTGCATAAAGACAATAGTGATTTCTTAAATATAATCAGGAGTCTAGCCAAACCACTTTTAAATGAGATTGTTTGAATTTTCTTAATATTTCTGAAAATGATTCATCAAGCAAAGACACGCAAGTGATTATACCTTGTAATTTCTCAACAACATAAAATCGGAAAACCGTGATTTAATGACAGAATATTAATGAGGGTAGTCAATCCACCAACCCCCACTACACACCCCACCCCGTGCTCCCCTTTATCAACGCCGATATGTGTGTCGCATGATCATGATAATGAGTCCAGGTTGCTCAGCTTAAAATATAATGTTCTCTCAAAAATCGTGTCTCGTATCACAATTTCATCCACCGTGTACATGGAAAAGTCGTTAAAATTAGAGACCGAGGACTAGACACGGTCGTATCCCGATATTACATTGGGACGGTCGTCGGTAATACATGAGAGCGTTAAAGCGCGAAATCCGGAAATAGAAATTCCTTGAAAGATGTGATGGTGTAATATGGGCTCAATACAGAGAAAAGGATGAATTTGGCTAACAATAAATGAAATTGGAAATTAGAAAAAAAAAGAGAAAATCTGATTACACTCACATCTAGTTATATTAAAAATCTTTGGGTTCATTTTAGAATTAAATTGAAAAAATATTAGGCCTAATCTTTTGTTTGATTAAAAAAAAGAAAAAAGAATGAACTTATGTTCATCTTCATCCCCAAACAGACAAAATTGTTTTAATTTAGGGCTTAGTCAAACATATAGCAGGAATCCATAAATACAAATGAACTAATAGCAGAAATTATGAAGTATTATAAATTTTAACAACAGAAAATATAAAGTAGTATATAATTTCTCATATGACACGGACGACCGCGTCATAGAAGAATTATAAGCTCTCATACAAAAGGTAGAATTTTGTTTTTATTTAGGGCTTAGTCAAACATGTAGCCGGAATCCATAAATATAGATGACCTAATAGCAGAAAATATGAAGTAGTATATATTTTTCTCATATGACACGGAAAACCGAGTCTGGGAGAATTATAAGCTGTCATAAAAGAGGAAGAACCTACTTCATTTACGGCAGGATTTCACTGTTTCAGACTTGACCCTCTTAGCCCTAAAGGCAGACAATGATCATCTTCATGTATACTAATACATCATCTCCATCCAACCCTCTTAGCTGGACATCCATTACAGAGAGGGCGAGGGGATACCTATTTACCAAGTGGTCTAACCCACGCATGGAGCAACAGTCATACCAACACACCAAATGTGTCCCGACGTACTGCTGGCTATATCAGCAGTACATGTATTTTACGTTGATCCGATGTCGATCCAACGAGTGTGACTGTATTATAATCGCACAGACTCTATGAGTGTCCGAGGGGGTGTTGTAAGCCCACGCTTTCTATGAAATGCAGGGGTATCGGAGGCCTTTGTGGTCAGTAGTCCTATCCGGCAGAATACAAATGAGTAATCGATGCGAATCAGCAATGAATCCAACTTGCCTTTAAATGTATAGGAATAATTAGAACATATGTGTGTGGAAAACTATTCATAGGTATATATTACACCCAATAAACAACTAAAGATAAAAAATCGAACGTGTAAAAAAAAAAAAAAAAAAAAAAAATCGAATTACGATCATGCATTACTAGTGCTATCAACAGTAAGATATGAAAACATTTATGGCTAATCGTTTCGAAAAACCATATATCTTTGAATATATATTTAAGAGCTGGATCGGAGGGGACTATTTGAAGAGGTATAGAACTCAGTCATGGCGTAATGATGGTGGTGGTGGTTGGGAGGGGGGGGTGGTTGGCGGTACAACACAAACGTTTTACGTCAAAATTTGACGATCTCTTTCTTCAGGACATTTTGTGAGGAATGCTTTAAATGAAGCTTATCATCGAAAAGGACTCACTTCATGTAACATATTAAGAATCATTCGTGCAGCATAGGAGTTTTATTCTGACAAAATTTGACATTCAGACGCCCCCCGTAAGGCCTTGTTTTAGCCGACTTATACTCGTGTTGTTGTCTTACTGCGATCAGTGAAAGAGAGTCCAAACGCCCTGCGGAACCTTAAGAATAGATTTAATAAATCCAAAACCGGCTCTATAATTAGATCCTGCAGCGCACCGTTGCTTGATCAGAGCAGGCATAAAAAGCGAAGCGTTGGTTCTTTAACTAAATGGCGGTCTATTGGTTGGGCATAGAAAGGAGAATTGTGTTTGTTGTGTGTGTTCGGCACCTTAATAAGGAAAAAAGGACCGGTGAACGTGTTGCCTCGGAGCAAAGCAAGGGGCTTCCACGGATTGTCGAGGGGTATGAAGTTCCCAAGGTGTTGACAGAAATCGCCTTTGAAAAAGCCTGAAAATCCGCAAAAGATGTTTATTCTTGGGACAAACAACATCTAATGACACTTTTATCTTTCCCGAGAGAGACAGGGACGAGAGTAAACATTTTGGGCTGGATTTGGCATAAACTGATAAAGTGACTTGTTTGAGGGGGAACAGTCACCATTGTCTATGGTCTGAAACCAGTATAATCCCGTATCCTTGATATATAGCATCACTCCAGGCGTGAAATGTTCTCGAACTGTTTATGTTTTTTCCTTTTTCTGAGAGTATGGTTGTCTGAGGAAACAATATTCTCATCACTTAGTCTGAAAAATTGTGCACATGCATCGAATGATTACTGATTAATCCATTATACTTTCGAAAACATTTATATAATATTATGTTTCATGAAAATAACAAATCATTACTATTCTCTGCAAACCAATCCTGTTTTCTGGCATGAAATCCACTGAAGGCTATTTTTTAACGAATCATGCGGTATATTTATGAAGACTAACAATTTCAGTCTATAGTATCTTCTAAGCTTGTCCTTCTTTATTAAAGCGAGTATAAGATCATACGTATTAGGTCTTATAAACATAATGATCACAGTCTTCCAAAAGTTTTAGGCACTAATAGAAGATTTCAACAGAATTATTGTTTCCATTGTTCTTGTGTATCTTGTTATTGTGATCATAACTATCACTGAAATAGCTAATAACTATACAATTCACAGCATCATGGTAAAAATCAAATAAAGTGATAATAATTATCAGATAAAGGGAATTTTAATAATGGAATAGATCTTAAATAGTTTTCGACGTTAACCTTTAAACAGAAGGAGTATAAAGAGGATATATATTGATTGTAGTCAGACTATCATGCTTTCAGAAAAGCTTAAGATAATTCAACACCCATGGTATCAAGGTATATACAGTGTATTTCCATATATAATATTCTATAAAATTTAGTGAATAATTTATATTATCTCATTACTACGATGGGGACCGTATTTACCATTAATCAGCTAAGGACATAACACATTATAATGGACAATGACTGTCATTCTTCAAAAGGATTAATTCCACATCATTCCCCGTGACATGTAAACGTTTTTAGAGGGAGATAATAAATGTATTATGCTTTTTTGTAGACAAGAAATAGCTATTTATATTGTTCTCAATAATTATGCCATGGGATCTTTTGTAATTTTTTAAACAGAAATTTGGTCAAATCTATCAGGTCACTTCCATAGATTATGTGTCAGCGGAGAGGAAATAGCAGTTCGAAGATCAGGCGTGTTCACTGATGCGGAACATCTCCCCTACTGTTTACTATCAATTTAACTTTGTCAAAATATACAAAGCTAATTATATTGTATATTTGCTCACACAAAAAACGAAGTACACCCTTTCCAATTCATATCATTATAAACATTTTCTAAATTGGTCTTCGTATTAAAAGGATTGTATACTTTTCAGGGATTGTCTCTTTTTGAAGCAAATGAAATGGTTCAGTTTCAGAGAACAGAAGGGAAAGGGGTATTCCTCAAATATGATGACACCCATCCCAACGGCCTCATTTTTACAAACATTGCTCACAGCCACAAATTATATGAAAAACACACAGCCAAGATTATTATCACATCAAATAAAGTTCAACTGTAAATAAAAGTGTTCCTGTCCAATCCATTATGAAACGCACCAAGGGCAATTACTGGCCTGTTTCGTAAAGATGGCGATCGACAAAACATGTGATGAATAATACATCTGCCAGCCCTAGTGTTTTGATAAACTGATAATATCTTTATTGTTGTTATGCTACTGTATTTAATCATGCCTAATGCTTGTATGTGCCCGAGGCGAGGCAATTTCCCTCACTCTGGTTCGAGTTTCTCTCCTTCTCATCGAATCATTATGGTGAAATAACGATTTTGAAGATAAGTTTTCATATTGTGTATCATAACAGTTTTTTGTCAATAATTACATTGCTGAGAAGCCACTGAAATTCAGGTTGCTCTTGCGTGAGGACTTGAGGAAAAATACATTATCTCCAATATAAGCTTACATAAAATCAAAGAAGCCAAATAAATTCCGTATAACTTGAAATAGCCGATTATTGAATATTCGACAAAGACTATAAATTATGCGCAGTTTTGTTTCGGTTGCCATTATAATGTTGTCCATAATGTTCATTTACTTGTATGCAGCATGATTGTCTGTACGTTTTCAAATATCTCTTTTGGAATTATGTACGTTGGATATTAAAGCAAATTTTTATTTTTGACTAATACAATGATGTAATAACACGTATGAAATATTCGGCTAATCCATTTTGAGTTCACTTGAAGTTCATTATGAAATACACAGAGCATATCACCAGTAAGCACAATTAGCAAATACTCGCATGTTATCCCAACTAACGGTTAGACGACTAACATCATCATATCCACATAATTAGATTTACCAAAGTGAGATGTCATGACGCAAAACCGGAAATTGCGTTCAAAACACTAAAGAAGCGGCAAACTATAATATGTAAAATCAACCTCAAGCACGACAAGACGGTATTTATGTAATTCCTTGCAAGCCATCATTTGTCTATTACATGTTTTACAGATAAAGTGCATGAATTACATCGATATTCAATCTTATGTGCCCAAAATGAGAACAATAAACATATTTTGATTGATCGATGTAGGTTACATTATACATTCAATGAAAATCACAGATTAAGAAGACATCAGTTATGTCACCAGTTGATCACCATTATTTGTTTAATGTTTGATCACTCCGACAGTGCAAGGTCAGGAAGGAGAACATGACGGAAACAAAATGGAATCCAATTACCCTCGATAGCATTATACTCCAAGAGGCAGTCGTCTGCATTCAACAAAGCTCATTAGTGTATTCCATGACTAATGTAATTGCACGTTCATTCCATAGAGGAGTGGCGGTCATAACTTTGATTACTCATGCCCATTCCTTGCCGACGATGTCGCTGATTGTGTAGGTCGGTCATTTCCTTTTGTTTCTTCCATTCTGATTAAAATGAGAGATAATGTCGTCGCTCTATGCACATCGTATTGACCGTGGTTGCTTGCTGGGTCGTACATGCCACAGTCATGGCGGCAACGAGAGGAAATGATTCAAGTATTGATCCAAAATAAATATTTCGTCTGCCCACATGAACATTATACATTTCATGGCGTTAATTTACACTCGAGCGGAGATGCAGTTTATCTTAAATCTGCAAGGGTGTTTTGTTTTCATTGAAATTAAACGCGCGCACTTTCAGTAGAGCTGCGCCCTCTTGTTTGTTTGAGACGAGGTGAAAATAAAATAAATTCTCTTTTAAATAATTTGAAACACTCTATAGATCATAAAAAGACATAAATGACATTCTTAGAGGTAAATTGTAGAATGATTATATACAAAGCTCATACCAAACATCTATTATCAATAAATAACTTATAGTCCTGTAAACTCTTTCTCTCACAACGCGTTTGATCATAATACAATCTCCTTTCGAACACAATCATAGACAATTGGGATAGCTAGCACAAGGTCGCATAGTTTCATAAAAGTGAAGTTCTGGATTACAGTACACTATAATTATATTCCTGCTATATATCTGAGCAATAGTTTCAAGTAAAGGTCAATAATGTGCCTCAGTCACACTGATAGGGGGCGCTGCTCCTCCTTCACAGCTGAAACCTGAAAGGCTACCAGCACTAGGAAGGGCAGCACCACGTCCATCGCCTTCCTCGACCACTTTCCTTCGAGTACCAAGGAGTTCAAATCGAGCCGCGATGTCATTGAGGGTAGAACTAGCAAGACTGTTTCGCCTTGGTTGTGGAAAGAAGCCTTCAGTGGTATAAAGGATATTGGCCTGGAGTCCCTTGAAGTGATGGTCAGGTTCGGACCGACGGCGTCTCTGAAGCCTGACCGCAAGGTCTTCTTCAGGCGTGACACCAACCGATGGATGAGCGACTTTCGTGCTGAGACGAGGCGACCGAGCAGGAGGAGAGTCGCCACACCTCGCGGGTGATAGCGATGCCTCTCGGCGATTCGGTAGAGGAATTACTGCAGGAGTACTGTTCCTTCGACCTGCGCCAAACAGACCTTCTTGAATGGGTTCTAACAAGGTCGGTGCAGAGCTACGACGAGATCTCCGACCGTAGTTTGATGGTGGATGTAAATGAGCATTCCTTGATTCATGTTCATGCCCCATTTCCGATCCCTGTCCCTGGACTTCTTCCTCCCTTAGCTCAGGCAAATCGCACATGTGATGATTGACATGATCGCGACTGCTTTGTCTCTGTACAGGCATGACGTCGGACAGCACGCGACGTCGTGAGTTCGGTGATGTGCGCGATCTTTCCATAACTCCATCGCGTTTCGTCCCTTCCGCCGATCCATCGACATGAATATCGATATCATTAACATGAGTACCCTCCTCGGGCAGTGAAAAGCTTCTTTTATCCATTCTGTCAACTCAACATCCACTCTTTCATTGATTCCAAGAAACACGTCAAATAAGTGTTATCGACAACTCGAAGATCCTGAGAAACGACCATTCCCTCCAGCACAAACTGGCTGCTGGTGAAGACGAGAGAAAAAAGAGGAAAATATATTAACTCGCCGTTACGGTCGGCCGGCTAGATTACATCAATTTCTCTCAATATAGCTCGCGTTGGATCTCGTCGGGATGTACCGCTGAGAAATGGCTGGACGAATTAGAACTAACATTTACGCGAGGGGGGCTGCTGGGACGGTGGCGTATTAAGAGAATGATGGTGTGGTGCGGAGATAAACAGGTAATCTGGCTTGATTGAGACTCGCTTGATTGCTTGATTGGTGGCCGTGAGGGTGAAGGTGTTAGACTCGACGGGAGAGAGACCGCGCTATTGTATACTGCACTCCTTTCCCTTGTTTACTCCACCATGTCCACCACAAGAACCGAATTATACTAAGAGCTACCCGCTGGGGCCACCACCAAGCAGCTCGAGACTCTCTGAGATGTTGGATGAGAAGAAGGTGGAGGAGGCGTAGACGGTAGAATGTGTTTCTTATTCATGAGGATTAGCCACACTCAATCCCTGATGCTGCTTGACCCAAGATGGCGAACTCTTCGCTCAACACCTTTTATCCAATGGTGCTTGAGGGGGTTACCTACACCTGACACTGTGCGGGCGTACTGGGGGAGGTGCTGCCGCGATGTTAATGGACTTCAGCTGTCTACCTGCGGTTAAAAGAAAGAAAAAGAGAAGAGAAGGACAGAATAAATAAACGGGTATTATACATATTATCAGGAAATATATATCACAAACAACGGGCTTTAGATAGGAAAAAAGATAAGAACAGATCTGTATGTCACATAGCTTTTTTTTTTTTTTGCACCTTTATGATGTGATTTTTAAATGCATGTAGAAGTTTGCCTTTAAAACTACATTATTAGATCAAATTGATGTACTTTTTTCTAAACCAAAGTTTTTCCTTTTGACTGATATGTTTTGTCCCGTTTTTGTTTGCACTCTTACAAATGGTTTCACCAACATTTCGAAAATTAAGAAATATTTGAACAAGATCACACAAAAATACTCAGTTTACATAGAAATGACAATACATGAAAACTTAAAGAACGATTAAAACGAGAATGGCACAATAACCGATGTTTTTATCCCCAAACTGTCGTTACCATCCATTGTGAGTATCTAAGGTAGATGCTGAACTACTATCTCAGTCCGCTGTCGTGAACAAGTGGTTCAAAAATATTTATACCTTGCATTTCTTTTCTAGAGCTGAGGAAAGTCGAACTATGATTAAGAAGCATGTAATCAATCTCTAATATTTGTAACATGGAATTTAAATAGAGAAAAGTGGTTACTTGTGATACTGAATTGGAGTTTAAAGATATAGATAGAGAGATTGATGCGAGACAGAGGGTGTAAGACTGTAAGAAAAATTGACAGAGATAGATAAAGAAAGAGAAAGAAAGAAAGAGAAAGAGAGAGACAAAAGTCAGATATAGAAAGTCAAAAGTAGATAAGCAAGATATAGCCGCCAGTCTCAGGTAGATAAAAAAAAAATCAGTGTAAGGAGAAAGAGATATAGAGACAACATACATAATTAAAATAGATACACTAGATAAAACTTTCAGACAAAAGGTGACAAATAAAGGAAGAGATAAAGTGATAGTGAACTATGTAGAATGAGACTGAATGTGGATAAAAACCAATGAGAATAACTGATACATTGCGGTGAGAGGACAATTTAGATGTTAATTACGATATGGAGAGCGAAATTGAAAACCAATATTCAGAGCCTGCCATAAAATGATATCGAGATATTATCATCTTTCTGGAAGAAAAAAAAATCTCAGAAAAAAAAGACTGTGAGCTGGTATAATGACTACGTTTTTTTTTAAAGGTTTTATCTGCATATAAAATAAAATAATGTCATTTGTTTGGTGGTTCGTGATCGCTGTTCGTGATAATAGGTTTACATCTAATAAAGATATAGATTGCCTTATAATTTCGAGCTTACTAGGTTCGCAATTTATCGTTTCAAGTATTGCTGCTCGGAGATAATTATTGCATATTTACCAGGGGCGTATCCAGGATTTCCCAATAGGGGGGGCGCAAGGAAATTTTTATCGCCGTCAGGGGAAGGGGGAGGGGGTTCTTCTAAT